>OW204009.1:19383160-19789764 GCA_934047225.1 Ypsolopha sequella | reverse complement strand
GCCCCTCTCGCACTGTGACAGGCCATAATGGGGTTCTGTCAATGGATATCACTAAAATGGAAATTATTTTATCAATTAGAGGATTATTAATTAAATTAATAATTAAATAATTTGTGTTGTAGAATTATTTTATTTAATAAATAGACAACAGCGACACCTGTGTGTTTAAGTTAGAACACTTGGGAATTCGAAAGTAGTGACGGAATTTTTAGCTAGATTGCGTTGATATTTTAAATAGACAACAGCGACACCTGTGCGTTCAAGTTAGAACACTTGGGAATGAAAAGCAAAATGTTGCCACTTTTCAGCCAGTGCTGTTCTTATCGATATCATGAAATTGACGGCGTTTCTTATACTCGAAAACTCATACGGTCAAGTGATGCAAAATTTAACAAAAATATAACATTACACTTTTACACAAACTTTTCGGAAAAAAAATTCCACATGGTCTTTTTAAGATTGCTTCATAGTTATTATTGAAAATAAAAACTTGCAATTTCATAATAATCGATAACGAATCTTTTAAAACCGTAACGAAATCTCAGTAACTGTCAACATAAAATACTGGTATTGTCAGGTTTGTTAAAAAATATATTAATATATAAGTATTTATTAAATATTTATTTATTAAAAAAAAAATATATGGGTATTTTATTTTGATCCATACTTTTCATGATACGAATATTCAGAGAACTAAAAAAAAAACAGAAGATGCTACAAGCGATAGTTACAGCAAATTTGATGACTTTAGCCCAGCAAATAAATGGTTTATCGTTGTTATTTTGGTCAGCTCCCTCGATTTAAATCGATTACCATTTACATATCTTGCATTGCATTGTAAATGAAATGAAAAACTCGTGTCGTGTAGGTATCTACTATCTACTGAACCACACTCTAGAATAGTCATTCTCGGTGGCTTATTATTTGAATCGATTATAATAAAAACCCACTATTCAAAATGTATTATTCGTAAAGTCATTACGAATAAAACTGCATACTTATATAACTAAATTACTAACGGAGCATATTTCGTATCTTGGAACAATCGAAAAATGTCTCAATCATTCAACCGATCAACAAGATGGACGTTTATCTCGATTGTAAATTTGATTGATTATGATTATCTCGATTGTTGAAATATCTCGTAAACACGCGTTACTACCATACGTCATGCTGCAGTAAATATCGATATCGACATATCGACGTATATCTTTCCCTATTTTTATTTTTCGAATAATGGCAACACTCTATCTATCAATGGAGTGTCTTGGATTGAAGACCTTACTTTAGAGGGCATGAATGGACGTAATCAAATGATAAACGAAACTGAACCTTACATCATTGAGAGAGAATTCAGAGTTCAAGTGTTATCGAAGGAACGGTCAAGAGAGCGTGAAATTAAATGAAGACGTATGAGGGGTGTTGTGAGGGGAAACGAATCATGCATATTGCCAAATAGGGCAATGCTTAGGATGTTTTAGGAAGGGGTGACAGGTAGAGTGCGGTAGATCTAAAGAGGGGAGGGAAAATTGATCGTGAGAGGCATGACCAAATAAGGCAATGGTAAAAATTAGAGGCGGGGAAGCCGTAGAAAAATTGAGTGGGGGAAAAACTTTATAAGGTGGGAGCATGGATTTTTACGGGAGTTTTTTCGGAGGAGCACTCAAGTGAGAATATTTTCTGAGGTGCATACGTCGCGTCGTGAAGGCATACGCTTGCCTCATTTTAGAGTGTTATTCAAGAATCGTAAGGAAGTGGCTGGATAGCCAAGATCGCGAGTGAAGGCGCTCGTCGCCTGGTTAGGAAGCACTTAGTGAAGCCCGTCGATTGGCATAGTGCTTTAGAGTCGCGTGTGATAAATTCGGCACTCGCTTGGCCAAAAATTAGCTTTCCGGTGTGAAAAATTTCAGGGTCTTAGGCCGTTGAGCCTTGAGACTGTGTTCCTGTGGAGCAGATAATTCAGCTGAGTTGCATGCTTTATTATTTCGTTACTGTGTTTTTTTATTTTCTGTGTGATATGATTTATTTTATTTTTCACGTGTCTCGATTTATTATGTTTTATTTTTCATGCGTCGTAATTTACCCAGTATTTTATTTTAATTTTCCGCGGTTCAAGATTTATCCCGTATTTTTAATTTATTGATCAAGAGTCGCGTTTTGTCCAGAATTAATACTAAATTTTACGTTTGTTGCGATTTTCCAAAGTAGTATTTACAAATTATTGATTCGAGATTTTTCCTATGTTTTACTTTTATTTTCCGTGTGACGAGTTTTATTTTAATTTTCACGTGCCTTAATTTTTCCTGTTTTATTTTTCGTGTGTCGTGACTCAGTATTTTATTTTATTTTCCTCGGTTCGTGAATTATCCTGTGGATTTGCTTTATTTTTCATGTGTTTTAATTATTATATGTATTATTTTATTTTTTCGTGTGATTTATTTTTATTTTCCACGTGTTTAGATTTTTCCCGCTTTATTTTTTTTGTTTGTCGTGATTTCCTCAGTATTTTATTTTATTTTCCGCGTTTCGTGAACTATCCCGTGTATTTACCTTATTTTTCATGTGTTTTAATTATTATATGTAGTATTTTATTTTTTCATGTGATCTATTTTTATTCTCCACGTGTTTAGATTTTTCCCGCTTTATTTTTTGTGTCTCGTGTTTTACCCAGTGTTTTATTTTATTTTCCGCGGTTCGTGAATTATCCTGTGGTTTTACTTTATTTTTTCATGTGTTTCAATTATTATATGTATTATTTTATTTTTCGTGTGATCTATTTTTATTTTCCACGTGTTTAGATTTTTCCCGCTTTATTTTTCGTGTGTCGTGTTTTACCCGGTATTTTTATTTTATTTTTCGCAATTCGTGAACTATCCTGTGTTTTTACTTTATTTTCATGTGTTTTAATTATCATATGTGTTATTTTGTTTTTCGTGTGGTGTGATTTATTTTATTTTCCACGTGTTTTGATTTATCCTGTTTTATTCTTCGTGTGTCGTGTTTTACCCGGTATTTTTATTTTATTTTTTTCGCAATTCGTGAATTATCCAGTGTTTTTACTTTATTTTTCTAGTGTCTTGATTTATCATACGTGTTTATTTTATTTTATGGGATGATTTATTCAGAATTCATATTTTATTCTTACCTAGTATTTTCGTTTATTTTCCACGTTTCATCATGTCATAATATTTTATTTATGTGTGTCATAATACATATTTTAAATGTCGCGTTTCATGGTTTTTCCAGTGATTCTATTTCAATTTTCGTGTATCATGAATATCCATATTAGGAACTACGTTCTGTACTCGTGAATCAATATTGCTTTATTCCTATTTAAATCACGACAAGAGGAACTAGAATTTCTTTAGTAAATTGTCAAGTAATATGGTCATGTCACTGGGAACCTTTGGGAAAGAAGTAGAACCTTAGAATTTTACGGTTTTGGGTTAGATAGGGGTCGGTAAAGCGTTGTGGGATTTATCAAGAATAAGATAACCATATTTTGTCTTGAAATAATCTTAACTATAATTTTATGAAGTTAATAGTGTTCAATGTATTTACCCCAAGTCCGGCCTTAACAAATGACCGGTCTTTTAGTCGAAATGATTTATTTGATGTGCTACCTTTAGTTACCTACTGAAAGACCAGTAAAACTTAGTAGTAAATTTGTATTTAGAATAAATAATTCTGGAACCATAGTTGCCCTCATAGAAAGGGCAGAATTCAAGTTCATAATTAGACCTACCTAGAATGGTTTTCATGAAGAAGTGTTCGATGGGAATAATCCCAGGATCGGCCTTAATTAAAAGTCAATGGTTTTGATAGGTACTTACAGAAATTGTGTATCTCATAGATTCAAATTTGGCTTATTTATTTTTAATAAAAAAAATAAAAATGAATAAAGTAAGAATCAAATTTTAATTAATTTGAATATTATGAAAGAAAAGAATTAAATTTCATAATTAGTATGATCAGGTGTGGTTTCTTGTACTTGGAGAAGGAATGATTTTAATGTACAATTTAATGTTGTGCCTGTAAAATAAAGGTGCTTTGGGTTGATGAGATTAAATGTGCTAAGGGACAATACCAGCCCTTTTGTAGAATTCTATACACCACTCGGGGTAGAATCTACTTTTATCAGGTATGTTTATATTTATCACCCAGTTTTTGTAACAAATTTAAAGATGGCCGAGAGATAGCCTTAAGTAATGTTGAAAATTATTCCGATTCTAAATATAGGGAAACTATATAGCTGGATCAATGTTCATCAAGGAAAGAAGCTTTACGTACATATTTCTCTAATAGCTGAAGTTTGACTCTAAAAATTAAGGGCATCTTTTAGGCTTGCAGACATTTATAGACCAGCAAAAATAGGTCTTGGTTCCACAAAAAATAGTCTAAAATTTGGTTTTATTGAGTACTTAATCCATAATATGAACCTGGATTAGGCAAATAGCGGAAAGCAACGCTTTGTTGACATTCTATTTACTTACCACTCGTAATGTGAGAACAACTCTTCGTAGGTATGAACAGAATTATTGAGAATTTTACTCTTCTTAGATGTATTCAGATTGTTTGTCTATGTTGCTAATTTTATGAAAAAAAAATATCTGGCAGAGACATGCTATGAATATTTTAAATATTGTTGAAATTTATTCAGATTCTGGAGTATAGAAATCACCTTGCAATACTAATGTTTATCACTTTCGTCTGAGAGAGAAAGAGCTATCCATACATACTGTTAACTGCCTGAGTTGGTTCCTAAGATAGCAGGACGACTACTTAGATACTTATAAAGCTCTTGACAGATAAAGTCTGACTCTGGTTCTCTGGTATAATCCAAAACCTGGTCTGCAATAAAAGCATATTTTGCAGCCACAATAATAATCACTTATTTGTTTGGTTTTGAAATAAATTTCCAGATCCAAGAACTATGTTATTTCCATCTAAAGCTGTGTTCAGTTTAAGAGAAAGACAAGACTATAAAACCTTATATATTTATACTTTACATATTTACTTGTAGCAGAAAAGTAATTTGTCACTTTTATTTGTACTTAACTAAAATTTAAACGAGAATACACCTCTTTGGCAATATTCTTTAAAGTAAAGGCTGAAATAGAATTCCCATACACTTGTATCAAAACAAGTAAACTTTCATCTAAGTATGAATTTCAATTTATAAATATAGAATTAGTTTTACCCTTTCCCACAAATGTTTTGATGTGGCCTTATAAGTGGCTCATCTATTTATTTATTGTATCCTGGAGTGCTGTTATCATTCAGCCAAACACAGGATACGCTCGCCTAAGTTTCTTGTCCTTCTTCTTAGGTGCAGTAATCGAACGGACAGGATTTGGCCCAGAATTAGTACCATATGATGTACTTATATATCAGATTAATTTAGTACATAAAAGTACTTTATCCCAAATCTCTTCGGGAGGATTCCTCGATTCTGGAGTCGGAATTCACCAGAGGGCCGGCGGGGAGGGGCCGTTTCCCATTTCAAATAAAAAAAAAAAAAACATATTATTTTCGTAAGGCTTTGAATGGCCTTGGTTTCTATGTTTAGACTTTATATACATCCTAAATTCTATGAAACAACATTAAGCTGGATGAATCCCAGTAAAATTGACTTTGGTAATTTATATTGATCCAAATTAGATAAGACCACTACAGCTACACAATTCATGTAAGGTTTCTCTTCATTTCACTTCTGATCTCTAAAAGTTTAAGGTTTATCAAATATATCTTCAAGCCAAAGATTCAATAAGTAATTGAAGCAGTTTATGCAGGATTTATTTCAGCCTTTTACATAGGTTTTTGTATTATTAAATTTCTCTTTACTCCTCTATACTTATTTACAGCTAGTGTTAGCCTTGTCTTTCCCTTGGCCTCAAATTAGTCTACCAATGTCTTATGATAAATGTTGCTGAACTGATTTACTCCTTAGGAACTTTAGATGAATTAGTATACTTACATTAAGCTCAAGTCAAATCTCATTTCTATTAAAAGGACTAGGGATTACACACTTGCGGTTCACAACGAAGGGTCACCATAACTTAGACGATCACGCTGCCAAAATAAAACCAGTTCGGAATGCTCTATACCAGGGTAGTTGGATTTTACGGGGTTGCAATTAATTCCATATGCACTAGATAATGGTAGTTTATTTGTTTATTATTTAATTGGGCGTTTAGTAAGTAAGTAGGTAAGTAGGAAGTAATAAGTAGATAGTAGGAGGTAAGAAGAAGAGAGAGTAAAGGGGTTCCGGGGGTTGAGGGGGGTCAAAGTGTTTCAATTGGTGTGCCGTGAACAGGATCTGGGTTTTGAATATTTTTATAATCGTTGTAATGTAACAGTTAGGTATAACATTTTATTACTTTATAATCAGAATTTACAGTTCAATGTTAGAGTTTTTATGGGAAGGGCATTCCGAACTGGTTTTCAACTGGTTCCGAGAAATGGAGAATAGAAATGAGAATGACACACTGTTTTTATTTACTTTTAGCAAAGTTAAGCATAGAGATAGGTAAGCATTATTATAGTTAACAGGTTTCTTTTTTGCGAAGGGATAAGGAGCGCGCTTTTGAAGGGTATTAGAGTGAGACTTTTCATAGATCTAGGGGTGGTTTGGTAGCAGGCTTCTCATATAGCATTTTTGATTATATAATAGTGCTGTTTAGGTCTGGAAGATAAAACATTGTCTTTTCCGTGTAGTAGGGCAAACAAGTTAGGAAAGCAATTGAGGTAGGAAACAAGTATGGTTGATGCGAGGTTAAGAACAAAAGGGGTGTAATAGTATCGTGGTGGATGGGAGCTTGTGGTCCCTGCCTACCTCTCATAGGACTGTATGACTATACTAGATTAAAGGTTGTGGAAGGGACGAAGGAGGTGTGTCAGGATAGTGGCAAGTAGTAGTTCGTGGACTCTGCCTAGGTTTGTGGTGTTTGGATGGGTGTCACTGGTTTACTACATAACGTATTGTCACCAAAGATTTCAAAAGTAAAGATAAGTCATTATCGTAGTATGACAACACCAAAATGTTTCCACCTATAAATGGGTGACGCTCACACATTTGGAGTCAGTGATCATCTGAACACAGTGATAGTTGGACGTCTTTAAGTGCACTTAGAGTTTTGAATTTTCAAGACTTTAGTAGACTCGTCAGTTTGCTGACCTAAGGTGGACGGATTGCGCACTCATAAGAGTGCGCGCGTCGGCATTATGCTAATGCACACATTCAAAAACAATGCAATGGATTGTGGGTGCCAGGGCTCATCTAAACTTTTGAAATCTTTGATTGTCACAATATTAGCACTTCAAGTATTATGTTAGGTTTTAATACCAGAGGAAGAAAAAAATAAAATCTTATGGTGTTTTATATAACTAAGATAAAAAAATACTAATTTTGGTTTTATATATTTTTAAATGACATTCAAGGCTTTTTGTAAATTCTATGTAGGGACAATAAAGTACAATATGATGTTTTGATGCATACTGTTACTTGATAACTTAGATATTTTAATTGTTTTTACTCGTATATGTAATTGAGTCAATTTCATATATTTGGACAGAAATGATTTTTTTTTATTCTTAAGGAACCGGGGCCTAATTTTGGAATTGATTGAATAAACACTTTGGCGTTTCATGTTTTATGTAAATTTAATTTCTTTAATATTTTAGAATCGGTAGGTTAAATCACTGATCAGATTAACCAATTTTATCTCCTAGCAAACATTACATATACGGACTGAGACCCCTATGTATTAATTTGGTTTGAAAAATAGCGTTGATTAGAATAAAGTCATAGACTTTACCACGACAGATAAGCTCTATGGTGATGGCTTCTAAATTATTGTATGTAAGTTAAGTGAGTCACTGTCTTTTCCTAAAGTATGGTTGAGAGAGGCATGCTTTCTTTATTGGTGATCGGTGGAAGTGTTCGGGTGTCGATGTCGCATTCATTTCATAGATTCTAGGGCAGATTTGTAATAGGGCCATTCCACGCGAAGCAAGATCTATTGTAAGGTACATAGGATATCCAAGCGAAGTGAAATCTGGAAAATAGAAATAGATTATAGGTTGTCTGTCTCTGTTAAGAAGAAAAGGTTGTAAAGGTAAAGCTGATACATACTAACAGAGAAGTCAGGAAAAAAAAATGTTTTAGTACGGTCGCCGGTATGACAGGCCTCCCTTAGTAGAATGTGTCGTGGTTTCGTGATAATTTAGTCTGGCAACAGACAGGGGGCGACATGTACTGCGAGCTCCTTTACATACAATTTTATGAGGCCAAAGCAATAGAGAGCCAGAACTGTAGACGACTGTACTTGGAGATTTTATAGTGATGTGGAAGTATATCTTAGGTTCATCATTGAGATCAAGTGTGATATTATTATGAAAGGACTATTATTGTGTGAGTGATCATTAGGTAGGCCAGTTAGTTTTTATTGTACCATTAATTTCATAAGCAATGCAAAAATTAATACATAGTTTTTTTCCTATGATTTTACTTAGGTAAACCTTTTAACAATATAAAATCATAAAGCATTCTGGCCGAGGAGTCAGTCATAAAATAACAGAGGTTGACTATGTAAATATTTTGGTTTCAAATGTTAGTGTTAGATTGATAGGTCATAAGTGATTTAGCTCGGTTCGTATCCGGGTAAGAAAATAAAAGTCTAGAGTAAATAGGGTATGAGTATATGAGTATATATGAGTAAATATGCGTTATGTATGACAGACTGACGTAAAGGAGGTTTAGTGTTCGGTTAGGTCGTCGGGCGTCGAACAATTCAGTAGGTATGTCGACCATTTGACTGCAATAAACTTGACTTGTTTGAAGGGGTGTCGGCGGACGACCTTAACGAACGCACGGGGTTAGAAGGGGCGTTTGTGTTAACTGGCACGGTCTCCACGTTTGGCAGTCGTTGGAGGGTCGGTTACGTTGACAAGTAGGCTTGGCGTCGTTGCGCCAAACAGCTGATTTTTCGGAGTATCGGATAGTGTAATGGCCTCGGCTAAAGGATTTGTAAATGGCTGCCGTCTCATTTTTCTTTGATATTATTCTTCCTTTTCTCGTTTGCACGGGTTTTATAGTTAACGGAGAAACTGCCGCCAACCAACATGGTTTAAGCCATGATCAATTTTGGAAACCTGAAATTAGCTGCACAATCACGTTTGAAGACCTCTTTCTCAGCGAATTTTTTTTTTTTTTGCCGGTTGTTTGTGTCCATTACTGAGTCGTGAATGTTGTTGATAGAAATTGGATGATTGTAGTACGTTCAAGACCATCCAAGAGTAAAAAAAAAGTTGGGTAGATTTTGAAATTTTATTCGAATAGTTTCAAAATAGGTTTAAGAATTATATATAAGAATATATAAGATTGACGACGACTGGTTTATACTTTTGTGGAGACTAACATTCTACTTATATGTCGATACATGTCATGAGAGAGATAGGAGAATGGTAAATTAGGGGCAAGGGGAATGGTACATTGGGGCGAGGAGAATGTTACATTGGGGGCGAGGAGAATGGTAAATTTGGGGGCGAGTTTTGTAAGACAGATGTAAGCAGTATGAGATTTGAGTGTGTTTCAAGATTAAAACAAATAGGGACATTTATTTGGGTTTCGAATAATTACACAAGGTTTTAATGTGTGGCAGTCGAGAGATGATTAGGAGTATGAGGCTATTTTATTTTAATTTTTTCTGGCCTAAAGTAATTTTGAATTACTTATGTAAATGTTGGTTTTATTTAATAATGGGATAAGAAAAGGTGTAATTTCTCAAATCATTTGAAAGGCCACTAATTATCTTGTGTTACGCTGAATATAATAAAGCGGTGGTTAAATAATGTAAATCTATGGCCTTATGCAACTACAATCAAGTCAATCGAATATTAACTTGTTACCTATCCTGTCATTCTGTCTGTTCTGACGAGAGCAAATCAAAAATATTTCGTGTTTATACTTTGATGAAAATTAATTGGAAACTCTTTCATGAATAGGTGACAGACTAGCATAGATTACATAGATTACAGGATTCAAATGGTCATGTGATAAAGGGGGCGAAAGAATGGTTAAGAAAATCTAAATAAGAATGAAAAACTTATTGACATGTTTTAAACTTTGTAAATTTTGAATATGAGAGGAGAGGAATTCGGCTACTATAAACTTACGAAAACCATTGTAGCGTAGCGGAGGCATAGCTGTTTATGTGCGACTGATTGTACTTATTATTTATATTCACTCACTGGTTTTTGCCCGCGACCGCGCCCGCGCTGATTTTGTTTGAGTTTTTGGGATTAGAAAGACGCTATCTGGCCCGTGAACTGTCTCTATGCGGAGAATTGTGTGGATCCGTTGCTCTGTTGCTGCGTGAGGAAGGAGCAGACCAACAAGCCGACAAACGCACTTTCTCATCTACTACCGATTTATTTAAGTTGTATCAGAGATTTACGCATCTTAATCTAGATAGCATTTTCAATGTTTGATTCGTGTTGAATTTTAAAATTTTGTCTAAAGCAATAGAAGCTCTATTGGCCACACTTTTGGTAGGGGACCGTTGAGTTTGCGTGTTTTGGGGGTTTGGTTTTGATATGTTGATCGGATTTTGCGATTTTTGTTTCGACTTAAATAGAAATGATGTAGTGGCATTTCATGGACACCCTACAGTGAGGTGATGGCATTAGTATGGATGTTTGGGTGTGATGACGCCTCTTAAGAAAGACCTGCCTGTTCGATAAACTGGTCGTTCGCCCCGAGCTTTGAACTCTTGGAACCCCTCTTGAGGCTCCATTTTCGGCGGCATCTTGACCGATTTGGGGCGTGTTCGGGCTTGGAGATATTTTTTATCTCACTTTTCGGCGGCCTCTTGACCGATTTGGGGCGTGTTCGGGCTTGGAGGTTCTTTTTGTCTCACTTGTCGGCGGCTTCTTGACCGATTTGGGGCGTGTTCGGGCTTGGAGGTTCTTTTTGTCTCACTTGTCGGCGGCCTCTTGACCGATTTGGGGCGTGTTTGGTCTTAGAGATTCTTTTTGTCTCACTTGTCGGCAGCTTCTTGACCGATTTGGGGCGTGTTCGGGCTTGGAGATTCTTTTTGTCTCACTCGCTTACCTACCGAATTTCGTGACGTTCCGTTCGGTGATGCTCGGAAAGTAGGCGAGCGGACATTCGTACATACAAGCGTAGTTGCATGCAGGCGCTGAATTGTTCGGGTGACTTGGAGAGCTTTGCTCACCCGTTCAATAAAAGTATTCTATTCTATTCTTATTATTGTTACCCTACTTTAGGGATGATTTAAAAATTTAAAAATTACCTATATGATAATAAATCATGTTATATGTAGTCAAATGAAAATTTTAATATACCTACTTTGGGTTAGGTGCATTTTGAATAAAGGGGTTTAGCTAAAAGTGAAAAACTTTAACTCTGGGATGCGTGTGGGTGTATGTATGTAAATTTGAGTCACAATGCTATCACTAAGTGTTCTAATGTAAATTAAAGTTTTTAAAGAAAAATAACAGTAATAACTTGCCTTGAAAAAAAAATGCGTCTCACTCGAAGATAAGATAAATATTTTGGTAATATTTTTTTTTCTCTTTATTTATTAATAGTAGAACAATAAAAATAGGTACTCGATATGTTATGGCCCACGGTATGGGGATGTCTGTCATCAGTCAAATTGTGTTTTTATGACAAATTTTATTTACAGAATTGAGAGTCGGTACAATTAATGACGTTTGATATATGATATGATATGTTTTTGATAGAAAGGGAGGGGAGGGACCCCTTAGGTCAAAAACAAATTATAATTAAGGTACCTGTGTCACATCAAAATATCTGTTCGGTTCGGGATTGTACCTATAGTTTTTCATAATAAAATGTTGGTCAGACAGGGGCTACTTGATGTTCTGAGTTTAAGATGATACGAGGATTCATTTCGGGTAAATTATAACTTGATAGATTTTTAAACGTGCAAGGGCTCGATTGAAGGGGTAATTAGAGTTTGCAAGCATACGATAGCTGCATTTATAGTAACTTGGAAAAGTTTAGAGGGAACAGTTTTTCGGAGTAAAAACTCAACAATGCTCTATGGTTTGACCATTTAGCCTCTTATAGAGATTAAAAAGTTAAGTGGGATAAAATCAGTATTAGCAAAAAAGGGTGATTTTGAGGCGTTACGATTTGTTATGGAAATTAAACGTATCATAACGTATCTATAGGTACATTGTTCCATTTTGTTCACTTTTTTGGCTTGTTTCTTTCTATTTGTCTACCGTTTAATTTACTTTTTCAATAGTGATGGCTTGGCAGGTATTTACCTAATGTAGAATGTAATAGTTTCGGACGAAGTTGGAATGGCATACGATATACAAGTGGGCTAATTGAGAGTCAGTAAGTTTATATCTATATAATAAACTCATCACAATTTGTATGTTTGAATATTTGAACATTATATAAGAAGCATTAAGTTAGTGACGTACAATTATCAAACTTTTCAATGGTTAGACAAAATAACTGACTAAGACCTGGTAGGCTGTATATTTTACAAGCTTGACTGGTTTAAGTTATTGAATATATAGGCGCTTATAGGCATATTGTATTTCTTTTTTGCAACATTCAAACAAAAAAGATTAAGGCAATGTAAGTAATAGAACTAATATTTTTATCGAGTAGGGAGTTATTACTGACATGATTCATCAAGTTTCATGGTTGTATTGTCATTAGTTTGGTTATGAGTTTTTAACTTCGGTATTGTTTAGTGACCTTCAATTGAGATGAGTTGGCAACACCAAGTTAAAAGCGGGGAAAATGTTTAAAACATAACATTATTGTACACAAGAACACTAAGTGTATTAGTTTAAATCATTGTAAACAAATCGATGGGAAATGGTAAAGCTTCGACTTATGAGTTACCTACTTGTAGAAAAAAAAACTAAATTAGTATATGAATGGGTTAAAATAAATATAAACTTATTTTGTTAACAACTAGGTATGTATAAAACTGCAGCTATATCTACGTTTAGGTAATAGTAACTATCTCAATAGTGCCAAATAACATTATCATCGAGCAATATCAATTGTTTTTATCAAGGTTCCTCGTATTGCGAACGATATAAATCCTATTATTATATTCTTACTGATAGTATCAATAAATATTTTAAATCTTTAAAAGATGAGGATACTTTATTTCTGATCTAGTGATGGTGGGAACATGTTAGTACTTGAAGAACATACAGTTGTCCCTGAAATTATAGTAAAACTACCAACCATGTTGTTGGGTTGTCTGTTCAAGTGTATTCTGTAAGAGGCGTAGTTAAAATTGGCGGTCGGGTTGATGGCAGAATGGGGACAGAGTGAATAAGGGTAGAGTCACGGATGGGAGTTAGTACTACGGATTAGCTTTAATATAACCTTTGGAAATAGTAAAATAGTGCAGATTAAATATAAATATAGTCCGGTTTTCATGATTTCTTTGGAGAAGGAATAATATATTTATCTGAATGGAAAGATGTTTTCATTTATTCCGGGGATGAGAATCCACCCCTTTAGCCAAGCAATGCCGTGCTAAGTGTATGAGATCCTGTACTGAGAAGATCAGGACTTTACACATCGTCAGGAGTGGATGGAGACATCGTCCAGTTTGTTATATTGCAAAAATATATTTTTGCCCTTTTATACTTAAAGGTAGGCATATGAACTTCTGAAGTTATTCCGCATCTAAGTAAGCATGAAAACTGACTTACTAAATTTTGATCTTCTAAGAGTTAGAAAAACCGGAGTTAGGACAAGAAAAAAGTTCGCGGAAAATTACTAGCATGGACCACCTCATCTTTAAATAAAAAAATATATAATAATAATAATAAAAAATATATAATACCATAAATAAAATAATATAGTGATTTAGTGAATAGCTTCCAACGAGCAGCTTCATATTCAATGACCTAATATTAAAATGTAATGTGAAAAATTAAAGAATCCTAATCAGATGTACTGGTGACTCCTTAGAGTGGGATGTAAGACTAACTAGAATGAGAAAAGGTGAAAAAAAAAACTTTATCCCAATTCCTATCTGTACGAATATGTATATATTATTTTCCTTAAGTATGAAGTTATAAAGAGGCTTTAAGGAGGTAACAGATATGTCGATTGGGATTAAAATTATCATAATTTAGACCAGAAACATTATACAGCAAATGACTTATTATGGAAAATTGGAGTTAGGTTAAATTATAAAGAAAAAGTACATGATAAGCCTTACTATACAAGTTCCCCGTGCAATTTTTAACACACTACACATGTACCTTGAGACTGATTAGATTTATTAGGAGAAGATTCCCACTTGAGAAAGGTATATAAAGGGATATCTATTATCAGGATGTCCAAGACTGATTTCTAGTAAGATTCGGAATGAACAATGGCAGATCTAGAGTAATCGAAAAATTGGATTGGGCTAGATGGCCATATTATTGTCACTCTGACACATTGAATTTGAGACTTTGATGTCCTCGTCTTTGCTAGAATTCTATTGATGTTCGTAATGGGTATCCATTATTAACTTGTTGCAGCGGGATCTAGATGCTAATAATTTCTGGAAGTGGATTGGCCAGAAGACACACTACACATACGAAAAGCATTCTGGTAAAAATTGTAATAATTTGTTTAGGAAAGGTCGAGATAGGTCCATGTTAGTGATTATTTTCTCTTTTGAAAAAAATTACTTCACCTTAATTAGTTGGTTGCGTAATTGTTTTTGGGGCGACTGTGACAGGCCATAATGGGGTTCTGTCAATGGATATCACTAAAATGGAAATTATTTTATCAATTAGAGGATTATTAATTAAATTAATAATTAAATAATTTGTGTTGTAGAATTATTTTATTTAATAAATAGACAACAGCGACACCTGTGTGTTTAAGTTAGAACACTTGGGAATTCGAAAGTAGTGACGGAATTTTTAGCTAGATTGCGTTGATATTTTAAATAGACAACAGCGACACCTGTGCGTTCAAGTTAGAACACTTGGGAATGAAAAGCAAAATGTTGCCACTTTTCAGCCAGTGCTGTTCTTATCGATATCATGAAATTGACGGCGTTTCTTATACTCGAAAACTCATACGGTCAAGTGATGCAAAATTTAACAAAAATATAACATTACACTTTTACACAAACTTTTCGGAAAAAAAATTCCACATGGTCTTTTTAAGATTGCTTCATAGTTATTATTGAAAATAAAAACTTGCAATTTCATAATAATCGATAACGAATCTTTTAAAACCGTAACGAATTCTCAGTAACTGTCAACATAAAATACTGGTATTGTCAGGTTTGTTAAAAAATATATTAATATATAAGTATTTATTAAATATTTATTTATTAAAAAAAAAATATATGGGTATTTTATTTTGATCCATACTTTTCATGATACGAATATTCAGAGAACTAAAAAAAAAACAGAAGATGCTACAAGCGATAGTTACAGCAAATTTGATGACTTTAGCCCAGCAAATAAATGGTTTATCGTTGTTATTTTGGTCAGCTCCCTCGATTTAAATCGATTACCATTTACATATCTTGCATTGCATTGTAAATGAAATGAAAAACTCGTGTCGTGTAGGTATCTACTATCTACTGAACCACACTCTAGAATAGTCATTCTCGGTGGCTTATTATTTGAATCGATTATAATAAAAACCCACTATTCAAAATGTATTATTCGTAAAGTCATTACGAATAAAACTGCATACTTATATAACTAAATTACTAACGGAGCATATTTCGTATCTTGGAACAATCGAAAAATGTCTCAATCATTCAACCGATCAACAAGATGGACGTTTATCTCGATTGTAAATTTGATTGATTATGATTATCTCGATTGTTGAAATATCTCGTAAACACGCGTTACTACCATACGTCATGCTGCAGTAAATATCGATATCGACATATCGACGTATATCTTTCCCTATTTTTATTTTTTGAATAATGGCAACACTCTATCTATCAATGGAGTGTCTTGGATTGAAGACCTTACTTTAGAGGGCATGAATGGACGTAATCAAATGATAAACGAAACTGAACCTTACATCATTGAGAGAGAATTCAGAGTTCAAGTGTTATCGAAGGAACGGTCAAGAGAGCGTGAAATTAAATGAAGACGTATGAGGGGTGTTGTGAGGGGAAACGAATCATGCATATTGCCAAATAGGGCAATGCTTAGGATGTTTTAGGAAGGGGTGACAGGTAGAGTGCGGTAGATCTAAAGAGGGGAGGGAAAATTGATCGTGAGAGGCATGACCAAATAAGGCAATGGTAAAAATTAGAGGCGGGGAAGCCGTAGAAAAATTGAGTGGGGGAAAAACTTTATAAGGTGGGAGCATGGATTTTTACGGGAGTTTTTTCGGAGGAGCACTCAAGTGAGAATATTTTCTGAGGTGCATACGTCGCGTCGTGAAGGCATACGCTTGCCTCATTTTAGAGTGTTATTCAAGAATCGTAAGGAAGTGGCTGGATAGCCAAGATCGCGAGTGAAGGCGCTCGTCGCCTGGTTAGGAAGCACTTAGTGAAGCCCGTCGATTGGCATAGTGCTTTAGAGTCGCGTGTGATAAATTCGGCACTCGCTTGGCCAAAAATTAGCTTTCCGGTGTGAAAAATTTCAGGGTCTTAGGCCGTTGAGCCTTGAGACTGTGTTCCTGTGGAGCAGATAATTCAGCTGAGTTGCATGCTTTATTATTTCGTTACTGTGTTTTTTTATTTTCTGTGTGATATGATTTATTTTATTTTTCACGTGTCTCGATTTATTATGTTTTATTTTTCATGCGTCGTAATTTACCCAGTATTTTATTTTAATTTTCCGCGGTTCAAGATTTATCCCGTATTTTTAATTTATTGATCAAGAGTCGCGTTTTGTCCAGAATTAATACTAAATTTTACGTTTGTTGCGATTTTCCAAAGTAGTATTTACAAATTATTGATTCGAGATTTTTCCTATGTTTTACTTTTATTTTCCGTGTGACGAGTTTTATTTTAATTTTCACGTGCCTTAATTTTTCCTGTTTTATTTTTCGTGTGTCGTGACTCAGTATTTTATTTTATTTTCCTCGGTTCGTGAATTATCCTGTGGATTTGCTTTATTTTTCATGTGTTTTAATTATTATATGTATTATTTTATTTTTTCGTGTGATTTATTTTTATTTTCCACGTGTTTAGATTTTTCCCGCTTTATTTTTTTTGTTTGTCGTGATTTCCTCAGTATTTTATTTTATTTTCCGCGTTTCGTGAACTATCCCGTGTATTTACCTTATTTTTCATGTGTTTTAATTATTATATGTAGTATTTTATTTTTTCATGTGATCTATTTTTATTCTCCACGTGTTTAGATTTTTCCCGCTTTATTTTTTGTGTCTCGTGTTTTACCCAGTGTTTTATTTTATTTTCCGCGGTTCGTGAATTATCCTGTGGTTTTACTTTATTTTTTCATGTGTTTCAATTATTATATGTATTATTTTATTTTTCGTGTGATCTATTTTTATTTTCCACGTGTTTAGATTTTTCCCGCTTTATTTTTCGTGTGTCGTGTTTTACCCGGTATTTTTATTTTATTTTTCGCAATTCGTGAACTATCCTGTGTTTTTACTTTATTTTCATGTGTTTTAATTATCATATGTGTTATTTTGTTTTTCGTGTGGTGTGATTTATTTTATTTTCCACGTGTTTTGATTTATCCTGTTTTATTCTTCGTGTGTCGTGTTTTACCCGGTATTTTTATTTTATTTTTTTCGCAATTCGTGAATTATCCAGTGTTTTTACTTTATTTTTCTAGTGTCTTGATTTATCATACGTGTTTATTTTATTTTATGGGATGATTTATTCAGAATTCATATTTTATTCTTACCTAGTATTTTCGTTTATTTTCCACGTTTCATCATGTCATAATATTTTATTTATGTGTGTCATAATACATATTTTAAATGTCGCGTTTCATGGTTTTTCCAGTGATTCTATTTCAATTTTCGTGTATCATGAATATCCATATTAGGAACTACGTTCTGTACTCGTGAATCAATATTGCTTTATTCCTATTTAAATCACGACAAGAGGAACTAGAATTTCTTTAGTAAATTGTCAAGTAATATGGTCATGTCACTGGGAACCTTTGGGAAAGAAGTAGAACCTTAGAATTTTACGGTTTTGGGTTAGATAGGGGTCGGTAAAGCGTTGTGGGATTTATCAAGAATAAGATAACCATATTTTGTCTTGAAATAATCTTAACTATAATTTTATGAAGTTAATAGTGTTCAATGTATTTACCCCAAGTCCGGCCTTAACAAATGACCGGTCTTTTAGTCGAAATGATTTATTTGATGTGCTACCTTTAGTTACCTACTGAAAGACCAGTAAAACTTAGTAGTAAATTTGTATTTAGAATAAATAATTCTGGAACCATAGTTGCCCTCATAGAAAGGGCAGAATTCAAGTTCATAATTAGACCTACCTAGAATGGTTTTCATGAAGAAGTGTTCGATGGGAATAATCCCAGGATCGGCCTTAATTAAAAGTCAATGGTTTTGATAGGTACTTACAGAAATTGTGTATCTCATAGATTCAAATTTGGCTTATTTATTTTTAATAAAAAAAATAAAAATGAATAAAGCAAGAATCAAATTTTAATTAATTTGAATATTATGAAAGAAAAGAATTAAATTTCATAATTAGTATGATCAGGTGTGGTTTCTTGTACTTGGAGAAGGAATGATTTTAATGTACAATTTAATGTTGTGCCTGTAAAATAAAGGTGCTTTGGGTTGATGAGATTAAATGTGCTAAGGGACAATACCAGCCCTTTTGTAGAATTCTATACACCACTCGGGGTAGAATCTACTTTTATCAGGTATGTTTATATTTATCACCCAGTTTTTGTAACAAATTTAAAGATGGCCGAGAGATAGCCTTAAGTAATGTTGAAAATTATTCCGATTCTAAATATAGGGAAACTATATAGCTGGATCAATGTTCATCAAGGAAAGAAGCTTTACGTACATATTTCTCTAATAGCTGAAGTTTGACTCTAAAAATTAAGGGCATCTTTTAGGCTTGCAGACATTTATAGACCAGCAAAAATAGGTCTTGGTTCCACAAAAAATAGTCTAAAATTTGGTTTTATTGAGTACTTAATCCATAATATGAACCTGGATTAGGCAAATAGCGGAAAGCAACGCTTTGTTGACATTCTATTTACTTACCACTCGTAATGTGAGAACAACTCTTCGTAGGTATGAACAGAATTATTGAGAATTTTACTCTTCTTAGATGTATTCAGATTGTTTGTCTATGTTGCTAATTTTATGAAAAAAAAATATCTGGCAGAGACATGCTATGAATATTTTAAATATTGTTGAAATTTATTCAGATTCTGGAGTATAGAAATCACCTTGCAATACTAATGTTTATCACTTTCGTCTGAGAGAGAAAGAGCTATCCATACATACTGTTAACTGCCTGAGTTGGTTCCTAAGATAGCAGGACGACTACTTAGATACTTATAAAGCTCTTGACAGATAAAGTCTGACTCTGGTTCTCTGGTATAATCCAAAACCTGGTCTGCAATAAAAGCATATTTTGCAGCCACAATAATAATCACTTATTTGTTTGGTTTTGAAATAAATTTCCAGATCCAAGAACTATGTTATTTCCATCTAAAGCTGTGTTCAGTTTAAGAGAAAGACAAGACTATAAAACCTTATATATTTATACTTTACATATTTACTTGTAGCAGAAAAGTAATTTGTCACTTTTATTTGTACTTAACTAAAATTTAAACGAGAATACACCTCTTTGGCAATATTCTTTAAAGTAAAGGCTGAAATAGAATTCCCATACACTTGTATCAAAACAAGTAAACTTTCATCTAAGTATGAATTTCAATTTATAAATATAGAATTAGTTTTACCCTTTCCCACAAATGTTTTGATGTGGCCTTATAAGTGGCTCATCTATTTATTTATTGTATCCTGGAGTGCTGTTATCATTCAGCCAAACACAGGATACGCTCGCCTAAGTTTCTTGTCCTTCTTCTTAGGTGCAGTAATCGAACGGACAGGATTTGGCCCAGAATTAGTACCATATGATGTACTTATATATCAGATTAATTTAGTACATAAAAGTACTTTATCCCAAATCTCTTCGGGAGGATTCCTCGATTCTGGAGTCGGAATTCACCAGAGGGCCGGCGGGGAGGGGCCGTTTCCCATTTCAAATAAAAAAAAAAAAAACATATTATTTTCGTAAGGCTTTGAATGGCCTTGGTTTCTATGTTTAGACTTTATATACATCCTAAATTCTATGAAACAACATTAAGCTGGATGAATCCCAGTAAAATTGACTTTGGTAATTTATATTGATCCAAATTAGATAAGACCACTACAGCTACACAATTCATGTAAGGTTTCTCTTCATTTCACTTCTGATCTCTAAAAGTTTAAGGTTTATCAAATATATCTTCAAGCCAAAGATTCAATAAGTAATTGAAGCAGTTTATGCAGGATTTATTTCAGCCTTTTACATAGGTTTTTGTATTATTAAATTTCTCTTTACTCCTCTATACTTATTTACAGCTAGTGTTAGCCTTGTCTTTCCCTTGGCCTCAAATTAGTCTACCAATGTCTTATGATAAATGTTGCTGAACTGATTTACTCCTTAGGAACTTTAGATGAATTAGTATACTTACATTAAGCTCAAGTCAAATCTCATTTCTATTAAAAGGACTAGGGATTACACACTTGCGGTTCACAACGAAGGGTCACCATAACTTAGACGATCACGCTGCCAAAATAAAACCAGTTCGGAATGCTCTATACCAGGGTAGTTGGATTTTACGGGGTTGCAATTAATTCCATATGCACTAGATAATGGTAGTTTATTTGTTTATTATTTAATTGGGCGTTTAGTAAGTAAGTAGGTAAGTAGGAAGTAATAAGTAGATAGTAGGAGGTAAGAAGAAGAGAGAGTAAAGGGGTTCCGGGGGTTGAGGGGGGTCAAAGTGTTTCACCGTGTTGCTGATAATCAACTGCAACCCCAGAACCAAGCACAGGCGCTTATTGATTTGACAGCCGAGATTAAGGGTTTCAAATCGGAGATGACATCGATGAGAGCCGATTTACGATTAACTACCCAGGGCATACAGGACATAAACAACAAATTAAGCAACATGGAAGGACGTTTCGACAGCTTTGATAAGCGTCTCTCAACCGTGGAGAACAAAGTCATTTCTCTGGCCGACGACTTAGATATTGCCAACAAGATAATCATCTCACTTCAGAGAACAAATGAGGAGAGAGACCAGTTCTCTGGGCTAAATAACATTGAGATTTCGGGGGTGCCGAATATAAAAAGTGAAAATCTTCATAACATTCTCAATGACATATGTAAAAAAATCGGAATGTCACTGCGTGATTCAGATATTGACACAATCCATCGTGTGCGTATGTACATGGATAAAAAACCGACTGGCCCGGCCGTTACCCGGTGCTACTCTGAACTGTTACCACTATAATATGCTTTGCCGATGACATCGTCATAATGGCGGAATCGCTACAAGAACTGAAGGAAATGATGTGCAGCCTAAATGATTCTTCCAGACGAGTGACTGTGGGCCTCTGAAAGAACTTAGATAAGACTAAGGTCATGTTCAACTGTCATGTCATCCAAAGGCTAGTAACCGTTGACAATTTCAGCAATTACCTGGGTCAAGCTATCCAGCTGGGTAAAAACAATTTCGACTCCGAGGCTGACAAAAGAATATGCTTGGGGTGGGCAGCATTTGGGAAGTTGCGTCACATATTTACGTCGCCAATACCGCAGTGCTTATAAAGACTAAAGTATATAACCAGTGCGTCCTTCCAGTGATGACGTACGGCGCTGAGACGTGGTCTCTTACCAAAGGCTTGATCCGCCGATCTAAGGTCGCTCAACGAGCTATGGAGCGGGCTATGCTTGGAATATCTTTGATGGATAAAATCCGAAACGAAGATATCAGTCAAAGATCAAAGGTGACCGATATAGCCTGCCGAATCAGTAAGTTGAAGTGGCAGTGGACTGGCTATTTTTGTCACTGACGTGATAACCGTTGGGGCCGTAAGGCATTGGAATGGAGACCGCGTACAGCAAAGCGCAGCGTAGGCCTCCCTCGTGCCCGCTGGACTGAAGATCTGAAGGACGTTGTGGGTGGCAGCTGAATGAGGATGATTGAGGACCGCCAAGAGTGGCGTAATATTGGGGAGGCCTATGTCCAGCAGTGAACGAATACGGGCTGATGGATGAATATGTCTTCGGTTGCGCACTGGTTGGATAGAAACCTTTTAACTTTTAATGCGACTAAAATGAAGTACCTCTGTTTTCACATCACAAGCGCTACAAAACCAGTTTCATATCCCCAGATGAAAATCCACCGGTGTGTCCATAAAATGGAATTTCCTCTACAATGCAACAGTGACTGTATCTCTCACGCATCCACATAGAGGTGCTATCGGCAGGGGGGTATCACTTGATCACGTGACCTGCGATAAATACCTATCGTGACGTAGCCCGTCGTCGGCACTAGAGTCAGTCGAGTGTTACGCACTTTGCTCAGTGTTACGCACGCTCTGTGATATATATACGTTCTCGCTTGTACCTACGCGTCTCGACTTTTCATGTTCTGTCTCTTTAGATAAAAGAGCTTCTTTCGATATATTCTATGCTTACATACATACTTGATACTACTTTTATTAGGTCCTCAAAATATATTTTTATGTTACTCTCAGTCAAGATGCATGTCAGGTCTATTTATCAATATACAATACAGTTGTCGTATATAATGTATGAGTAATAAAACAAAATATTACATCATTCATTTATAAATAATTTTACAAACTAAAATATATGGTGACATTAATATATGCAGCCAAATTCATACTGAAGACTCAGTAAGTAGTCGGTATCAAGGTTCGATGACCTTTTTTGGGATATTCGAAAATTATTTCCTTATTTTAAAAAACCCTGTTCCCTACAAATGCAAGCCTAGTGCCGAGTCAATTACTATGGTAGGTAGATCAACAAAAATTGTTATCGATCCGTGATACTGATCATTTACCAAGCATCCAGTATGAATTTGGCTACACAAACACCTTATAAAATACCTTTATAAAAATAACTGTATTATTATTAAAAGAAATGTATATATTTTACTTATTTTTTATATTTCTCATTTGTGCTCATTTTTTTTTACTCCTATAGTTTTCCTTATATTGGCCAGTTATGATTTACAATTGCCATTTTTTTTTCATATTTTTCGGTCTACCAGTTTCGGAGATACATACATTTCGGGGACATACATATTGTATTTACATTTGAGGTTTTTAAAGATTTCTCGAAACCAGTGCCAGTAAATATAGTAAAAGTATATATTTTTACATTAAGCTGTTTAATATGTACAACTTTATACCCATATTGTATTTTTTTTAAATGTATTTCTTTTTTTTTACTTCTTTTTTTATATTTCTCATTTGAGCTCATTTTATTTATCGCTATAAATTTTCTGTAATTGGCCAGTTATGACTTATAATTGACATTTTTTTCATATATTTGTTTTTTTTTTAAATTTCTCGAAACCAGTGACAGTAAATATAACAACTAAAAGTATATATTTTTACAATCAGCTTTTTAATATCTACAATAAATGTGATACCTATGTTGTATTTTAGGGTAATATTTTTTATTTTTCTCACTTTTAATTTGGAAATACTTTGAACAATTTCAAATTTTTAATTGTTTTTACACCGTAATATATTATGTGGGCAAATTAATTATATTTTTGTGCCAAATTTCATGTCTTTATCTTTAAACGTGCTAAAGTTATGAGGCTGTGACATACGGACAGACGGACGGGCAACGGAGTCTCACCATAAAGGTTCCTTTTATACCTTTAAGGTACAACGTAACCCTAAAAATACAAAGTAAAGAAGATTATGTATCGGCTCTGTTGACATGTGAAACAATATTGAATTATTAAATTAGCGCAAGTGAAACAAAAAAAAAATGTACAATAACATGTACATATTTACCAATGACAAAGACTTCGCTGTATTCACTGTAGCCGGCAATATTTTTGGATTTCACCCGAAACTCATATATTTCTTCTTTCATATTTTGTAAATTTACAACACGTTTGCTCGTTTCTGTTGTTGGTTCAGTAACTTCCCAGCTCTCAGCATCCTTAACTCTATATTCCAGAATGTAATGTATGATAGGTCTTTTATTTTCCGTAACAGGGTTAATCCACTGTATTTCTGTGAATTCTTTTATATAATCCATTTCTTTTACGGCTAATTCACTAGGTGGAGGCGGTTTTTCTAGAATAAGAAAAATATAATTAATGATGCACAAAATATAATTAATGATGCACCAAATATAATTAATGATGCACAAAATCAACTTCCATTTCCCATTTTGACCTTGGAAACACCTCTGACATCCCCATTCAGGGTTGCATCGTAGAAAAAAAATAGGGTAACGAATTTGTCTATTTGCGTTATTTACTTGGTCTTATGGATACAATTAGTTTATATTTAGGTTTTAACTGTGAAAGAAAAGAGTTAAAAGAAGTGGTAAAACAATAGGTATTGTGTTACCTGCCCATTCGACGTTACTCGGTGGGCCGTAGTCAAGCATGTTGCGAGCTCGCACTTGAAACTCGTAAGATTCATTAGGTACTTCCAGCGTGGCGCTAGTGTCGCTCCCTGGTACAGTCTCCCCGTCCTCCCACACTCCCTCACCTTTTCTTACTCTCTGTTGTATATTATAGTTTTGTATCGGTTTTCCGCCATCGCTAGACGGTATTTTCCATATAACTTCTATTGTATTGCCGTTATCCTTCTCCGTCATTTTGGTTATACTGAAACTTCTGGGGGCTGATGGTTTTACTAAAAGAGAGGTGCTTAATTATTTATTGCTTTGTTAACAGAAAAGTGAAAGTTCGATATTAAATTTTTTAACACTACTTTTTATGCTATCTTCAATGCACGCTTAATCTTAACTAATCTTGATAAAAACACTTGTACTGTTTCACAATATCTAAAGATATTCTACGGAAACAATAAAGGAATGTGTAGTTGTTGTTTACATTGCAGATGGTGAATAATAAAACAACAACTACACATTCCTTTATTGTTTATTTATTATATTTATCAGTTTCTTGATAATGCCGTAAGTCAAAACCGGTTGGATTAAGAAAAGAGTGATAGGTATTGTGAAACAGTACAAGTGTTTTTATCAAAATTATGATGATGTTTCACCAAGTGCTGACAATCGCAAGTATTAATCTTAATTACATTTTAGTTATGTGAGTAATCCCCAGTAGAGTTTAAGTGTGAGATGTTTGCCGACAAGCAGCACATTTTATATATATTATTTCTGTAGAATATCTGTAGATGGGTATAAAATATAAAACCAAAAACAGGTGGATGTGCTGTACAACAATTTCGAAAAACACATTTGAATAGGTAGGTCATATCATCCTTTTAAGAAAATTATAACATATCGTATTCGCGATGATCTACACAGATGAGTTTCTTCTTAATATCCAACAGACAGCAGGCAGTGATGATGGATGGATAATTTTTTCAGAGAGATTCGTTCACACATCGCTGCGCAATGAGAACTATGTGCCTCAGATCACACCGTATTTGCTCAAGCTTGAAGAGAAGATAGAGCACGAGTAGGATCTTAGAAAGGCCTTGTGTGACAAGACTCTTTGATTCTATTATTCAAGACTCTTCAAAAAGGAGAGGAGTATGAGCCAGTTGACCTTGAACTGATGAAGTCCCATGTGCTCAGCAACACCAGCAAATACGTCAGCTCAAAGTTCGTACCGCGTTTCGTAAAGAGTGAGACCTACCAACTACCTGCTGACACATTGTGAGCCTACCAGCGAAGGTATAGGCAACTATCACCATTAGTTACCTACCATTTGCGATGCGGGGATGATCACGCTAAGAAGAAGCGAGGCCACCCTCGTAAGGTTCATTAGTAGTTTCAAGTTTAAATGTATTAAAGTTGTTGTCTCGGTTACTTGAGTTTGATTTGTCGTGAGGGCACTAACTAGATCAAAAAAGAGAGTATGTTTCACTGCGAGCATCTGTTTATTCACTCTATCACTGTCTATTTTCCACAAACCAACGGTCCGTACTTGCCAGCGGTAGCTTACACGCTGACTGGTCTCAATCTGCCATCGCAAAGCAGGACGTATCGACCTGTGACCTCTGAGATTTGCCACGTTCACGTTTCAAATGTCTTTATTTTGAAATTTGTATTATACAATAAATCCAGTTGGTTTAAATCGTACTAAAGACTTTAATTTGCATCTTAAACCGCCTACACCTTATTTTTTATTGTTATTGTAGATTAACAAAAATAGGCAGGTCATTCAGTAACGAGTGTGACTATTCTAGAGTAAAATGGCTGTCTCAGGCTCCAATTGACCAAAATGTTGGTTGTAAATACAATTTTTCGAAAAAGAAGTTTTTTAAAAACCATTGAAAATAGAAGAGGGAAGATGATAGGACACTTGATTTGAGGTAACAAAGTAGAGGTCGAGGAGAAAAAAGGTAGAAAATGACCTAGTTTACTAAAGTGAAGGAGAAAGCTGATGTAATGTCATATCAAGAGGTCAAACCGTTAGCAAAAGTAGAGAGGAATGGCGTTTACTGCACCAACAAGGGCGTAGCTTTAAAGTTATCTGGGGGCACGGCAGTGCCCCCGCAAAGTCTCGCAGAAAAAACGCGGAACGGCCGTACCATCCTTTTCTCGAAGCAACTCACGGCACTTTCAACCCCCCTGTATCTTCGTTGTGGGTGAAGCTAGAAGTCTGAAATTTCAGGAACCAAGAGTACTTACTGATCCTATATCTGACCCCAAATTACAACTTTGTACCTATATTCGATTACGAAATATCTCAAGTCAAAGTTCCCTTATTTTGTCACTGACTGACTGACACATCATCAAAAGTCTAAAGGTGTTCTAGCAGGCCTACAAACTTGAAATTTTGCATGCGGTTAGTGTTAAGTGTACATTGCAACAAAAAAATATAAAAACGTTATTTGCGGTTGGTAATTTAATATTTCCATACAAAGTCTATACAAAATGTATGTTTCCAGCTGCATCTATAAATTTGTATGACACTAGATGACGTTGGTGGTATGCTGCTTTGCATTAAAGACGCCTAAAACGAAAAATTCTACGTTAAAGTTAAAGGGCGAAAACTAAAAAATAAAACCGGTAAAGTGCGAATCTGACTCGTGCATAAAGAGTTCCGTACCCCTACACAATACGGGTACGGAACCCTAAAAGTAAATAACAACAATAAAGATGCCATAGCAACATTAAGGCGACAAAAAACAAAGCGATAAAACGGTAGCGCCTGACAAACAATTCGGTACCTTTTTAGTACGGAACCTAAATTTTCATTATTTTACTTTATAGTATTTACTACAGACTGCCCAAAGTTTACACTTTTACTTGTATGTTGTATTACCGTTCTAAAGATAGAGCCTTTGTTATAATAATCTGTTCCTTGGGTAAGGCACCCTAAAAAGGGTGGTTATAATGTTCCACACATTCACAATATTAGTCTATTTAAGAAGAAAATATCAACATTTCGTAATTAAGTCACTAAAAAAACGATAGTTTGCGAATCCGACTCGCGCATAAAGGGTTCCGTACCCCTACACAATACGGGTATGGAACCCTAAAAGTAAATTGCAACAACATGGATATGCCATAGCACCATCAAGGCGACAAAAAACAAAGCGATAAAACGGTAGCGCCTGACAAACAATTCGGTACCTTTTTAGGAAGGAAACCTAATTTTTATTATTTTACTTTAAAGTAGTCTGCCTAAATTTTCAACTTGTATGTATAACCGTTCTAACGATAGAGCCTTTGTTATAATAATTTGTGCTTTGGGTAAGGAACCCTAAAACATATTAGTCTATTTAAGAAGATAAATATCAACATTTCGTAATTAAATCGCTATTAAACCGGCTAAGTGCAATTCAGACTCGCTCACGAAGGATTCCGTACTACCATCACACAATATGGGTACGAAACCCCAAATCATTATGGTAAATACCAACAATAAAGATGACATCACAACATCAAGGCGACAAAAAACAAGGCGCTAAAATGGTAGCGCCTGACAAACAAATCAGCACCTTTTGAATACGGAACTCTAATATTTATATGCCCAAAATTGTTGTTTTATAAAGATAGAGCTGAAAAAAATAACATCGTATAATTGGACCCCCCTTGGATTTCCATTTCATATTATTATTTGCCGTGATAGAGGACAATGTAACATATATTATGTGAAAATATTTACGTGCTACCTGTAACGGCTGAAGCTGTAGACCCATGTGATAGATGGATAGACAGCGGAGGATTAGTAATAGGGTCACGGAACCTAATGATACGGAACCCTAAAAATCAAGGTAAAAGGTTATTTATCAAGTAAAGCTTTAAATATATTAAAGGAAAAATAAAGCGGCTAATGTTGTTTTATTTGTATATGCATCCTCTATGATGTAGGTATATTGAAATGTCTATGTACTCGTGTGTCATTCAAAAAAGACCAGGTTTAGCTCATTATTCTGAGAGGTTTAGACATAATAATGTACTCTGTGGTTTAGACTGACAAGCCTGCCTTTCACTTCATGGTCAAAAGAAATTTTAACTTGCCTGTTGCATCTATTTGTGGATAATAGTAAAAATAACTTACAGTAAAAATTAATATTGCAATGGAACATGAAATATTGTACATAAATGAAAATCCTTGTCCAGACCTAGTTGTCCCTATACCTGGAGATGGTTCATGTTTGTTCCATTCTTTGTCATTGTCTATGTATGGGAACATTGAGTCGTCATATGACATTAGGTTGCGGTAGTCGAGTATGTGGTAGCGCATTGGGATGAAATGCAACTTTATACGTGTGACGAGCGTGGAGACACATGTACTCGACAGCAATGATGAAAACTACCACCTACGGTTCCGTATCCGAACTTATGGCAGCCACCGCTTTGTATCCATTTACGTTCGAGGTTTACGAAAATGGCCGTTTGAGAGGATCATTCGGTGGCGATCCTGGGATGCCAGTGAAACGTTTACGATTCTCTGTTAGTTTCTTAGGTGGTCATTATGAAATGCTCCTTCCCGATACTAGTTTCTCAGGAGTATGTCCTAATGATCAGTTAAAGGGAGTGGGTTTTAATAAAATCCGCAGCTGACGTGCAAGAAATATTACCCGAGAAGAAAAAAAGGAGGACTACCTACAAAAAGAAATGAGATCCCATCAAAAACATAAAATGTACAAAAATGGCAAGTCTCGCAACGCAATCCTTCCACCGTAAAAAGTTGTGAGATCTTATGTAAAGCCAAGTCTGCTATTTTAGTTTTTATGGAAGCACCTTTTCATTTAAGTTAGTATGGGAGCACCTATTTAACAAATTTATCATTAATTGTTTCCTATTTAGTTACCTACCAACATTAAGTGACTGTATTAATATTGGTCATCTTTATTTCCTAATAAAATATGGTGACTTTGCAATCGAAGAGCACAAATAAAGCACTGATGCGTAGAAATATCTTCTCAAATCGCTACTAAATTGGTATTAGGTAGCTGATATGTTGTATATGTTGCTGTGCGATTGCGAAGTCACTATATTTTATTAGGAAATAAAGATGACTAATATTAATACAGTCACTTAATGTTGGTAGGTAACTAAATAGGAAACAATTAATGATAAATTTGTTAAATAGGTGCTCCCATACTAACTTAAATGAAAAGGTGCTTCCATAAAAACTAAAATAGCAGACTTGGCTTTACATAAGATCTCACAACTTTTTACGGTGGAAGGATTGCGTTGCGAGACTTGCCATTTTTGTACATTTTATGTTTTTGATGGGATACATAGATACAAATGTACTTTCAGGAACCCAAACATGTACGCAGAATTTTAACTTCGTAGGTTTAATATAAAATGAGTTATAGGGGGGTTGAAAGTAGCTCAAAATGGTTCATGTAATATAATATATGACTGGGATGCCCGGCTTTTTCTACTTTGGACTTGGCCCTAGACATCGTGTGTCTAGATTGTAAAGTTAATGTTCAATATATCTACTTAGTAACTGTACGCAACTCACCTACTATCACGGAATCACTGGGTCGACCATGACCGGCCATATTGAAAGCTTTCACTTGGAACTCGTAATGATTTGTTGTCATATCAAGAGAACCATCGATAAGTGACCATTCTGTAGAGTTAATGAATATTTCTAAAGAGTCTTTTCCCATCACTTTAGGTCCCCGTTTCCATTCATTGGTCGTGTCACCGACCTCTCTGTACTCGACGCGGAAACCCTCTATGTCTCGTCTGAGCTTTTTCTCAATTTGTATCGACCATTTTAAATGAGCGGTGTTTTCACTCACTGATATGTCCTCGATATTGAGACTTGAGGGTTTTGGTGGTTTATCTAAAATAAAAACAAAGCTTACACGACAAATTTTTACATACACGATAAAAGCTGTGTCAGATAATATACGGGTGTTTAAGACGTGACAATTTCTGCCCTAGGTTGATGGAAATAAAATTTGTCACGATGCACCCTTTCTAATTATAACATTTAACAAATAATAAAAAATAAAAAAAAACTTTTAAATGATTTAATATTCATATTCATAATAAGATTTAATATTCATATTCTTTTGTTTTACAAAATGTACTTAGATATATCATATTCATAGGTTAGCTTAGGTCTTGCCTTACCGCCTCTACCCCAACGCATGGGCCAAGGCATTTCTCAGCGTCTTATGTTGCCCAAGTCTAACAGCAGCTCTTACTTCCAGGTCATCAACGAAGGCTTGAACCGGATTTCCTCTAATGAGAGCAGTCGCAGACTGATACGCCTTTCGAACCAGTTTTTCAACCACTGCTGTAGATTTTCACCACTGCGTTGCATGCGATCCTTTAAATGAGCACAAAACCGTGATCCGTGTGCGTCACCGTATCTAGACTTCAGCGTCTCAAACAGCTGCCCATAGGTCACACACTCTTTTCGAGAACCTCCAGTATGGTTAAAGCTTGGTCGCGAAGGCCCAAAGTAAGCACGATCAAGGCCTGTGCTTCGTTTCACCCATTCGCTCTCATGACAACCTCAAACTGGATTGCATAAGCCGCCCATGAAGATTTTCCATCGAAGGGTGGCACTTTAAATATAGCACCTACAGTTGCCGCGGTCTCAGCTCCGAGCTTTCAGATCTCCCAAAGTCTTTCTGATACCAGCGATCTATACTTCAGCCTCAGAGATACGATTCTAATGCAGCTGAACTTTCTCCTTCATGTCTTTAAAGTCTCTACTAAACATTGCGTGAATACCCTTTACAAGCAAAGTCTGTTCTTCATATGTCAGAGGGTCTGCTCCGTTTTGTAATGCTGAAGCCGTTTCTCCAGCTGGTGGGCCTGTTCATCTTGTCAGCGGGCCTGTTTCTCTTCGTCACGCTGAAGCTGTTATTCCAGCCGGTGGGCCTGTTTCTTTTATTGGTGGGCCTGTTCCTCCTGTCAGCAAGCCTGCTCCTCCTGTCAGCGAGCCTGCTCCTCCTGTCAGCGAGCCTTCTCTTCCTTGTCATGCTGTAGCTTTTTCTCCAGCCAGTGTGTTTGTTCCTTCTGTCGATAGGCCTGCTCCTGCACATTGCTATCAGAGCAGAAGTATCAATTATGGCTGATGATGCTGCAGGAACTCCAGATGAACTGAAAACTGACTCCGTCATTGTTCAAACTACCTCTGATCATTCTCGTTCTGTCATTAACTTCTGGTACAGATACCATCTGTGTCCTCCTTTGGTAAGACTGGTATAATTTATCCCTTACTTCTGACACTAAATGCTACGAGCTGGGGTCCGGGATAAATAAATGTATACCAATTTACACCAAAACACTGACACTTTATTCAGACATTCACAGATAATCACAAATAACAGTAATCGTTTGACTTATACGTCCCTAAATAACTTTTTCTTTGCTTAATAAAGTGATCTTTGCGGTATCGCTATCCAAGCACATCCCTATAATGAAAAAGATAAGATAAGTAAAAAGTTCAAACTGTTCGACTCAACGTGGTTGCTTTGAACAGGCGTTGCGTATTTTAATGAGATAGTGTGCGTGCTTGGCGCAAGCCGCTGACGTCATGAGAATATAGTTACAGAGATGTGCACATAGATAATTGGCATCGACTTTTAGTTATGCGTATTGCGTCTTGCCACGGTAGCACAAAACTTTTGTGACGGTAGTGAGCGCTATGGAGCAGGCAGGTAGGTATTTCAAAGAACGGGTGAAGCTTCCCTTCTTATAATATTGAAATGGTTTTGTGTACCTTCCTATATTTAGATAGATGCGTGTAATGCCTATATGAGATGAACTTTAATAATTTTGGTTCCCACTTTAAAAGGCTTAGCTATAAATTTAATACTTTGCACTTTGAACTCCGCCTCGATGCTTGCTTTTGTATGCTTTGCACTGCTGCTTTTTTCTTTCTTCTGCACGCTTTCTCTCCTTTGTGCCAGCAGCCAGATGTAGGCCTACAAGGGCCAGTATGGTGCCGGTCCCAAGCCCGGTTAAGGGTGAGGCTATGTAGGGTGATGCACCCCGGAGGGAGGGGGTACTCCCATATACCATGGGTCTACCTCTTTCACCCGGGGGACAATCAATATCTGTATAGCCTCAGCCTGAAAGGAGGAGGGCCGACCCGTGAGCATTCTGGCACCAACCATACACTGGAACCAGAATGTCCACTCACAGCCATGCGCCCGAACAAACTGAGGCACTGGCTGTACCTCCAACAGGGAATGAGTCTGCCTGTTGGTTAGGCCAAAGGGTCAAGCCGACACAACATAAACTCCTTACAATAACCCTCACAAACATTTACAGCCAGACATAAACACTACACAAACACTGTATCAACAACACAAACGGGTGCAGGGCCGCACCCCTCACATGACCCGGAGGCCGAGACTCCTGCGCTACGTTGCAGCCCCTACATCTTTCAGGTGTAGAGGCTACAATGTTTCATTCCGTGCGCAGTAGAACGCCGCAGGTGGTGCAAAGGTAGCCTGGAGGGTTGAGCCAATTACGTTCCGGGTCAGAGTTCGTTTGCGGCAACACGCCCTCTTTGGTCCAGCGTCCCACCACAAACGGCGCCCACGGTGTAGCAAGCCGTGTGGTAATCGGAATACCCCGGCCTCGGCGGACTAAGCTGAGATGGGCGAGGCTCCTGGGCGGAGGGGTATGCAGACGGCAGTGTACGGGGTGTGCGGTGAGCGATTGATCCATCCCAGGTCTCTTGCAGCCGCACACTTAGCCCAGCTAGCTGGTGCATTCTTATGCTCATCCGTCTCGTATACAACTCCGCTACGTCAAACCTGCAAGGCTCCTAGGTCTATCCCACCTAGGCAGGTTTTTGGACAGGGGGCCTATATCTCTGCGAGGATTTCCTGGTGTCATCATAGGATGATTCCCCCAACGTTGTGGGCTCCGAGGTGGGTGGGGACTCGTAGAGATGAATTTTAACGGCCTATAAAAATATGGAAAACGGGAATAACACAAAAACTGACAGCGGTGCCAGCAAACCACCGTCTAAAGCGCTAGACCTTAGCGCTCTAGCAGAGGCCATACAGCCACAAAGCTTTGTAAGCTCATGGCAGATGGTCTCTAACAAAAACAAAAAAACCAAACAGCCGAAAGGCAAACAACGTGGCAACGTTGTAGCCGGAGGCCAACAACAACAAGGGTCCGTTAGCCAACAGGGCAACCAACCCGTACAACAGTCAGGCCGCAATAACAGGCGGAATCGCTGGAGGCGCGCTAAGCGCGACCGGGAAGCAACTGACAGTAACAAAACACAGCAACAGACCAGAGATGCCTCAGCAACACCCGCTGACTTGACACCTGGAACGAGTGCGCTTATGGCCCCTCCCCGGGGCTCCACACAGCAGGCCCGGGCCTCAGCTGACTTCTCGTCAAGGGACAACAAGCCCAAGGCGGGACTCGCTGGGTCCGGGCGGCCGGGTGGAGGCACGGGGAAACCAAAGCCATTCAGTGAGAAGGCTGCCCAGTCACAGGGTAAAATGCAAGGCTTCCCTGGTCCTACAAGCACCGCCTCTAGCCACGGCGAGGCCAACAAGGCCATGCCAGCCAGAGAAGTGGGCCGTAAAGGTCAGAAGGGCAAGCCGGTCTTCCATAAGGCTCGGGATGGCGCCCCTGGAGATGGCTATAAGACGGCACCTGGAAGGCCCAATGAGCCACGTTTGGCAAAGCGCCGACGCCAGGACCGTCTTGATGACACCGTCTCTCCAAGGAGCGACGCCAAACGAGTCAGGGTAGACCAGGGCAAAGATTCTGCATCGTCATACGCAGAAGCCATGCAGTCGCATCTGTGCGTGGCGGTCAGGATCAGCCCCAGTCATGACCTTTCGGAGGAAGCAGCTCGGCAGCTTCAGACAGAACTCCTAACGAAAGTAGGAGAAATCTGCTCAGAGGCTGCCAGCTCAAACATCATGGATGTACCGTCGTTCCGGGGACGCCCTAGCTGGAATGCAGGCGTCCTCAAACTATGGTGCGAGGATGACGGGTCTCTGGCCTGGCTGAAACGCACCGTAGCGACGCTGAAGCCGCCGTACCCAGGTACGAGCTATGAGGTCGTCAGCCTAAAGGAGCTAACACCCAAAGTAAAATGTGGGTTGTTTATTCCTGAGGTGACGGATAAAACGCCTTCCGAAATACAGACCTGGCTGGCCATGCAAAATAAAAAATGGCTAAAAGTTGACAGCTGGTCCATGTATAACATGGAAGTGCACACGGCTCCGGCCGAGAGACCCGGTATATTTTTAAGCCTGGGTATACCTCGGTCGGAAATACTGGCTCTGATGGCAAGAGACCGCCGGGTCACCTTCGGGTTAGGCTCGGTGTATGTCAGATTCTTCGGTCCGAGAGGTTTGCAAGATACCGCTCCCGAAGAATCGTCAGCGCCAGTGGCTACGGAGGCAGACCCTATTCCCGACCCCAGCAAAGGGTCGGAGGAACTCGTGCGTCAGACCACCACCGTAGCCGCTCAACAGGGTGAGGTGCCGACGGAGGGGAGCAGTGGCAGGATGGAAGTGGAACTGCAACCCTCCGAAGGACACCGCCAAGACGTAGACGTTGCGGATAGGGAGACGGACGGGGACTCAGTGGATTTCGAAGTTCGATTATCCTCTCCCCGCCTCTCCTCCGACTAACGTCATACAAACGAACCTCCAGCACAAGCAGGTGGCAGTAGCCACTCTGCGCCGCGTGCTGGAGGTTAACAAACAAACTATCGCCCTGATCCAGGAACCGTGGATCAGGGCTGATAGAATATGTGGCCTTGGCAATATCGGAGGTAAGTTATATCTTAACACCTCCGTGCAAAGCCCACGGACATGCATTTACGTCCCACGCCACTTGAATGCCGTGCCTCTAACACAGTTCTGTTCCAGAGATCTGACGACAATCAGGCTCGAAGTTCAGGCCTGTGGGGGAGACAGGGCAACCGTGGTGCTGGCGTCTGCCTACCTTCCTGGTGACTAGGAGGTGCCCACTAGGGAGCTAGTAGACCTAATACAGCACTGCGAGCAAAGTGGCCTGGACTTGATCGTGTCAGCAGACTCTAACTGTCACCACCCCATCTGGGGCAGCGAGACTCCCAACCAGAGAGGTGAGGACCTAGTATCTTATCTTTTCTCGACTAATCTTACGGTCCTTAATAAGGGCTCTAAACCAACTTTTGTTACCTGCAGATTTCAAACAATAGTAGACATCACCCTAGCCACGGAGACGGCCGCAAAGCTAGTTACCGAATGGCATGTGTCTGAGGAGCCCTCTTTCTCGGACCACAGGCGAATCTGCTACAAACTAGGTGTCCACGCAGAAAGACCCCTACCTAGACGTAACCCGAGAAAAACGAACATCGCAAGGTACAAGGGTCTTCTGAAAGAAGAACTGCGGAAGATGAACTTTCAGGATATGAGGACATCAGCTAGCAACATTGAGGCCAATGTTAAAATACTAACAAAAAGCATTAACACATGTTACCAAAATGCCTGCCCACTAGTGACGCAATCTTCCGAAAATTCGAAATGTCACTGGTGGGGACCTGAACTCGAACGGCTCCGACATAAGTCCAGGCGCTTATTCAACAGAGCCATGAACATCAGAAACGAGGTAGATTGGGACGAGTACAGACAAGCCCAATCATTCTATAAAAAGCGTATCAGGATTAGGAGATGCGAATCCTGGCGCCGTTTCTGTGAGAACATCGAATCAAACAACGAAGCTGCCAGGGTACGCCAGGTCCTATCGAAAGACCAAGATCGCAACCTAGGCTCGCTTAAGAAACAAGACAACACCTATACTAACACAGACAACGAGACCTGTGAAGTACTACTTCAGACGCACTTTCCAGGTTGCAGCATCTCAGACGAATGCAACTGGGAGGAAACAACAAGTAGAATACCAAATGAGCAGGACTGGAAAACAGCCGGGACCGTGGTCGATATTGACAAGACCACCTGGGCCGTCAACAGCTTCCTTCCTTTTAAATCGGCAGGGCTGGATGGCATATTCCCCGCTCTTTTAAGATGGGGAATTGAGTACCTAGCGGAGCCGCTAGCAGACATCCTGAAAGCATGTCTTGCACACAGCTACATACCGTACGACTGGAGGGAAGTCAAAGTCATTTTCTTGCCCAAACCAGGTAGAAGTGATTACACTGAAGCAAAAGCCTTCAGACCCATCAGTCTTACATCCTTTCTTCTTAAGACCCTCGAAAGGCTATGCGACAGGCATATCAGAGATGGAGCTCTAAAGAAGAAAACGTTACACCGGAACCAACACGCCTACAGTTCGGGTAAATCAACGGAGTCGGCTCTGCATAGCGTAGTGAAAAGAATCGAGAGCGCTCTAAATACAAAAGAATCAACGCTTGGCGCCTTTATCGATATCGAGGGTGCCTTTGACAGAACTAGATTCACAAACATCAACCATGCCCTTCTCAAGTATGATGTCGAACCAACACTACGCGGGTGGATAGACAACATGCTTAAGCTGAGAGCTGTGCAACTAAGTGTGAATGGCACTACCAGAGCTGTGGTTGCTAAAGGCTGCCCACAAGGAGGCGTCCTATCACCGCTGCTCTGGAACATCGTGGCAGACGATCTAATCCGACGCCTCAACGAGAGGTGCTATCACACGATAGGCTATGCCGACGACCTTGCTATTCTCATCAATGGGAAATTCGAAGGAACACTCTACGAGTTAATGCAGAGTGCTTTCAAAGTCGTTGAAAAATGGTGCGAAGAGTACCAACTAACAGTGAACCCGAAAAAAACCGAGTTAGTCCTGTTCACCAATAAGAGAAAACTGGCGAACATGAGACTACCGAAACTTTGCATACGATCAATGTGTGGCCTTAAACAAACAGACAGCTGTGAGCCAATGTTCAAATCACTCAAAATTCTCACCGTGCCTTCTCTTTACATATACGAAGTCGCGATTTTTGTAAAAACGAATCCTGAATTGTTTGTTAGAGTCAATACAGGCACCAGTTACGCTTGAGAAGTTCGAAAACTGCTCTAATGAATAAGAGTATATTTTGTATGGCGCCAAAAATATTTAATAAGATCCCTAATTTTATTAAAGATTTAAATTTGATACAATTTAAGAATAAATTATCTAAATTACTTATAAAAAAATGCTATTATAAGATCGAAATGTTTTTAAATGATAATACAATTTAATATTTTTAATAATTAATTTAATTTAACTTTGTATTAATTAAAATTTTGTATGAGCATGTGTCATTCAATACTTATTTAAAATATTTGTATACCTTAGCGGTCCCAGACAGACTGTAAGTTAACCAGGTACCTTTTAAAACTAAACCGGACTGACTTGAAAGATATGGTAAGTATACTAACAGGTCACTGTAACTTAAATAAACATCTCTTCACTACGGGTACCACGGATAGCCCGCTATGTAGGGGATGCATGAACGAGGATGAGACGGTGGAGCACGTGCTTCTCCACTGCCCCGTCACTGCGGAAATAAGAACGAAAGTAGGGTTAGCGACGACGATGAGCTCCAGCTTCCCTTCACTGAATCAGTTGTGTCAGCATGTCGATGCCGTTCGGCTCTATTTTAAAGAGCTGGGCTGGCTAGGGTGACTGACCGGGGGGAAGTGCACAATACTCACGGTAGCGGAGAGTCCGTGCAGGACCATTAATCGCCCCCACTTCGAATTTAGAATTTTAGAATACCTTAGCGGTAGAACATAGCGTTCATAACATAACCCATAATGTATCACCACCTAAGTATAATTTTATATTTAGTTTAATATACCTATGTTCACAAATAAAGCATTCTGATTTCTGATTTTCTGATTTCTTTTCGGCACTGAACTAACCATATCAACTGAAGTCAAATACCTAGGAATGATACTTGACAACAAGTTGAATTGGACAAAACACATGAACAACAAACTGAAAAAGGGAACCATAGCACTATGGCAGTGCAAACGCATGATGGGCAAAAAATGGGGACTACGCCCAAACATAATGCTATGGCTTTACAAAGCAGTGATAAGACCAATGGTCTCTTACGGTGCCGTCGTCTGGTGGCCTAGGACGGACGCCGGCTATGTACAGAAAGAACTGGAAAAATTTCAAAGGCATGCTTGCATGCTTACCACAAGCTGCATGCGAACCACGGCATCCGCGGCCCTTGAGACCATCTTGGACGTCCCACCGCTACACCTGTTTATACAACAGGAGGCGGCGGTTGCAGCGTTCAGACTCAGGGCGGCTGGACAGTGGAAAAGCGATGACAGGGCACCACACACGCGCATTCTTGAGTTGGCCGTGTCCCACCAACCCATGATGGACGCACCGTGTGACAGAATACCTAAAAAGCATGTCTTTAATAGACATTACAACGTCCAACTATTTGAGGAAACAGCAGATCACTCTAATATCCATGAGGTAAGGATATATACGGATGGATCCAAAACAAAGGTGGGTACTGGGGCCGGAGCGTACTCAGCTGAACTTAACATTCACAGGTCAACAGCCTTGGGTAAGCACAACACGATTTTCCAAGCGGAATGCGTAGGAATTATCCTGGCCACAAGCGCGGTGCTCAGAAGGGAAGTTGAAGGCCTCAACATTCGTATACTTTCTGACAGCACGGCGGTACTACGAGCCCTAAGCAAGACTATTGTTAACTCTGGGCTAATACTACAGTGTCTAAATCAACTGGAAGAGGTAAGTCGACACAATAAAGTCACCCTCCAGTGGATAAAAGGACACAGCGGATCGCTGGGCAATGACGCGGCAGATGAACTGGCAAAGGAAGGTGCAAAAATGGAACAGGTAGGTGCTGAGCCACTGGTTCCCCTGCCCTTTAACCAGATACGAACCTGGCTGCGTGAGAGAACCAGCTCTCAACATGCTGAGCGATGGGCAAGTATGACAACTTGTAGACAGACGAAAGCGGTTCTACCAACCGTGGACCGTCGCCTGACAAAGAAACTACTTCGTCTCAATAGGCTGAACCTTCGCATGATGGTAGGGCTAATTACGGGACATAGTAACCTCAACAGACATTTCTATAATATAGGTCTGACGGACAGTCCTCTATGCAGAGCTTGTATGGAGACCGAAGAAACGCCGACCCACGTGACGATAGACTGCGTAGGCGTCAGCACACAACGGGCTAAGATCCCCGGTGAACCGGGGACGCTTCGCCAATCCTGTGGCGACCTAGGTCGCCTCTTGGGATTCTGGCGAGAGCTGGGCTGGTTGGAATAGCCAGCTCCACACTTTCCACGCACAAAGGTCCAAGTAAGAGACTAGGTGCGGAAACCGAGCCCACCAAGAAGAAGAAGAAGAAGAAGTTCAAACTGTTCGACTCAACGTGGTTGCTTTGAACAGGCGTTGCGTATTTTAATGAGATAGTGTGCGTGCTTGGCGCAAGCCGCTGACGTCATGAGAATATAGTTACAGAGATGTGCACATAGATAATTGGCATCGACTTTTAGTTATGCGTATTGCGTCTTGCCACGGTAGCACAAAACTTTTGTGACGGTAGTGAGCGCTATGGAGCAGGCAGGTAGGTATTTCAAAGAACGGGTGAAGCTTCCCTTCTTATAATATTGAAATGGTTTTGTGTACCTTCCTATATTTAGATAGATGCGTGTAATGCCTATATGAGATGAACTTTAATAATTTTGGTTCCCACTTTAAAAGGCTTAGCTATAAATTTAATACTTTGCACTACGATTTTGATACTCCCAGCTTTAAAATTTGTCTTTTTTAAAAATAATTGTTTGCACCATATAGTTTTAATACTTTTGGCTTTAAAATTTTTCTTCTTTAAGAATAATAGTTTGCACTATAATAATAATACTTTAATAACAGATATTACTACCCTAAATACATAAATAAACTTTTACATAAATACATAAGTACAGGGAAAACGCCTAACTCCTCTCTTTTTGTTTGGGAGAAACAGAATAAAAGAGAAAATGATCTCGTGTGTTTCTCCGTAAGTGTTTCTCTCTGACTGAAACAAACATTTGTCCATAGAACGGATGAGGCTATTCATAAAAAAATTTGAAAATATTAAACATCTTGGAGATACAAAAGACTTTACTTAAAATTCCTCCATACATGACCTGAATTTGCACTTCTACATTTTTATTTTTATAAAATTACTTCTCGTGAAAAAACCGTTTTAAGCCGTTTAAACTTTTAACATTAAACTTACCGACATAATCTATTTCACTGGTAGCCCCCTCTCCAGCCATGTTGACAGCCTTCACTCGGAACTCATATTCATTTAGTTTAAGGTCTAGACTTTTCTGTGTTGCAGTAGTGTCGCTTCCCGGAATAGAAGTTTCTTTATCTGATATCCACGCTCCTTTGCCTCTTACCCGGTACTCAATTATGTACTTTGTAATTGTCGCACCACCATCGTTGAGTGGTATTTCCCACTTGAACTCAGCGGAACCCTCATCCTCGTTCATGGTAACTATTGAAAATGTTCGAGGAGCATCTGGTCTGCCTAAAAAATACAAAGGACTTTCAATAAATTATCTAAATACTTTATGTTGGAAGATGACTTCAACATACAGGCTGTTGATTTGGCTAACAAGTTACGTCACAGGGTAAGTAACATTCTCGATACTGATGATGAAAAAATATCAAAAAAAAACTTTTTTTTTTCGGAAATTGATTTACGGTATTTTGGGGATGACAAAAATTTCTAATGTCGACAGACTTGATGAAATTGACTCAGCAGTAGCAAAATGGTGGCAAAGTGTGGACAACCACCTGTGTAGGTAAGTACTAGTGACTTTAGACTGGTGTAACAAGGTAGTCCTAGAGAGCAGGTACTTAATTAATTAAATAGTGTGTACCCGTGTTGGTAAGTACTATTGACTTTTATACTATTCACGGTAATCACAGCGTTTGAATTTATCAGAGATCAAGAACATAATGTGACAAATAGGAAAAAACAAAGAGTGGTGTAACAAGGTAGTCCTAGAGAGCAGGTACTTAATAAAATAGGAACAAACACAGACTGGTGCAACAAGGTAGTCCTAGAGAGCAGGTACTTAATAAAATAGGAACAAATATAGACTGGTGCAACAAGGTAGTCCTAGAGAGCAGGTACTTAATAAGGTAGGAATTATTTACGAGAATTAATAAAGAATAAATTTTCCAAACATTACTTGACACACCGGGCCACGTCCTCGTAGTAATTATAACTAGTTTTAATTTAAATAGAGGCCCAAATATGAAACAAAAGCGAGATTTTGTCGAGAGGGTAGATACTGACAATGGTTGCAATCAATTAAATATGTCTTGCATTATACGCAAGTACCTAGAGATCTTAACACGCCACTGGTGATGTTTTATGTCTGTGAGACTGGGTAGTTCGAAAAAAGTTAACAGCTACTCTTACAATTATAACACAACAAATAGATCAAGCTTGTACTCACGTATGGTGCAGTTGTTACTGAACGGACCACTCCCCGCCATGTTGACCGCTAGCACCTTGAACCAGTAGCTCCTACTGTTACAGAGATAACACACAAATAGATCAGGCATACTCACGTATGGTGCAGTTGTTACTGAACGGACCACTCCCCGCCATGTTGACCGCTAGCACCTTGAACCAGTAGCTCCTACTGTTACAGAGATAACACACAAATAGATCAGGCATACTCACGTATGGTGCAGTTGTTACTGAACGGACCACTCCCCGCCATGTTGACCGCTAGCACCTTGAACCAGTACCTCCTACTGTTACAGAGATAACACACAAATAGATCAGGCATACTCACGTATGGTGCAGTTGTTGCTGAACGGACCACTCCCCGCCATGTTGACCGCTAGCACCTTGAACCAGTAGCTCCTACTGTTACAGAGATAACACACAAATAGATCAGGCATACTCACGTATGGTGCAGTTGTTACTGAACGGACCACTCCCCGCCATGTTGACCGCTAGCACCTTGAACCAGTAGCTCCTACTGTTACAGAGATAACACACAAATAGATCAGGCATACTCACGTATGGTGCAGTTGTTGCTGAACGGACCACTCCCCGCCATGTTGACCGCTAGCACCTTGAACCAGTAGCTCCTACTGTTACAGAGATAACACACAAATAGATCAGGCATACTCACGTATGGTGCAGTTGTTGCTGAACGGACCACTCCCCGCCATGTTGACTGCTAGCACCTTGAACCAGTAGCTCCTACTGTTACAGAGATAACACACAAATAGATCAGGCATACTCACGTATGGTGCAGTTGTTGCTGAACGGACCACTCCCCGCCATGTTGACCGCTAGCACCTTGAACCAGTAGCTCCTACTGTTACAGAGATAACACACAAATAGATCAGGCATACTCACGTATGGTGCAGTTGTTGCTGAACGGACCACTCCCCGCCATGTTGACCGCTAGCACCTTGAACCAGTAGCTAACACTCTTCAGTTTCAGATGCTGAACCTTCGCGGTCCGCTCGCTGGCGTCAATCTTTTCGTCTTTCTCCCAACGCTTGCCATCAGGTGAATGCCAGACGATGTAGTTGAGGATGTCATGGTCTCCACTCGGCTCTACCCACTCGAGCTCCACGTAGCCATCGTCGGTCTCCGTGTCCACCATGTTTGTGATTTTTAGATTTTCGGGTGCCGGTGGCTTTTCTAAAACATTTAAACATACATAAACATGTTTTCACGACACATACACCAGAGAGACCGTTAGAGATATTTCAGAGTGTGGATTGTCAATAAAACTGTCAACATTCGTACACCCACCTTTTGCCGATGATTTTTACGTCCTAAAGTTACGGGATAGGGGTGAGCCTTATCTCCATGCTTCAGGTACAAATATACGCTTTTAGGGCGTGTATACGTTAGTTTAGGGCGTGTATACGTTAGTTTAGGGCGTGTATACGTTAGTTTAGGGCGTGTATACGTAAGTTTAGGGCGTGTATACGTTAGTTTAGGGCGTGTATACGTTAGTTTAGGGCGTGTATACGTTAGTTTAGGGCGTGTATACGTTAGTTTAGGGCGTGTATACGTTAGTTTAGGGCGTGTATACGTTAGTTTAGGGCGTGTATACGTTAGTTTAGGGCGTGTATACGTTAGTTTAGGGCGTGTATACGTTAGTTTAGGGCGTGTATACGTTAGTTTAGGGCGTGTATACGTTAGTTTAGGGCGTGTATACGTAAGTTTAGGGCGTGTATACGTTAGTTTAGGGCGTGTATACGTAAGTTTACCTCAGTATTCTTCTTCACGGCTCAGGAGTAGTGTGAATAAATACAAATAAATAAATTTCTGGTATGTATAGTAAAGTATAGTAAAGCAGATTGTTGTTTAAGTGCTCTCAAAACTAAATTTTCTTTATTGTGAAATAGTACTTTAGTTTAAGGAACAGAATCTAAACTACCTTGCAAAAATTAAAGATTTGAGTAAATTGAGTAAATATCTGAAACACTTTAGCAAACTTTACAAAGAAGATAATTGTGGTAACTGCTCTTCTTTTAATCATCTAACCGAAACAATTAAAGAGTCTGTTCCTCAGCTAACACTAAGAATAGAGTCAAATAACATAAACTCCACCTCATGTCGCGATTCATATAAATAACAATCCACAAGTCTGCGAAATACATCATACAAAACTTCTAGACCAATCCACAGCCCTACAATTCGCCACAGCCCACGTCGCGTCGCGTTCCAGACATTTGCTTTTGTAGGAAATTTTAAATAAAGACTTTTTTTAATGTAAGAGATTATTTCCATTTTAGGGTTTTTTAGTACCTAAAAGGTACAAAAGGAACCTTTATGGTGAGACTCCGTTGTCCGTCCGTCCGTATGTCACAGCTTCATAATTTTAGCACCGTTAAAGATAAAGACATGAAATTTGGCACAAAATTAGGATTATTTTTCCAAAAATTTTTTCAAAATATTTCCAAAACAACGGCGAGAAAAAAAATAATGGAAAAAAATACAATATCGTCCTACTGTTATATTGATCGTCCTACTGTTATATTGATCGTCCTACTGTTATATTGATCGTCCTACTGTTATATTGATCGTCCTACTGTTATATTGATCGTCCTACTGTTATTTTGATCGTTCTACTGTTATATTGATCGTTCTACTGTTATATTGATCGTCCTACTGTTATATTGATCGTCCTACTGTTATTTTGATCGTCCTACTGTTATATTGATCGTCCTACTGTTATATTGATCGTCCTACTGTTATATTGATCGTCCTACTGTTATATTGATCGTCCTGCTGTTATATTGATCGTCCTACTGTTATATTGATCGTCCTACTGTTATATTGATCGTCTTACTGTTATATTGACCGTCCTACTGTTATATTGATCGTCCTACTGTTATATTGATCGTCCTACTGCTATATTGATCGTCCTACTGTTATATTGATCGTCCTACTGTTATATTGATCGTCCTACTGTTATTTTGATAGTTCTACTGTTATATTGACCGTCCTACTGTTATATTGATCGTCCTACTGTTATATTGATCGTCCTACTGTTATATTGATCGTCCTACTGTTATATTGATCGTCCTACTGTTATATTGATCGTCCTACTGTTATATTGATCGTCCTACTGTTATATTGATCGTCCTACTGTTATATTGATCGTCCTACTGTTATATTGATCGTCCTACTGTTATATTGATCGTCCTACTGTTATATTGATCGTCCTACTGTTATATTGATCGTCCTACTGTTATATTGATCGTCCTACAGTTATATTGATCGTCCTACTGTTATATTGATCGTCCTACTGTTATATTGATCGTCCTACTGTTATATTGATCGTCCTACTGTTATTTTGATCGTCCTACTGTTATATTGATCGTCCTACTGTTATATTGATCGTCCTACTGTTATATTTATCGTCCTACTGTTATATTGATCGTCCTACTGTTATATTGATCGTCCTACTGTTATATTGATCGTCCTACTGTTATATTGATCGTCCTACTGTTATATTGATCGTCCTACTGTTATATTGATCGTCCTACTGTTATATTGATCGTCTTACTGTTATTTTGATCGTCCTACTGTTATATTGATCGTCCTACTGTTATATTGATCGTCCTACTGTTATATTGATCGTCCTACTGTTATATTGATCGTCTTACTGTTATTTTGATCGTCCTACTGTTATATTGATCGTACTACTGTTATATTGATCGTCCTACTGTTATATTGATCGTCCTACTGTTATATTGATCGTCCTACTGTTATATTGATCGTCCTACTGTTATATTGATCGTCCTACTGTTATATTGATCGTCCTACTGTTATATTGATCGTCCTACTGCATGAATCAGTAACCAAGTTACTTACTAATCAGTATTCCAACGGACCTGAATCATGAAATCAGACACAAAAACCACAACTCAAAATTAAAAATTCACTTTTTCTCAGTGTTAAAAAGTAAATATACCTGTAGATCATTCACAGTACTAGTATCTACAACAAAGTAAATATACCTGTAGATCATTCACAGTACTAGTATATACAACAAAGTAAATATACCTGTAGATCATTCACAGTACTAGTATCTACAACAAAGTAAATATACCTGTAGATCATTCACAGTACTAGTATCCACAACAAAGTAAATATGCCTGTAGATCATTCACAGTACTAGTATCTACAACAAAGTAAATATACCTGTAGATCATTCACAGTACTAGTATCCACAACAAAGTAAATATACCTGTAGATCATTCACAGTACTAGTATCTACAACAAAGTAAATATACCTGTAGATCATTCACAGTACTAGTATCTACAACAAAGTAAATATACCTGTAGATCATTTACAGTACTAGTATCCACAACAAAGTAAATATGCCTGTAGATCATTCACAGTACTAGTATCTACAACAAAGTAAATATACCTGTAGATCATTCACAGTACTAGTATCTACAACAAAGTAAATATACCTGTAGATCATTCACAGTACTAGTATATACAACAAAGTAAATATACCTGTAGATCATTTACAGTACTAGTATCTACAACAAAGTAAATATACCTGTAGATCATTCACAGTACTAGTATCCACAACAAAGTAAATATGCCTGTAGATCATTCACAGTACTAGTATCTACAACAAAGTAAATATACCTGTAGATCATTCACAGTACTAGTATCCACAACAAAGTAAATATGCCTGTAGATCATTCACAGTACTAGTATCTACAACAAAGTAAATATACCTGTAGATCATTCACAGTACTAGTATCCACAACAAAGTAAATATGCCTGTAGATCATTCACAGTACTAGTATCTACAACAAAGTAAATATACCTGTAGATCATTCACAGTACTAGTATCTACAACAAAGTAAATATACCTGTAGATCATTCACAGTACTAGTATCTACAACAAAGTAAATATACCTGTAGATCATTCACAGTACTAGTATCCACAACAAAGTAAATATGCCTGTAGATCATTCACAGTACTAGTATCTACAACAAAGTAAATATACCTGTAGATCATTCACAGTACTAGTATCTACAACAAAGTAAATATACCTGTAGATCATTCACAGTACTAGTATCTACAACAAAGTAAATATACCTGTAGATCATTCACAGTACTAGTATCTACAACAAAGTAAATATACCTGTAGATCATTCACAGTACTAGTATCCACAACAAAGTAAATATGCCTGTAGATCATTCACAGTACTAGTATCTACAACAAAGTAAATATACCTGTAGATCATTCACAGTACTAGTATCTACAACAAAGTAAATATACCTGTAGATCATTCACAGTACTAGTATCTACAACAAAGTAAATATACCTGTAGATCATTCACAGTACTAGTATCTACAACAAAGTAAATATACCTCTAGATCATTCACAGTACTAGTATCTACAACAAAGTAAATATACCTGTAGATCATTCACAGTACTAGTATCTACAACAAAGTAAATATACCTGTAGATCATTCACAGTACTAGTATCTACAACAAAGTAAATATACCTGTAGATCATTCACAGTACTAGTATCTACAACAAAGTAAATATACCTGTAGATCATTCACAGTACTAGTATCTACAACAAAGTAAATATACCTGTAGATCATTTACAGTACTAGTATCTGTTAATCAAAATTAACATGATATAAATTAAAAATTGGTTTAGGGACCATGGGTCACATATCCTTTCCTCCCTATATCCAAACTTCGACCTATCCTGGCAACACAATCAAAAGAATTCAAGAATTGTCAGCCATCTTCGTTTTCCGACTTCCTTCCGGTCGGCCATGAAGTGACACGCGTACACGCAATAGCGTCGCTCCGTGAAAACCCTCTTTTTTTGTGGTGTAATTCAGACTGTTATCCTACTGATAAGTGCCTAGCAGAGTCTAACGAAAAGGACGAACCCCGGGGTTAACATCATAACCAGCGCTGGTAGTTCATAGTGGATTTCGAAGACATCGTGACCATGAGGACTCCATCAGAAATCAGGAAAGAACCCGCCAATTCAGATAACAAGGTCAGTCCCTATTACCTCCCTAATCATTTTTGGTGGCCCATGAGGGGAATTCAGTTAAACTTGGAAAAGCTTTGTTCATTGAGGGAATCAGTTCTCGTTTATTGGGGGGAAATTTCAATTTCAGACTATTCTTAGTTAAACCCGGGGATAAAATAATTCAGGATTCAGATTTTGGTATAAATTCAGTGATATTTGTGTTTCATTTCAGTTTCAAAGTAAATTTGGTAATTTCATCATTTTTTGGGAAAAGAATTCGTTTTCATTCAATTTGGCATTCAACTGCGTTCATATAATAGCAACTGTCTGTACAATTTGTCAAAAATAGTAGGTTTCAGTCCGTGCATTATGTGAGTCTTACTCCAAATCGGAACGTGACCGTTATATTTTATTCTGTGATCAAGTGTCAGATTAGACTTTCAATTTGTTATTAATTTTGCTGGTTCGAAGTTTGTTAAGTTTTGTTGTGAATCGGTGTTTGTTCAGATATTCAAGTTATAAAAATGGATATAAAAGCCGCGAAGGTTCAGTTTAGGTCAAAGTATCGGATGCTATCAGACTTTTTCAGTACCGTTAAGGACAGTGATAGTTCAATTGCTGCCTCTGTGGCTCAGAGACAGTTTCAAAAGTATTATCCGGTGTTTGTTGAAGCGTATGAAACCTTAGTTACACACCTGCATGAAGGGGACTCCAAGTCGCTTGAGGAGTATGACAACCAATTTTCAGAAATCAATGGGTATCTCATTGAAATTGAATCTTCAGAGTCAAGTGACCGTCAGAAGGAGACACCTGAAACCCCACAGAGAGTTCAAATGAACATTCAGACGGAATTGGAGGCTAAGTTGCCATTTATTCAGTTACAAAAGTTTTCAGGAGATTTGTTGGAATGGGTGAGTTTTTATGATCTATTCTTATCACTTGTGCACAAGAAACAATATCTTCCAGGTGCTGAGAAACATTATTATTTAAGAGCGAGCCTTGAAGGTGAGGCTTTGTCAGTGATCAAACATTTGCCCGTGGATGCCGATAATTATACGGTAGCGCTCAACGTTCTCACTGACCGGTATCAGAATGTCAGACACCTCGCAGACTCCTATCTGAACAGGATTCTCAACCTTCCTGTTATTCCAAATTCAGGTGCAGGATTACGCTCAGACCTATATGACCCATTAATGGAAACGATCCAGGCTCTTCAGAAGTTACAACTACCGGTTGATCAGTGGTCTTACCTATTATTATATATCACATTGCAGAAATTACCTCAAAGAATCAGAACTACCTTTGAACAGCGATATGGTACGACCAAAAATCAGCTGCCTACATTCAACCAACTGATGAACTTGATTGATGAGCAGTGCCGCCTTCAGCTTCAACAACCTGATCAGCATTTTGAACGCCAAGCTGGACAACCTCGTCAACCCAGTTTACGTTATCATTCTGGATCTCCTCAAGTCAGAGGAGGACGAACATATCAGGCCCAGGTACACACAACAGCAACTGCTACAGCTTGCTCCTTCTGTTCAAACCCTGCTCACACACTTTACAAATGCAAGGAATTTTTGCGGACTTCAGTATCAGGCCGCCGATCATGGGCTAAAACAAGCAGACATTGCTACAAATGCCTTAGGCTTCACTTCAGTCGGGACTGTCAAGCTAACAGTTGGTGTAAACATTGCAACTCAACTGCACATAACACATTGTTGTGCTCCAAGGAAGAAGATAAATTAGACCGTCAGACAAATCACCGCCAAAATCAGTACCAACAAATTCCATCAGGCCAACAGAGGCGATCCAATAATCAGGCACATGTCAACACTGCTGTAGTGGAGAGCAGCGCCACACCACCAGAAGTTTCAAATCAGTCCCAACAAATTCAGTATGGACCGCAGATAACCTTTCCACTTCATCAGGACAACAACTCATTGGGCTCTCACCACCCAAGTCCGCGAGTAGGTGATAGAGCAAGGCATGCCCAGGAACAATTTCACTCTCTCAGGTTCGGGTCTCAATCAAGCCCCACTGATATGCCATGAAAATCAGTAACTGTCGGTGCACAAACTTCAGATCAGATTCTTCAGATTCAGTCATGCCTTAATCCTACAGCAATTATAAATATCAAGAATGCTCTAGGTCAGTTCGAAAGAGCTAGATGTCTTCTAGACACTGGTGCTAGCGTCACAGTCATTCAAGACACTCTAGTAACTAGACTCAGATTGCACCGACAGCACAGTCATATATCAATTAAAGGAATAGGAAACTCTTGTGCAAATCAATGTCAAAATGATATTACTCAGATTCTACTCAACTTTAGACGCCATCAGTTAGAATTGTGATCAGGCCCATTAATTCATTGCTTCCAACCATAACCACTAATGCCATTGTTATGTACTCACTTACCTCAAGAATCCCATCAGTAAATATTCCAAACGTAGAATTCATTCAAGATGCTACAAGACTGTTTCAGTTGGCAGATCAAAACTTTTCAGTACCTAATGATGTAGAGCTTATACTTGGCACAGACATATTGAATTATGTTTACGATGGATCAAAGATTCCTTTGGGATCATCAGGTACAGCAGCATATGGAACATGCTTTGGTTATGTTATTATGGGGCCAGTTCAAGGTTCAAATTTGCCACATTCATCAATAGACATGGATCATTCAGTCAATCACATAACTTTATCAGAAGCTGTAGAGAGGTTCTGGAAAACTGAAGAACCACCAAATCAGAAAGTGATTAACCCTGCTCATTTAGAATGTGAAGAACTGTATAAGACAACAACCACAAGAACGTCAGATGGGAAATACATGGTACGCCTACCTTTATTATCAGACAGACCTCAACTAGGAGATTCAAGATCAATTGCCATTCAGAGATTTAAGGCTATTGAGCGTAAGATGGAGAAATGCCCTTTATTTGCATTAAAATACAAGGAATTCATGGATGAGTATGAAAATCTGGGGCATATGTCAGTATCATCATTTCAGTTTGATTCGGAACATTACTTTATTGCCCACCATGGTATATTTAAGAGAGATTCAGATAAATTACGAGTTGTTTTTGACGGAAGCTGCCGTAGTTCAAATAATATCAATTTGAACCAATGTTTACATTCAGGTGAAGCTCTTCAGAATGATATTACTCAGATTCTACTCAACTTTAGACGCCATCAGATAGTTTTCACAACCGATGTAAAAATGATGTTCAGAATGACGTGGATTCACCCAGATGACAGAAAATACCAACTCATGTTTTGGAGAAGAGATCCATCAGATGAAATCAAAATATATGAATTAAATACAAATACTTATGGTCTGCGGTCAAGTCCTTATGTGGCAATCAGAACATTATTACAGTTATCAGATGACTGGGAAGCTCAACACCCTAACTCAAAGGCAGCAGAGGTTGTAAGACGAGATGTTTTTGTAGATGACATACTTACTGGAGCAGATACATTGTCAGAAGCTGAACAGATTAAATTGGAGCTAATAGAACTAATGCGAAGTGCTGGATATGAACTCAGAAAATGGTCATCAAATTCAAAACAATTACTCCAAGATCTACCAGATGAATACTGCGAACAACCACATCAGTTTGATACTCAAGATCCTCAAAGTTTCATCAAGGTTCTTGGAATTCAGTGGGACCCAATCTCGGATACATTTTCATATAAACTTAACATACCAATTGGAAAATCAGTTACAAAACGAACATTACTCAGTACTATAGCAAGGCTATACGACCCTTGTGGATATTGCAACCCAGTAATTCTACGCTTCAAGAATTTACTTCAGTCACTTTATGAATGGATTAAAATGGGATGAACCTGTTCCTGAATCAATCGTCACACAATGGGGAGCATTAATAGAGGATCTTCAGTACTTACACACTCTCAGGATACCAAGATGTGTAGCAATCCAGGGTGCTATTTATTTTTCATTACATTGATTTGGAGATGCATCCGAATCAGGCTATGCATCATGTGTTTATGTGCGTACACAGGACCTTTCAGGCTATGTTATGGTTAGATTACTCATTGCAAAATCTAAAGTAGCTCCGGCCAAGTCAAGGCAAACCATTCCTAAGTTGGAACTCAATGCTAGTCATTTAACCTGTAAACTCCTCAATCATGTAGCAAATGCATATGAAAATTCAATTAAATTTCAGAATATTGTTGGATGGTCAGACAGTATGATTGTACTAGCATGGTTACAAACTCAACCTCATTTACTTCAGACATTTGAATGTAATAGAGTACAAGATATCATCAACTCTCAGAGACAGATTACATGGAGGCATATACCCTCAGACCTCAATCCTGCACACTGCGCATCAAGGGGAATCTCAGCTTTGCAACTTATTCAGCATGAGTTATGGTGGTCACCACAATGGGTAACTCATGATCAGTCATGTTGGCCTCAGCAACAACATAATATTCCCAAGGAATTACCTGGATTCAAGAAAACGGTATTAACAATTCAGCCAGAGGACCTTTGGGAGTCTAGACTATTACAAAGAGTCAGTACCTTCAGTAAACTCATCAATGTCACAGCATTTATTCTCAGATATATACAGAATCTCAAGTCAGTCTCATCTGATAGGAACTTAAGTAAATCTCTGTCACTTCAAGAAACTCGCAATGCAGTCACATATTGGGTCATATACAATCAAGATCATTTAGTGAGGAAATCATCCTACTTAAAAAGGGAAAGAGAGTCAATACTTCACTTCAAAAACTAAGTGTATTTGCAGACACCCATGGAATGATCAGAGTGGGAGGTCGTCTCAGTCGATCAGACTTACCTTATGGAGCGAAACATCCATTATTATTACCTAAGGATCATCAATTTGTTCAGCTATTATTGGAGCATTATCACAAGATCTACTGTCATATCGGACCAAATGGATTAATTGCTATAATACGTAGAGAGTATTGGATTCCTTCAATTAGACGTCATGCATCAAGTGTAGTTTGAAAATGTATCACTTGCCATAGATTCACTGCATCAGTACAGCCACCCAAGATGGCAGATTTGCCACCTGATCGAGTAATTGCCTCAAGACCATTTTCAGGAACTGCCACAGACATGGCAGGGCCATTTTTAGTAAAATCTAGCCTACTCAGAAATGCCAAGTCAGTAAAAGCATACCTGTGTGTCTTTGTCTGCCTAGCCACGAAGGCAGTTCATTTAGAAGTAGATTCAAGTTTATCAGTGGAAGCATTTGTAGCAGCCTTTACCAGATTTGTCAGTCGTAGAGGCATTCCATCTTTGATGAGGTCAGATAGAGGATCAAATTATGTGGCATCAGATAAACATTTAAATGAAATTAATGATTTTTTATTAAGAAATCAGTATATTTTGACAGATGAGTTCAGAAAACAACATATTCACTGGGTATTCAATCCACCCGCTTCAGCACACATGGGAGGACTATTTGAAGCTGCACTAAAAAGTGCTAAGAAACTCCTGAAGCGAGAAATTGGCGAAACAATATTGACATTTGAAGAATTGTCTACAATATTCACCAAAATTGAAGCTGTTTTGAACTCACGCCCACTTGTAGCTATGTCAGACGATCCAAGCGACTTGGACATCCTTACACCAGGTCATTTTCTGGTCGGTCATCCCCTTGTTCAATTGCCTGAGCCACACAAGGATGATACAAAAATGTCGAAACTTTCAAGATTTCAGCTTATTCAGAAAATGCTTCAGAATATTTGGAAGCGTTGGCGACTTGAATATTTGAATACACTTCAGATCCGTAATAAATGGTATAATCAGTCAGACTCTTTAAAATTAAATGATTTAGTTTTGATTAAAGATGAACATGCACCTCCGTTACAATATAGAAGAGGTCGTGTTGTAGATTTACATGTAGGAAATGATGGAGTAGTTAGATCAGTTAAACTTAAAACTCAGACAGGAGTGCTAATTAGGCCTGTTATAAAATTATGTAAACTGCCAGTTGATAATCAGAATTGATTGAACTGAACGTAATTGATTGCTTGTTCTTATTCTTTCCCTGGCTGGGGAGGAATGTTAATCAAAATTAACATGATATAAATTAAAAATTGGTTTAGGGACCATGGGTCACATATCCTTTCCTTCCTATATCCAAACTTCGACCTATCCTGGCAACACAATCAAAAGAATTCAAGAATTGTCAGCCATCTTCGTTTTCCGACTTCCTTCCGGTCGGCCATGAAGTGACACGCGTACACGCAATAGCGTCGCTCCGTGAAAACCCTCTTTTTTTGTGGTGTAATTCAGACTGTTATCCTACTGATAAGTGCCTAGCAGAGTCTAACGAAAAGGACGAACCCCGGGGTTAACATCATAACCAGCGCTGGTAGTTCATAGTGGATTTCGAAGACATCGTGACCACGAGGACTCCATCAGAAATCAGGAAAGAACCCGCCAATTCAGATAACAAGGTCAGTCCCTATTACCTCCCTAATCAGTATCTACAACAAAGTAAATATACCTGTAGATCATTCACAGTACTAGTATCTACAACAAAGTAAATATACCTGTAGATTATTCACAGTACTAGTATCTACAACAAAGATAGATCTAGATCTAGTCGTCTAGATCTCGCCGAGCCTTTTTTTTAAAGTACCAGGAACATGTGTCTAGCATTAGCCGTTTGGGAGATACGGGCCTGTTAAGTTTTGACACTTTCGGCAGGTAGATCTCGTCGACACCTTTTCCTAGACACCCATCAACATGGGTCTAAATCTAGCCGTTCGGTAGATACAGAACGTCGAAGTTTTGACATTAAAAGAAAGTTTTTTTGGCATCCCATGTTCCAACCCCTAGGGATGTACCACCTTCCGTCCCAAAGATATTTTGCTAGATAGATAGATAGATAGACAGATAGATAGATAGATTGTGGATATATAGATAGATAGATACCTCAAAAGGAAAAAATGGAACCCTAAAAGGATCACTTGTGTGGCTGTCTGTCCATCCGTCTGTTACAGCTGATTTGCTCTGGCACACATTACTTTGAAAAATGTTTATGTCCACTATATTAAATTTCAAAATCAATGCCATTTTCGTAATTAACATCCCAAAAAAACATAAAAACGACACCCATATTGATATTTACACATTTCAACCCCATCGCACCTCAATAGAGGATGATGGTATTTCACGTCCACTACATTGGATTTAGAAATCGTTGTTGTTTTCGTAATCAGCAACCTGATATACCATACAATCGATACCCATGTTGGTTTTCAGACTTTGTCACCCCATTTCTTCCTTTTAGGGGTTGAATTCTGGAAAAGCCTGTAACACATGTTTACTCATTTATAGATAGAAATACTCCTGTGAAGTCTCGAATAAAATAGTCTAACTAATCTTGTTTCCCCATACAAACTTTGAACACCCGTTTCACCCCCTAAGGTGGTGAATTTTGAAAAATCCCTTTTTAGTGTATGCCTACACTATAAAAAGTATCTATATGCAAAATTTTAAGCCAATAGAACCAGCGGTTTAGCTTGTGCGTTGATATATCAGTCAGTCAGTCAGTCAGTCAGTCAGGACTTTGAATTTTATATATACAGATACTAAAATTTGATACGTTACATACTTCTAACCAAAGCTTTCTTGTTTTCTTTTAACACTCATTCGTGACGTCTATAGACTTTTAAAACTAAAAATTATTATTTGCTATGTAACTTCCAACAGTTAAAATGTAAATTCCTAGAATCGATAAATGACAATAACATTTTTTCCATCGTTCGATTTTAATGAAATAAAGCCTAAATTCTAATCCAAATTGAGCTCCGTCCAGCTACGAAAACTACATCAAAATCCGTTGAGTAGTTTCAGAGATGTGTGTGAACAAACAAACAGACAGACAGACAGGCAGACAGAAAAGAATTCTAAAAATCACTGATTTGTGTTCTATTGTTCTTATTTACGAGTAGTCACCCCCTTTCTATTTTTATTACTTTTATCCAATGTGCAGACACAGCGGGTTCTACTCTTTTATTATATGTATTGACATTGATATTGATATTGATATTAATATTGATTCCTGATATGATTGATTGATATGGTGGTAAAACAGAATAATGATAAAAAACACACATCTCAATTTGTTTTCCTTACTTTTGCATCAAATTTTTGCGATGAATACGTTTTAAATTTAAGCAATTCGTGGAAATGGCTTATATTAATTATTGTAATAGTAAGGAAAACAATATTAAAATGTGCGTTTTGTTCCGCCATCTCTGTGATAACGATAAACCATTAACAACAACGTGACGCTGCGGATAGATTTGTTGATTTGTTGTAAGGTTACTTTATTTATTTATGTGAAAGATTCAAATAGCACTAAACCCCTAAGCGATTAAAAATTAAAGAGTTAGAATTCAGCACAAAAACATCAACAAGAAATTGAAAAAAAATTACATCAGAGAAAAACTGTGTTTTTGTTGGACTAAATGAATGGAACACTTACTGGCGGCAACTATGTTGGTTGGCAGGCTCTCCCCGGAAGGGCCAATGGCCTTCACTCTGAACTCATATTCGTTCTGCTGTAGCTGCAGTCCTCCCTGAGTGTTGGAGTCCTGGGTGCCAGGCACCCTGCTTCCCTGCTTCCACTTCACACCCCCCAACGCGCGGTACTCGGTGACGTACTCCGTGATCTCTTCTCCCTCGTCCTTGGGTTTCTCCCACTTGAGCATGGCATTGCCCGCGGTTGCGTCCATACTCACTATCACCAGGTCTGTTGGAGGCCTTGGCTTCTCTACAATAGCAAACCGCCGACACTCAACAAGCGAAAAAATTGAATTAGGTACCTCCTCCTACTCGAGCACCAGCCTGTTCCCACACGTGTGTGTGTGTGTGTGTGTGTGCATGAATGCAGAAAACATTCGGCTTCTAATTAGCGGGTGACTTTCATATACATTGTATCTTTGGTAACGTTAAACTGGTGTAAATGTTCTTTGCTATTTATTGGTAACACGTGCACTTTTTTTTGCGTTTAAATCATAATATTATGATTCTTAGAGAAAGAATCCCATAAACGATTTTATGAAAAGAAGGGCATTTAAAATGTAAAATATTATGTCCACATTATTTTTGCTTTTCTAAGAAACATTTTCACTCGTACAGCTAAAAAATCCTTTCGAGTTAATTGCAAGTATATATTATATATCGGGTGTGTAAGTTAATTACATGTATATATTATTTATCGGGTCTGTAAGTTAATTACATGTAAATATTATATATTGGGTCTGTAAGTTAATTACATGTATATATTATTTATCGGGTGTGTAAGTTAATTACATGTATATATTATATATCGGGTCTGTAATTTCTTACATGTTTATAATATATGTCGGTTCTGTAAGTTAATTAAATGTATATATTATATATTGGGTCTGTAAGTTAATTAAACTAAAGATTTTATATCAGGTTTGTAAGTTTATTACAAGTATATATTATATTATATCGTGTCTGTAAGTTAATTACATGTATATATTTTATATCTAGTCTGTAAGTTAATTACATGTATATATTATATATCGTGTCTGTAAGTTAATTACATGTATATATTATATATCGGGTTTGTAAGTTAATTAAATGTATATATTATATATCGGGTCTGTAAGTTAATTAAACTAAAGATTTTATATCAGGTTTGTAAGTTTATTACAAGTATATATTATATTATATCGTGTCTGTAAGTTAATTACATGTATATATTATATATCGAGTCTGTAAGTTAATTACATATATATATTATATATTGTGTCTGTAAGTTAATTACATGCATATATTATATATCGGGTCTGTAAGTTAATAACATGTAAATATTATTATATCCGGTCACCAACTGTTTGTTTCTGACAACTTTTAATTCCTTTGAATTGCATTATTGTATGTGCATATTTACCAACAGTTAAGACTTCGCTATAATCACTATAGCCGGCCATGTTTTTGGTTTTCACACGAAACTCATATACCGCTTCTTTCATATTTTTTAAAGCTACGACACGTTTTCTTGTTTCTATTGTTGGTTGAGTAACTTTCCAGGACTCAGCATCCTTAACTCTATATTCCAGAACGTGATGTATGATAGGTCTTTTATTTTCCGTGACAGGGTTGATCCACTGTACTTCTGTGAATTCTTTTGTATAATCCATTTCTTTTACGGCCAATTGCTCAGGCGGGGGCAGTTTATCTAGAACAAAATTAAATAAAACTTAAACTATAGGTCATGTACATTTATTATTTTATTACATATATTTTTTTATTAGATTAAATATGTATACCTGCTTTGCAAAATTTTTTATTTTATTTATTTTTATTTATTTATTTATTAACTACATTACACTATCTTAACAGCTAGGCCAATGCGATAGTGCAGCTAAGATATACAATATAACATGAAAAAAAAGGAAACAAATTTACTATGGCATAAGAGCAATAGACGTAGTACATATTTACAATTTTCACTCTAAACTACAAACACATAATACAATCAACAATAAAAATTTATACATAAAAAATAATATACAACGCTGTTCTTGTGAATTCACTCAGAGAGCAGAGGAATATGTCTCTGTGATCGTGGATCCTGTTGAGCAGTTGTAGCGCTCGCATCAGGGGAGCCTTCTGGCGAAGGTTTGTCCTACTGCTTCCTACATCAAACAGTCGGCCACTTCGCACCCTTAGGAAACCTTTGGGCACCCTTAACTTACATTTCTTTAGAAAAACGGGATTACACTCTATTCCACGCCATATCTTAAACAGGTACGAAGCCAAAATAAGGTCCCGTCGAACCTCCAACTTGTTGTATCCAACCATCCCTAGCACGAACAATGTCGGATACATAAGCGGATATTTAGGATACACCCCATGAAGCTTCATGTAGAGATATCTCGTAAACTTATTTGGAATTGTCTCCAACATGAGGTTATACTTTGCTTCATGGGGAGCCCAGACAACTGCGTTACACTCCAACCTGCTTCGAACTAAGGCGTTGTACAAACTCTTCATAGCTGTGATACTAGTAAAGCCATTTGCAGTCCTGAGAACAAACCCCAAAGTTCTAAACGCCTTCTTGCAAACATCAATAACATGTTCGCTAAAAGAAAGATCTGAAGTCAGCCTCACGCCCAAGTCACGTACTGATGTTACCCGTCCCATCTCGATGCCGTCCATTGAGTACTGGTGGGGACTTGGAGAGCGACTGCGGTTGTACGAGATGATGTTGCACTTGGCTATGTTAAACTGGAGTTTGTTCTCATGACCCCACGCTACAACTTTTTCTATATCACGCTATAGGCGATTGTGATCTTCCTCACAAGTGACTGTTGCATAAAGTTTCAAGTCATCCGCAAAAAGCAAACATCCAGCATTTTCTATCACTCTTGGCAGGTCGTTGATCATGATGATGAACTCCAGTGGCCCAAGATTGCTACCCTGACTGACGCCAGAGTATGTACAATACACTTCCGATACGCTGTTTCCATACTGGACATATTGTTTCCTGTCCTTCATGTAGCTCGCAAAGAACCTCAAAGTTTTAGCTGTACAACCCGCTTTAGCTAATTTCCCAAGGAGCACGTCGTTGTCCACCGTATCAAATGCCTTCCTAAAATCAAAGTACCTAGCATCCACCTGTATACCTTGGTCAACGTGTGGTGTTATAAATGACATGAAATTCACAATGTTACTAGTGGTGCTGCTACCCGATCTAAACCCATGTTGTGCATCCGAAAAGTGTGCCTTGACGTCATCGTAAACAACGTTGTACAACGCCGATTCGAAAACTTTAGCAAAAGTACATAACACTGCCACCGGCCTATAATCCCCCACATCGGACCCTCCCGCTCCTTTAGGAACTGGGATGACTCGAGTTGTTTTCCACTTCTCTGGGAATGCCAAACTCCCGAGAGATAGGTTAAACACATACGTGAGAGGTCCAGCTAGCACCGTCCGACAATCCCGTGCCAGGAATGGTGGAATACCGTCCGGCCCCACAGAACGCTTGGGCGGGAGGGCGGCGAGAGCGCGCAGCACTTGGGCAGACTCGAGCGTTGCGATGAAATAAACTATTTGAATTTAAATAAAGTATTACACAATTACATATTAGAGGCACTGAGCGCAATAGTGGTGTAACCCACTCTTATCCTTTTAAAGTTCTTGATATAATTAGGGTTTCGTTGTGCCTAAAAGGTACAAAAGGAATCTTTATGGTGAGACTCCGTTGTCCGTCCATCCGTATGTCATAGCCTCATAACTTTAGCACTTTTTAAAGATAAAGACATTAAATTTTGCACAAAAATAGCATAAGCTTGCACACATGTTACGGTGTAAAAAAAATATGAAAATTTTTAAAATTGTTTAAAATATTTCCAAAACAAAATTGAGAAAAATAAAAAATATTATTCTAAAAATACAATATGGGTATCAAATGGAAGGTATTAAAAAGATTATTGTAAAAATATATACTTTTAGTATATTGACTGGTGGACAGGAAATTATGTATTTATGTTAACATTAGAGGAAAAATAAAGCAGTCAAGAAATTCACGAAAAAAAATTACACACTTAAATCCACAATACGGAACACTAGGTACGCGAGTCTGACTCGCAGTCGGCCAGTTTTGACGTGAGTCTGTCTTGCACTTTGGCAAGTTATGAGGCTGTGACATACGCACGGACGGACGGACGGACAATGGACTCCACCATAAAGATTCTTTTTGTACCTTTTAGGTACTACGGAACCCTAAAAATTCTCTTAATCACTCCAGCTGGAGTGTCGCCAATGACTGGCCACTAACATAACCAGAGTGTCGCCATTGACTGGCCACTGACATAACCGGAGTGTCACCAATGACTGGCCACTAACATAAAGTTTATAGGTGTTTTCTTTTATATTCTAAATTCAAATTGTGTATCTTGATTGAGAGGCTGTCAATAAAATTGTTGTTATGTTTCTGGTTGATTAGTTATGTTATTAAAAATTATATTTTTAAGAAAAATATCGTATTACTTTCCATCTTAATGTCCCAATCCTTTAGTAAATAGTCCAAATTCAGAAGACAATCTATTTTGCTGACATGTTTGGTCCTTCTGCCGTTTTATTAGAATCAGTGGTATGTTCACCAGTGAGATGTCACCAGGCAAAAGTGTGATGGTGAAAGGTGATGATGGTGATGGTGATGGTGATGGTGGTGGTAATGGTGGTGGCACAGTGCCGTGTGACAACCACCCGCGCGCGTTATAGAAGAAAGGATATAAAATAAAACGCGTCACTTATTCAAGGCTCTACGTGGTGCCGAACTATTTTAATGTCTACGTCACAAATTGTTTCTTAGATAATATTATACCATCTGTATACCATACCATAGCATATCTGTCAACATTTGTGGGTAGTGTCAGAAAAGAAAACCCTAATTTTGGTGAAGTTAATGGTGGCTCTTCACTTCACTTTTCACTTTTCATGTATTTGCTGTATTTGCTCGAATACAGCCATGGGTAAATATTTAGCGGAGATCTTCGTAGGAGGAGGGGGGGACGTAGCCCCCATAAAGTTTCACAAGACGCAAATGTTTAGCTTTTAGTTTAAATCCAACATAATTTGATACCTGATCATAAGAAAAATGTTTATTAAAAATGGCCAATAATTATTATAAAAACTTCCATATTGTGTAAGTGACAAATAACTTATTTGCTACGTTAGTAACCGGTAATTATAAGATACCGGTACATATTTAGCAATATATCAGATACTAAGAAAATAGTTTTGAGACAATGAGCGTTTTTCCTTATGTCAAATTTAGTGTTAAATAAGATTCATAGATGGCACTGTCTTATTCTTTAGCAACAGAATCAAAGAAAAAATTTTCACCTATTCTAAACAAACGAAAAACCACTCTGACATTGATTGCTACGAAATACATTTTATCTAAGGTGACATGGACAGCGCCATCTGGAGGAAAGCCAAGAACTAAGAAAAAAAAACAACGAGAAAAACGCTCATTGATAATATATTGTAAATAAAACAAATTCTTGTTAACTTTTTCACTGCTTTTTGTTAGACTAGCGACCGGTTTCGTTAAAATAACATCTTCAGGCTTTTGTTTTATGATATAGGTACGATATCATAAAAGCCTGAAGATGTTATTTTAACGAAACCGGTCGCTAGTCAATAAACCTTTAATCTAGTCCATGTACATTTATTATTTTATTACATATCTTTTTATTAGATTAAATTTGACGTGTAAAAAGTGTATTGTACCTATATATCCCATCAAAAACATAAAATGTACAAAAATGGCAAGTCTCGCAACGCAATCCTTCCATCGTAAAAAGCTGTGAGATCTTATGTAAAGCCAAGTCTGCTATTTTAGTTTTTATGGAAGCACCTTTTCATTTAAGTTAGTATGGGAGCACCTATTTAACAAATTTATCATTAATTGTTTCCTATTTAGTTACCTACCAACATTAAGTGACTGTATTAATATAAGTCATCTTTTTTTCCTAATAAAATATAGTGACTTCGCAATCGCACAGCAACATATACAACATATCAGCTACCTAATACCAATTTATTAGCGATTTGAGAAGATATTTCTACGCATGAGTGCTTTATTTGTGCTCTGCGATTGCAAAGTCACCATATTTTATTAGGAAATAAAGATGACTAATATAAATACAGTCACTTAATGTTGGTAGGTAACTAAATAGGAAACAATTAATGATAAATTTGTTAAATAGGTGCTCCCATACTAACTTAAATGAAAAGGTGCTTCCATAAAAACTAAAATAGCAGACTTGGCTTTACATAAGATCTCACAGCTTTTTACGATGGAAGGATTGCGTTGCGAGACTTGCCATTTTTGTACATTTTATGTTTTTGATGGGATCTCATTTCTTTTTGTAGGTAGTCCTCCTTTTCTTCTTCTCGGGTAATATTTCTTGCACGTCAGCTGCGGATTTTCTTAAAACCTACTCCCTTTAACTGATCATTAGGACATACTCCTGAGAAACTAGTATCGGGAAGGAGTATTTCATAATGACCACCTAAGAAACTACCAGAGAATCGTAAACGTTTCACTGGCATCCCAGGATCGCCACCGAATGATCCTCTCAAACGGCCATTTTCGTAAACCTCGAACGGAAATGGATACAAAGCGGTGGCTGCCATAAGTTCGGATACGGAACCGTAGGTGGTAGTTTTCATCATTGCTGTCGAGTACATGTGTCTCCACGCTCGTCACACGTATAAAGTTGCATTTCATCCCAATGCGCTACCACATACTCGACTACCGCACACCTAATGTCATATGACGACTCAATGTTCCCATACATAGAGAATGACAAAGAATGGAACAAACATGAACCATCTCCAGGTATAGGGACAACTAGGTGTGGACAAGGATTTTCATTTATATACAATATTTCAGGTTCCATTGCAATATTAATTTTTACTGTAATTTATTATTACTATTATCCACAACTAGATGCAACAGGCAGGTTAAAATTTCTTTTGACCATGAAGTGAAAGGCAGGCTTGTCAGTCTAAACCACAGAGTACATTATTATGTCTAAACCTCTCAGAATAATGAGCTAAACCTGGTCTTTTTTGAATGACACACGAGTACATAGACATTTCAATATACCTACATCATAGAGGATGCATATACAAATAAAACAACATTAGCCGCTTTATTTTTCCTTTAATATATTTAAAGCTTTACTTGATAAATAACCTTTTACCTTGATTTTTAGGGTTCCGTATCATTAGGTTCCGTGACCCTATTACTAATCCTCCGCTGTCTATCCATCTATCACATGGGTCTACAGCTTCAGCCGTTATAGGTAGCGCGTAAATATTTTCACATAATATATGTTACACTGTCCTCTATCACGGCAAATAATAATATGGCCCCTATCACAGCATAAAAGTTCAATAAATGGAAATCCAAAGGGGGTCCAATTATTCGATGTTATTTTATTTCACCTCTCTTTATAAAACAACAATTTTGGGCTTATAAATATTAGAGTTCCGTATTCAAAAGGTGCTGATTTGTTTGTCAGGCGCTACCATTTTAGCGCCTTGTTTTTTGTCGCCTTGATGTTGCTATGTCATCTTTATTGTTGGTATTTACCATAATGATTTGGGGTTTCGTACCCATATTGTGTGATGGTAGTACGGAACCCTTCGTGAGCGAGTCTGACTTGCACTTAGCCGGTTTAATAGCGACTTAATTACGAAATGTTGATATTTATCTTCTTAAATAGACTAAATGTGTTTTAGGGTTCCTTACCCAAAGCACAAATTATTATTACAAAGGCTCTATCGTTAGAACGGTTATACATACAAGTTGAAAATTTAGGCAGACTACTTTAAAGTAAAATAAGAAATAATAAAAATTTGGGTTCCTTCCTAAAAAGGTACCGAATTGTTTGTCAGGTGCTACCGTTTTATCGCTTTGTTTTTTGTCGCCTTGATGGTGCTATGGCATCTATGTTGTTGCAATTTACTTTTAGGATTCCATACCCGTATTGTGTAGGGGTACGGAACCCTTCGCAAACTACCGTTTTTTTTGTGATTTAATTACGAAATGTTGATATTTTCTTCTTAAATAGACTAATATTGTGAATGTGTTTAACATTATAAACCACCCTTTTTAGGGTGGCTTACCCAAGGAACAGATTATTATAACAAAGGCTCTATCTTTAGAACGGTAATACAACATAGAAGTAAAAGTTTAAACTTTGGGCAGTCTGTAGTAAATACTTTAAAGTAAAATAATGAAAATTTGGGTTCCGTACTAAAAAGGTACCGAATTGTTTGTCAGGCGCTACCGTTTTATCGCTTTGTATTTTGTCACCTTAATGTTGCTATGGCATCTTTATTGTTGTTATTTACTTTTAGGGTTCCGTACCCGTATTGTGTACGGGTACGGAACTCTTTATGCACGAGTCAGATTCGCACTTTAACTTTAACGTAGAATTTTTCGTTTTAGGCGTCTTTAATGCAAAGCAGCATACCACCAACGTCATCTAGTGTCATACAAATTTATAGATGCAGCTGGAAACATACATTTTGTGTAGACTTTGTATGGAAATATTAAATTACCAACCGCAAATTACATTTTTATATTTTTTTGTTGCAATTTACACTTAACACTAACCGCATGCAAAATTTCAAGTTTGTAGGCCTGCTAGAACACCTTTAGACTTTTGATGATGTGTCAGTCAGTCAGTGACAAAATAAGGGAACTTTGACTTGAGATATTTCGTAATCGAATATAGGTACAAAGTTGTAATTTGGGGTCAGAAGTAGGATCAGTAAGTACTCTTGGTTCCTGAAATTTTAGACTTCTAGCTTCACCCACAACGAAGATACAGGGGGGTTGAAAGTGCGGTGAGTTGCTTCGAGAAAAGGATGGTACGGCCGTTCCGCGTTTTTTCTGCGAGACTTTGCGGGGGCACTGCCGTGCCCCCAGATATGTGGGCGCTTGTTGTCTCGAAGATGACAATAAGTATTTTCATGATTTTAGAAACGTTAGATAATTGATTACTTCCTCAAAGTTATCATATAGAATTAATATGTAATGTTCTTGGCTTGCGTTAAGCAATGTTTATGGTCAATACTAGCAAAATGCTATAACACTGTAATATTTGGGCAATTCGTTTGTAATTAATTCATAATTATTATTTATCTTTAGTAAAATTGATAACAGTGATTTTCTTATAAGTTATAATTTAATAAGTAGCATAGACCTAGACTTGTGACAGCTGTGTGATAATGATAAGTGATAACTTCCTTTCGCGCCATTTACTAAAATGTGTTTATTCGATTAATTTATGTGTAATTATTGTTTCTTATCTTGTAATGTGGCATGATTATGGTTTTTATATAGATTACAAGTAAAATAATCACATAACTCTTATTCTATGTGAATTTCAATATAATGGTCCAACATGCGGCTAATCAAAACACTGTCTGATAAAAAATATAATTTATTAATATGAAGCTTTTTGAGATTTTTGCTATATCAAATAGTTTTATTAAATTACAAAAATAATATTTCAGTAATTGGTTTTAGTAAATGTGATTATTTTAAATAATTAAATAAAGAGAATAGCTTTATTGACTTTGTGATATAAAACAGAGGTGGCGCGCTGATATTGTAACATTTTTCTCTGCGACTCTAAGAATAAAACGATTGTCATCTGTATCGTCGTTTATATTTTGTGGACTCCCAGTACCATGTCTCATGATTTGCGCCGACATATACCTACTTTGCAAAATAAATGGATTTGAAATGATTTCAGAAACTCTTAAGAAAACGTTGTTGATCAGGAGTCATTGTAACTATTTTTTTTTTCAAATTTAAGTTTAATTTCATATCAGAAGAAGAAAACAACATAAGATAACTGATAACTACTTCTAGAGATATAGTGAAAAAAAAATACTGAAACCGCGCGAAAATTGGCGGCAAAACATAAAAATGTCAGTAATTCAAGCGTATGACTCGGTCGATAAGGAGACGAAATAGCTGTGTCAGAATTGTAATGATTTGTGGTATCAAAAGGTGTAAAATAAAATTATTACAAGGGTTCATTACAAACTAGAAATCACTCATAAACAAATTTAAAAAGCACAAATACAAATTGGTTTGAACCTGCGGCCTCCTGCTTAAATGACAGGCGCCCTACCGACTGTGCTACCGAGGTTCGTATCTGGAACGATGAATATTTTCACCATTCCTCTACACCGATTTTTTGTAACTATTTGATATGCCAGCTTGTAATGCACATACTGAACGCTAACGAGGGCGTTATGTGATTTCACGCTTTGTTACTTCTGATCTACAATTTTATTATACCTGTTGCATCAGACTGTTAAGAAATTCAGCAGTAAGCAGCAGGTCGCAGGTTCGAATCCTAGCCCGAGATATATAAAGTAAATATTTGTACTTTTAAATTTATTTCTGATTGTTTTCTTGTTTTTTATGCACCCCAATAATAATAAGAGTATCCAAAGCAATGAATTTCGTTATTAAACATATAATCTGAGGTGTGAAATTACTTACCAACGAAGTCGATCTCACTATGTGGACCATAGCCCGCAACGTTGCGTGCCGAAACCCTGAACTGGTAAGTCTTCTCGGGCTGAATATTGTTTATATCCAAGTCTACTCTTGTTTTTATACTAGGTTTAATACCCTGAGTCAGTTTTGCTGCTTCGAGCCATTTTTCACTATCTTTTTCTGCAAATTCTATAAGGTATTCAAGGATAGGTTTATTATTTATTTCTGCTGGTTGTTCCCACTGAAAGCTAACTCCACCTTTCCATATACTAGTTTTTGGGTCCAAATATAAATTTGTGATCGTAAATTGGCGAGGAGCAGAAGGTTTAGCTAAAAAAAAAATGTCACATCAAAAACAACAAATGTTTTTTTGTTTTGGTTGAAAAACATAAATAAATAAGTCAAATCATGAAAAACAGATAAAATTTCAAAACGAAAGCACATATTGTACAGATTTACATCGCAATTGTATATTGGTCAGTTACGTAGATAATCACCACCTCCTGCAACTGTATCTTTTTAACCCTTTCACCCCCTTTTTTCTTACCTGCCCAGTCCGTGTTGCTCTCGTCTCCACGTCCGAGCATGTTTTTGGCAATAACTCTGAATATGTGTGTCTCATCTAAGCCCTTCAGAGTGGCACCCAGCTTCCCGCCCTGCACCACGGGCACCTTCAGTCCATCTTCCCATTCCGCACCATCATCCTCTCTGCTCCGGTGTTGAATTATGTATTGAGTAACTTTTTTACCTCCATTCAGCTTGGGTTCAAGCCAAATGAAGTCTATTGAGACATCTGGATCTGTGGTCATGCTAGTAATTTTGAAGCTACGAGGTGCTGATGGTCTACCTGAAATAGTATCCGTACCCCTTTTATTTGTTCATCTATTTATTTATTTAATTTATTGATAACAACGGTTAATCATACAGTTATCGATAAAGATAAAACAAATCAATGTCTGGCTAAACACAACTAGACATTTTTGATTTGTAACTATTGTAAGTTGAATTCATAATTAAGTATAACGACAGATCATGAATTTATTTCGCGATACGCGACATGTTTCGAATTCCTTCCGAATTCATTGTTAAGCAAGCGAGGGTCTGTCGTTAGCGGACAAAGTACCTGCACTGACGTTCTCTGCGTCGTGGGCGGTGGCAGCGGCGGTGTTCACTCGGGCTGCGCGAAGACGCACTGCACGTAGGTAGCGTGCAGTATGCGCAGCGGGTGTGGGAGACTCGGGCTGCGCGAAGACGCACTGCACGTAGGTAGCGTGCAGTATGCGCACTGCACGTAGGTAGCGTGCAGTATGCGCACTGCACGTAGGTAGCGTGCAGTATGCGCAGCGGGTGTGGGAGGGAGCTCGGGATGCTCGTTAAATGAACACCTGAATCAGATACACACCAAAGTATCCTTCCCCATTGAGGAAGAGAAGGATGGTATCTTGCCCTTTCTAGATGTACTTGTAGTTCGTGGCCCTAACGGGCGCCTGGAGCATACCGTATATAGGAAGCCCACATATACGGACCGTTAATTAGAGCAGACTCATATCACAATCCTTCACATCTCGCATCCGTACTTTGATAAATAGAGCGCTACGTTTATGTGACCCGAAGCACGTCGGGGTTGAGTTGGCGAACGTAAGACAAGTACTAGAGGCAAACGAATATAAATGGAGACAAAGTAACCGTCTAGCAAATTCTTCATGCCGGGTTCGCCCAGCCAGGTTAGAGAGGACTCTAGTTTACCTACCCTTTGTGAGAGGTGTCGCCGATAAGATTGGGCATTTACTTTGTCGTAAATACAGCATCCGAACGTTTTTTCGGTCTCCAACAGTAGTACGTCAATTGCTACGTTCACCGAAAGACTGTGACCCTCTCAATAACCCAGGAGTCTACAAGATTCCATGTGACTGTGGCAAAAGTTATATAGGTGAAACGAAGCGCAATGTATTGGTTAGACTGACGGAGCACATATGTACGTAGTATGAAGAAGTTGGACACGAACAGTTCAGCAGTATTGAAACACGCTCTTGATTCGGATGCCACCCACTACACACGTTTTGATAAAGTCTCCGTAGTCGGTATTTGAATTGTAACAGAGATCAAGGTTGACAACTTGCCCAAGCCTGGAAGCCAATACTTCGTGCGACGAACAACATGAACGTGCTCAGTGCGGTTGAAGTGATTGTGTTAGTGCCACCTGTAAACTCAACTTGCACGACGACATAGTGAACGATGTACCCGCCACTGCACTTCCTCGGCGGAGTCCTGAACTCCCTTCAACACCCGCTGCGCACACTGCACGCTACCCACGTGCCGAGCACGGAACACTTTTAGTGCAGAGCGTCGTCGCGCAGCCCAAGTGAACACTGCCGCTGTCGCCACCCGCGCCACCTAGAACGTCAGTGCAGGAATTTCGTCCGCTAACAACAGACCCTTGCTCGCTTCGCTCCGAAGGAATTCGTAACATCGAAGAAGTGTTCGTGTTCAAGTGGATCATGTTTTAGTATTATAGTCGGCACAATTGGTTGTGCAACTCGGGGCAATCTATGACTCCATGAAATACTTTCAATGCGATTGTTAATTCATCGTTTCTACGTCTACATTATAAAGAATGCATATGTTGGTTTGTTGGTTTGTCCTTCGACAACTTCGAAAATTATTTCATGAAGGCAAAAAAAATATAAATAATACCTTTGTCTACCTGTCCCATATAGTACATCTGCTTTTACAGTAATGTCGTCTATTAACTAATTAACCTTAATTCTAGAGTAATCATAACATAAGTTAAAAAACTATACTAACTATTATTATGACAAAGATTACTATTATAACCCTATACTTTAGTATCGTCTAAGTAATCATTTATTTTATAATATGCCTTCTTCAATATGCCCTGCTTAATAAACAGCTTAAACTTAGGCTCGTCTCTTATAAGAGTATACGTACAAAGGTACCTTAATTTTTTTTTCCAGAATAGCTCTTGTTATTTTTATTAATTTCACGAAATTTCAGTTACTGGAAATCAAAAGTTTTCTCAAAAAAATTTTTTCAAGTTTCGTAAAATAACCTCAAAAATTGTCTTAATGTGCAATTTTAATTGATTTTATGACTTAATTTTTTTTTGGTTGTTTTCCGAAACTGCTGTGAGTCACGCATTAAAATTGACGTAATTTTTTTTTTTTTGTTGTATTTCGCTAAAAATTGGCTCAAAGGAGTATTATCCAGAATATAAAAAAAAATGCAGGCATTTTGTTTTCTTTGTGATTTCATTCAAAGTTTATAAAGTTTATGCATGTCTTTTATTTAGCTTACTAAAAATAATAAGTTGCCTTTTTGTGGTATTGGTGTTGATTAGTGATTTATTAGAAAAAATAGGTCGAATCTGTTGCAAAACCGAATCAGAGCACCTGACTCCATGCAAAAAATAGGTGGAATATGTTCCAAAACCGAATCAGAGCACCTCGACTCTATACAGTCTTGTGGGTACTACCCCTAGAGTGTATATAAAAAGCCGTAGGCGTGGAGGAACGGCAGCCCTCACCTGCCGTAACAAAGCATAGGCACCCGTGCGAAGGTGAACATGGGTGACTGTGCTTTGTTATGCAAGGGCGAAGGGGCTGCACTTTCCGCAACGTCGAAGCGATTGCAGAAGTAATTTTGGGTGTTTAAAGTTATAGAGACAAAAAAAGTGGGGTTATGTCTTGAATTTTTTTTTTTGAAGAAACTAGTTTCATTACGCCCCCCGCCTCCCCTTCCAGTGACCCTCTTCCCACTATACGTATAATTAATATTCAAGTTATGTTATCCTACCTAAAATCCCTAGAAACATTTAATTTTGAAAAAAATACATATAAAAGAACTATTGATTTCCGGTTAATACCCCCCTCCTCCATCCCTTCCCCCCCTAAACATATACATAGGTTTATATACTTCCTTAACTTATTCTCTGACAAAGTAAGGACCTCCTTTGAAAATTTGTTGTAAAATCTTATACCATGTCCCACGAAAAAGGTGGCGAGTCTGATTTTTGAAAAAGCCAGTTTATGCTTATTTATGGTTTCCTTACAGTGTTGCTCACCAAGCCTTGGGAAAGACTCAACATTTTTTATCTAAGGACTTGGTAAATATATTCACAAGGAACCGTTAATATAACAATTAATTTGATTTTTTCTCCTAATGAATCCCGGTGCTTCATATTATAAATAGCCCGAATTGCTCTATTCTGCAAAACAAAGACTGTGTCTGTATGTATACGCGGCTCTACCCCATAACAGCATGCCATATGACAATGCTGTGAAAGTTACTAAAGTAATTTGCCTTATGCGTCTAGCAGCGTATACGGCTGAACCAAGTCTACCACATAGGGCTTCTATGTGGGGACCCCACTGAAGACGAGAGTCTATCGTTATGCCTAAAAACTTAGTTTCGTTAACAAACTCCAGCTTGGACCCCTGCAAAAGCAAATTAACATCCACTAGAATTATGTTTGGTAACGTAAATTTTATACATTTTGTCTTTTTTTGCGTTTAAAAATAAATTATTTGCAGTTCCTAATCAAGAACGAGTCGTATTCATCAATTGTACAGTTGTATTCGTGTCGTCAAGGATATCTTTACGTCTTTTTTCTTAAAAAATAAGTGTTGTGTCGTTTGCGAATAGTACTATCTTATTTTGTTATTTTTATTTATTACACTTTTTGTACCTTTACAAACATAATTTACAACACATTTTCACATAAAAGACAGACACTGTGTACAAAAGCGGCACTTATTGCTAATAGCAATATCTTACACGCAACCTTTGGGTGGAATGAAAAAGATGTTTACGATAAAAGGGTAGCGTTAATGCTAACAAAAAAGCAACCTGCTAATATCAACTAAAATGTTATATTAATTAACATAATAATCTAATATGTATTTTATATTTAACAGACTTACTTGAAAAAAAAAAATACATACACATACAAAAATTTAAATAAATAAAATAAACGTAAATAAATAAATACATATACATACATAAATACTTAATATTAGGGACGGGATATTTAAATGGAGTTTTATTTTGACGGGTATTCAGAATGAAAAAAGTGCTTCACTTTGATCTTAAATGAGTTAACATTTTTCAACTTTTCGATAGAAAGGGGCAAACGGTTCCAGAGTCGTGCAGCATGAGAAGTTAACGAATCACTGTAAAAACCTGTTTTCGCTTCAGGAAATGCCAATGTTTTCATATTACACAGCCGCATCTCTCTACCGTGATCGGAGAGAAAACTAAATCCTTCTCGCAAGTAACAGGGAGCAGATGAATTGTTAAGGACATCATGAAGAAGAGAGAGAATGTGAGTATTTCTGCGAAGACGAATGGGGAGCCAGTTTAACTGCGAACGGAATTCAGATACATGTTCATATTTGCGAAGAGAGAAAATAAAACGAATACAACAATTCTGGAGACGTTCGAGTTTATTAAGAAGTTCCTCAATGAAGTCCAAGTGACAGGAGTCCGCATAATCTAAAATAGGGAGGAGAAATGATTTCGCTAACATAATTTTGGTTTTTATTGGCAAAAAGCTCTGCAGGCGCTTCATTGCGTGAAAAGTACCATACATCTTCCTACTCAGGGATTCTACGTGAGGAGGCCAAGAAAGTGTTTTATCAAACGTGACCCCTAAGTTTTTTACGGTGCCACTCTATGGTATTACAGTACCACCAAAAATAGCCTTGGTAATTTGGTCATCGTCTACTTTAGCAAGCATTCATGTACTACCAATGGCTATAAGCTTGCAACTTGCTAGGATTTACTAGAAGACCACTAGAGCCCACTCCGCTAGAGTCTGTAAATCTTTATTCATAGATTGGATTGCTTCATTTAGGCTCTCGACGGGCGCATTAACATACAGTTGTAGATCGTCTGCATAGACGTGGTAGCGAGAAGATAGTTATTTGGCAAGGATGTTTATAAATATTGAAAAATGTAATGGAGACAAGACTCTACCCTGCGGTTCACCAGTTGTTAGCGGGCACCAATCAGAAATAACATATTTTACCTTTACGCTCTGCTGGCGACCGCGAAGATATGATTCAAACCAGGAAACAACGGCTGGAGAAATGTTAAAAGTGCGTAACGCGCCCAGAAGCAGGTCGAAGTCTACTGAGTTGAAAACATTGCTAAAGTTAAGCAATGTAAGAACTGTGAGATGTTGCTTATCTATATTAAAGCGGATATCATCAGTGATTTAACAAGAGCCGTCACAAGTCTGTGACTTGGGCGGAAACCTGACTGTAGTGGGTTAATCAAATTATTATGCGAAATAAATTCACTTAACGGAATATGGATAAGTTTTTCAAGGACTTTGGATAAAAAGGGAAGAATAGAAATCGGGCGATAATTTTTAAAGGAAGTGGGATTTGTGACTTTAGGTAAGTGGATAACAAAAGCTTGTTTCCATGCGGAAGGGAAGGTATTACTGGCCAATGATTTATTAAAAAGTTGTGTGAGAGGAGGCAGCAACACATTAAGAACAGGAATAATCATATCTAAGTCTATGTTATCACACTCTACCGCTTTTGAGGATATGGATAGGATACACTTGTTAACATCCTCAGCCGTGACTTTTATAAAAAAGAAAGATTCACGCTCAGGAGTCGGCAGATTATTGAGATAATTTAGAGATTTTATTTTGATGAATCAGCGACAGTCGTCGGAGGTGTTGTGAAGAATTTATTTAAACCGTTAAAATCTACATCGTCATGTAGAAGTGGAAGATTTACCAACTCCTAGAATCTTAAGAAATTGCCAGATGTTCGTGTTGTTGCATTTATCTATTTGTTGTTGCATTTAGCGTTTGTACTGACTTAAAACTTGGAACTCAGTGAACTCAGACGGCTCGAGCCTCCCGCACTTATGATATTTTTTTAATTTTATTAAAATAGTATTTAATATTTTGCAGGCAATATATCTTGAATAATTTGAATTTTCAAGTCTAGGTTTATGAAGTCACTGCAGGTCTAAGGAAGAAAAGATTATTAATTTTGCCGATAAAACATTTTGTTACGTAATTATACAGAAAATTAAAAAAAAATTGAAATTGTATTTTAGGTCAATCAACTTGGATGACTATAATATACTGATGATATCAACGGGATGACTTCTAATTTGAAGAACTTCCTGACACAATGGCTGAGTTTGTGCCAGCCACAATGGTGAAGCGGTGGCTGTTGGCACAAAGCACTGTGATAGGAGCCAAAGACACCACATTTTCACAAAGCAAATGCTATTGTTATTAAATAATAATGTAAGTACATGTCAGTTTTAATGTAACAATTTTGTCTATATAATTACAATTAGCAAACAAAAATGCACAAGAAATAATAAATTTTGGTTTATACGTCCAGTTAAATGTCATAAACGAAATAAAATTTAAAATACTTAATATTTAATGGAATGTACATAACTTTAAAGTTTCGATAATTACCAACGGACACTATATTACTGGCAGGACCTTTTCCTGCTAAAGTGAATGCTTTTACTCTGAACTCATATTGCATGTTTCGGTTCTGCAAGTCAATATTTTCTTGATGTTCAGACCACTCCGTTGAAGTAAGCAAAATCTCGAGTCCTTTCACTTCTGGGCCCGGGTTCCAAATTTTGCTATTCTCCACTTTATCGTTTTCACTTCTTACATTTTTTTTATCAGTTTTGATTTCATTCTTATTTCTTTCTCTGTATTCTATTACATAACCAACTATTTCTCGATTTATTTTTTTTGTTGGTGCGGACCAACTAAGGTGCGCCGTGCTTTCAGTTTCAGATATATCGAGGATTTGAAGTTTCATTGGGGCCGATGGTTTATCTGAAAATAGATAATTAATGGTCTTCATTTTGTAAGAACAGGAATGATCAGTCTAGGTTGTTGTGGTCAACCTCTTACATTTCATCAATATACATATATGTGTATATATACAATTCAAAGTACTGACTGCCTGACTGACTGACTGACTAATATATCAACGCACAGCCTAAACCGCTGGTCCTAGATACTTGAAATTTGCAAGGTGTGTTCTTTGTATAGTGTAAGTATCCACCATGAAAGAGTTGTTCCAAATTCTACCCCAAAATGGGTAAAATAGGGGATGAAAGTTTTTTTGAAAGTCCGTCAGTTTTGAGGTTAAACTAATAATTGAAATCTGTAACTTTCACTCTCCAACCCCTCTTAAGGGGGGTCCGGTTTTATAATATTAAAAACATATTCCCAACTTCCAAGTCCTAGTTGCCGTGTTAGAGGCCATAGTAACAGGTAGGTATTCTGTAAAATTAGTAATCCAGTAACTTTCAGTGGCTATCTATATCAGCTGAATCCGCGCCACCCCGGACGGTCCTCCAAACCCGGAAAGACAAGTTTTTAGTTCTTTCAGATGAATGTAGATGGTGCCCGTCAAATATTCAAGTGAACTTTACCCTACACGTTGAAATCGTTACTAATATTAGTTATACTCTTGATACTTTCTGGTAGCTGTCTGATTTCTTTTCTATTAGGTATTGAAAGTGAAGTTTATTTAGTTAGACATTGTCGTCGAAATCGAAGGTCCAGTTGCTTGTACCTGAATTGACAGCCATTGTCCAGGAGACTCTAGCCAGACTAGAATTGCTCATGTTATCGTGCGCGTAGATAAATATTAACGAGTATGCTAATATTGCTTACTAAATATATAATATTCGAGTATCTTGTGTGTATTTATTAGATAGGTACTTGATTAAAGGGTAAGGTTAAGTACTTCTGAGATTTATAGGTTTTTACGTTGAAAAAATACTACTACCTCTAATTATTATCCATTAAATAAGCCTAATACACAGCTATCTCTAGGTATATGACAGGGGTACCAATATTCCTACTTAAAAATACAATATGGGTTGGAAAATAATTTTACTAGAAGTAGGGGCTCCATCGTGAAGTTCACATTCCGGGAGATGGTCCCCGTCTTTTTCATTCCTTTACATACTTAATGTATGGCAAAATTTTCTTTAAGGTGGCGTTGCAAGTTAGGTTTGACATGGTTTGACATAATCAGGATGACAAACGTGCACCTTTGATCCACCACTACACCGATAAACTCCCGGATTTCGAAATGGGCGAGATTAGGATAGCTCTTGAGCAGTTAAAAACAACAAGGCGCCGGGCGAAGATGGCATCACAACCGAACTCCTGAAAGAGACCTCTTTAATGCCGTCATTCGTGCTGGAACTATGCCAAAGGAGTGGAGCAGGAGCCTGGTAATATTGTTCTTCAAGAAAAGGGAAAAAGTGCTACTGAAGAACTATAGACTAATCGCGCTCCTGAGCCACACCTACAAGCTAAGGCAGAGCATTCAGAAAACACAAGAGTATAATCAGCCTTTATGTCTAGCGTTTGTGGACTACGAGAAAGCCTTCGACTCCATTGAAACTTGGTCTGTTCTGCAGTCCTTGCAGCGATGTCAAGTTGACTGGCGTTACGTGGAGATGCTGAAATGTCTGTATGACTCCCTTTCCATGTCCGTCCAAGTATAGGGTGTATTAGCAAGACCGATACACCTTGAGCGCGGCGTGAGACAGGGGGATGTTATTTCCCCAAAACTGTTTACCACCGCGCTGGAGGATGTCTTTAAAACTCTGGACTGGCACGGTCGAGGCATAAATGTGAACGGAGTGTACATTTCACATTTTCGCTTTGCCGATGTCATCGTTATAATGGCAGAATCACTGCAAGAATTGGAGGAAATCATGCGCAGCCTAAATGATTCTTCCAAAGAGTGGGCCTGCGGATGAACTTGGATAAGACTAAGGTCATGTTCAACTGTCATGTCATCCAAAGGCCAGTAACCGTCGACAATGTACGCATCGAAGTTATTCAAAAATATGTTTACCTGAGTCAAGCTATCCAGCTGTTTAAAAACAACTTCAACTCCGAGGCTGTCAGAAGAATATGCTTGGGGTGGGCAGGATTCGTCGAGTTGCGTCACATATTTACACTCCCACTCGACACTCCCATGTAATCTAATACTATGTCATACAATAGTTCCATGAAACGGCCAAGCCATACTTTTGAAGCAAGATGTAGGGTTTGTAGAGTTAGACCTTGTAGAGTTAAGGACTTGGCTTTACATGAGATCCGATAACTTTTTAACAGTGAAAGCGTTATGGGCTTATGAGTCTTGGTGACCTAGTTTACATGAAATGTTTTTCATGGGATTCTTTATATCTTGTAGATATCTATTTAAGGCTTCGAAACCCCACGTATGAGCCATAGTACTCTCATCCCAAACAATTAATTTAGTTTTACGAAGTACTTCGATATTGCTTTGTTTGGGAATATTGCAGAGTGGGGTTTCAGTTTGTATTTAATTAAGAGGGAGTTCAAACGTAGATTGTGCAGTTTTGCCTCCTTCCAGCAGCGTGGCAGCAATTCCAGAAGACGCGACCCCTAAAGCGATATCACAATAGCTTCTCACTTTGGCAAGTAGTAATTAAATAAGAAAAGTCCACCAGAAGCATCCAAGAAAAAGATCTCACCTACCCCTTTCATTGAACCTGTCAGGACCTCGTCATCAGATCTCAGACATTTGTCTTAAATTACGCCATGAGACCTATCCACAAGTTCCTGAACCATTTCCATGTCATCCCCCTTAGTGATAACACGATGCACTTGTACATTATTTTATTTGACTTCAAAATCTAGTGAATGTACAACTTAAACACATAATGTCATCCCCCTTTTCAGCAACCTAAAGGGTTGAAATTCCAACAACGATATAATATGTTGCGTTAGTTTCCAAGCATAATAATAAATATATATAATTAATTTAGTAATTTTGACTTTGAAAATGAAGGACTTTCCATACACAATTTTATCTCCCTTTTCACCCCTTCAGGGGTGAAATTATTGAACACGCTGAAACACGTGTAAATTAATTTTCAATTATGAGCCTTAACACAAAATTAACTTCAAAATTGACGAACTTTCATCCCCTATTTTAACCCTTTTGGGGTACAATTTTGAAAAACCTTTTCTTAGTGGATAGTTACACTTCATAAAACACACCCTGCAAATTTCAAGTCTCTAGGAGCAGCGGTTTAGGTTGTGCGTTGATATATCTGTCAGTCAGTTAGTCAGGACTTTGAATTTTATAATATACAGATGACTTAATACTATACCTACTAGTATGGTTATAAGTGCTATGTATTTATTTAATTGTTTTCAGTGGACATTATGCGTGGTAGAAAACAGGGGTTATTCTACCTACAAACCGTAAGGTTTGGCAGAAATTTATTTTATGTTTTCGGTTTTTGTGACGTCTAAATAAATGTGTTTCATTCAAAAGTGTGTTTCATTCAAAAATGTGTTTCATAAAAAAATGTGTTTTTGTCACTACGTCGCCAATTTGGTTTGAATTTTACGGCGGCCTGGTCGAGCGTTACTTGCGCACCATAATTTTTTTTAGTCACTATAGGACTATGATTCATTCACTGTATATTATTATGTTCAAAACACCGAAGCATTCCTTTTTCTATAAATTCTAGTTACTAGTATTCATTATAACTTCTTTAAAGTTAAAAAGTTAATGTAATAGTAATAGATCACCAATATGATCCTCGTTGCTAGGTTTCCCTTCTCCGGCCATGTTCACATGAACTACTCTGAAGTAATAAATGTTGTCGTTCAGATTCAAGCCTGACTCGAGAGATCCCTTGATCAGCTCGCCGAATGTCTCAACTAACGTCACTTTTTTCCTCTCCCATGGGTTGGACTTGGACACTCGGTACTCTATAATGTGCTCTGTGATTTCTCCCGCACTCTCTTGAGTAAGTTTAATCCACTGGAACTCCGCTGATCCTACTTTGTAATCCATATCAGTTATTTTGAAATCTGTCGGAGCCAAGGGCTTTTCTGAAAATATCAATATGATTAGATTTTTATAACTGTGGTAATTGTATGAGTCAATTACTAATTATAATAATTCTGCTTTTTTTTTTATTTTTACGCTGTACTTATTTTATGCATCACCTATCTACCTTTATGCATCACCTATCTACCTTTATGCATCACCTATCTACCTTTATGCATCACTTATCTACCTTTATGCATCACCTATCTACCTTTATGCATCACCTATCTACCTTTATGCTGCTTTGTAATTTCATTATGAGGTTAATTTCAGGATCAGCTAAAAATGGTCGCTGTGCAGTATGTGTGCAGTACTGACCTGATAGTCATTCCACAACGGGGCCCGGAAAGTTCGATTTTCAAAACTAATTTCGAGTATTAAATGGAACTTTTTCATTAAGGTAGTAGAAAAAAAAATGTTTTGCTTGTTTTATTTTTTCAGTATTTTCGGTAAACTGTTTTTGATGTTGCCAGAGAATATAAAGTATGATGTTGCAATTGCCTTATTGCAGTATGGGAGTAGATAAATTACGTTGTATTTATAAAGTATGATGTTACAATTGCCTGATTGCAGTATGGGAGTACATAAATTACGTTGTATTTATAAAGTATGATGTTACAATTGCCTTATTGCAGTATGAGAGTAGATAAATTACGTTGTATTTCGGTTGTTCGAAAAAAAAAATGTATGTAGAAAAAAAGCCTGAAATGAAAAACTTTGTAAATTTACTGAAAGAAAGAAAGAGAATGAAATTTATTCGTCACAAATAAAATACGGAAATACATAAAAATAACATAAAAAACTAAACTTACAAGAAAACAATTATATAATATAGTACAAAATGTGACGAAAAGGGGCAGACTCAGCATCTGCTGTGAGCTATCGAGCAGCAACACAGCGCTGGTTTTCGGCCTGTCCCTGTACACGCACTAAAAATAAACATAAAACTTTTTTTTTTTTGCAGGCATTTTAAAGTCCTTAGTTTTCATCTCCTCATGCAATGGTGGAGGTAGATCGTTCCAGATCTTGGACGCCGCATATTTAAAACAACCTTTATAGCCCTTGCTGCTTTTATTTAACTTAAGACGTGTTAAGTGGCTAATATGTTATGACCAAATTTTAAACTTAAACTTACTTTTTTTACTTAAAGCTTTAAATGGGCGTATTTTTTTAAAAGTGTACCTACGGTTTTTGGGGTGTCCGTTAACTTTCAGATTTTTTTCTCCACATAAAATGAATTCTTGTTCAAGCGTATTTATTTTTATAAGCATGAAACATTATTAGACGTCACTTTGGCTATTTTTATTTTTATAGTTTATCAATATTAACATATATTGTACCTTAAGCAATACAAAATAACACCGAGTTTTGCCATGTCCCCTCGACATTTTCTGATACAAATTTGAAAACAAAATTGCAACCACTTTACGTAGATTTAGGTTGTCTATATCTTCAAATAGCTAGTAAATTCTCCATTTATAAATTTCGATGGGCTTTCAGGTGATCCAGCGAGTTATATTTATATTGATTTATAAACTGCGGTCCTAAAATTTGACCAGGGTGGAACTTTCCACTGACTTACGGCCTTTTTTGATATAAAATATATAAAAATCGAACAAAAAAGTAAGCTTTTTTCATATGGCATCACTAAGGAGCATGTTAAGCCTCTCCGCAATGTTGCAAACGTCATCAGTCGCTCGGCAGACGTCACCGAAGTTTGAAAAAAAAAGTGAGTGAAAATAACTTCCGCTGACGATCGGGGATTCTAAGGTTAATATCTTATAAATTTTTCACTCAAATTGTGTTTTCTTCAAAACTTGAGTTTACCTTCTCATGGTATGTGGCATTATTTTAACGATTTACTCATCAAAATTCAGAATTAAATGACAAAAACTATTTGTATTCGGGATTTCGTAACGTTCCGCTGACCACCATTTTGAAAATTTTAGTCAGTGGATAGAACTGTTAGTCAGCGGAATGCATAAAACCACATGCATATTGCAAATATTTAGTTTTAAAACATTATATGATTTTGGTGCAAATAAAATATGATTTAGGTAGGAAGAGGTAATATTTATTTGTTTGTTTGTTGTATGTAAAAGGAAATTTTCACTTGGACATAGGCTATAATATGTTCCCTGGGAACAGGCAGTTCCCTAAGGACATAGTCATGAATAAAACTTGAACCGAGTTTATTTCTTTGACATATTTTTTTGTTTTGACTATATATAAAGCTACTACAAAACGGTTCGTTCGAAGTTCGTAGTGATGTACCTGGGTACTAGGGATGGGAAAAATTGTCATTTTTGACATTATTGACAGAACGAGCACGAACGAGCACGCGAGCGCGAAGCGCGAGCGGGCGCAGTTCGTAGTGATGTACCCGGATATTAGGGATGGGAAAAATTGACATTTTTGACATTATTGACAGAACGAGCACGAACGAGCACGCGAGCGCGTACTAGACGGCTTGAGTTAGACCCATGTTGATGGGTGTCTAAGAAAAGGTCTCGCTGAGATCTAGCCCCCCCCGGTGTGAAAACTTTAACGGCCCGTATCTCCCAAACGGCTGGAGCTAGACCCATGTTCATGGTACTCTAAGAAAAGGGCTCGGCGAGCTCTACCTGAAAATGAAAAAATAAAAAAAAATTATCGGACATTTCTTCGGATCTAACGGTGAGGCCGAAGGCCGAGCTTACAAGTGGCTTTCCAGCCGAGCACGACACCGCGGCTACCAGAGTCATATCTGATGTCATCCTAGGGAGGCCGAAGGCCGACCCCGGAGGACGATTCCGGAGGAATCGTCCAGAGGCCAAACAGTACCAAGCGGTGAGGCCGAAGGCCGAACCGAGTATAAGCGAGGCCGATGAACGAACATACGAGGCCGAAGGCCGAGTATGTGAGTTCATGAGGCCGAGTTCACTTTACCCCGAGGGCATTACAAGACAGTTTCTTTTGGATCTATCTCGCAAACGTTTGAGCTTGGGCTTAGCGGGATTCGACTCCGTTGAAAGTTGGTTCAAGCACATTTCGACCGTTTACATTTTGGACTTTTGACAGCTGTCAGAGTACACAATAGCAAAATATTAGTCCACTTCAATGGAATCATAGTTACCACACGTATTTCAACGCGCTATTACGGTTACGACGATGACAATTTTGAAAACTGATCATGACCGATGACTTTTTTTCCCACCCGATCATGACCGATGACATTTCGTGATACAATTGACTTCTGCCCATTACTTGAATGTCATCTGATAATTTGTTTCAACTCAATTTCAAACGTGTTTTTTACTCGATACCTTGTCCTGTCACGTTAACGAAAAAGTTAAAACAACAGCTACATTACAACAACCAACAACGTATACAAGTCCAACCAAGAACTCGGTTTACTCGGTTTACTCGGGATACTGCGTCATGCCTCGACAATATATTCTGTGATTGCGAATATTCAGACAATAAAGTAATCAACCGCTTGCAGTCCGATCACAGTGGCCAAACTATAACCATTAAACAAAGCGTAAATCAATTGCCCAAAAAAGCTTTTTGCAGGCCTATTACAACTCACAAAGTAGATTGTTTCAAAGCAAGCCTAGAAGTTAAATTAGCACATTTTAATCTTCTCCAAGACGATCCAAACGCTCTCTTTACAGACCTTTTCAACATAGTCTCCAAAGAGTTCGAAAATACGTTTAAGATGCAAAAACTTTCTAACAAAAGTAAAATCACCTTCAGTGACTGGGCGACTCCAGGTATTTACAAAAGCAGAAATCATTTATACGAATTATACGACATAAAGTCCTACAATAATAATGTTAAATTTACTGAATTCATGAAAAATTACTCACGCATCTTTAAATTGGTGTGTTTAAAAGCAAAAAGTATCTACTTAAATAAAAAACTTAAAAGGTCCGATAACAAAGTAAAAACAGTATGGAACATCATAAATACTGAAACTGGCAAAAGTAAGAAACGTGAGAACGAGCTTAAGTTAAGTATTAACAATGAAGTCGTTACGGGAGATAAAGAGGTTGCGAATGCCTTTGAACAATTCTTTACTGAAATTCCGTCCTTAACAACTAAAGATTTAAATTCAAGCCCTGGGCTTGCGCAGGATCTTTTAATAGATAACGCACCGCAGTGTCTTTCTGTATTTGCTTTTAAACATATTAATTCATTAACTGTAATTAAAGCATTTAAATCGCTTAACTTGAAAAAAACCGAGGACTTATGGGGCCTATCTGTGAAAGTTATAAGTTCTGTTATTGATTTAATAGCTCCTTATTTGGCATTAATTTTTAATAAATGTGTAGATGATGGTATCTTTCCTGACTTAATGAAGTTTAGTAAATTGATCCCCCTTTTTAAATCAGGCGACAACGGTGACCCATCAAACTATAGACCTGTGTCAGTTTTACCGGTTTTGAGTAAGGTTTTTGAAAAAATAGTTTTTAATCAATTGTTATTTCATTTTAATTTAAATAAGTTGCTTCACTGTGAACAATACGGATTCACTAGAGGGAGGTCAACCACAGATGCAGGAGTTGCTTTAGTTAAGCACATTTTTGATGCTTGGGAAGAAAAGCAGGATGCATTTGGTGTATTTTGTGACCTCTCGAAAGCCTTCGACTGCGTTAATCATGAAACACTCTTATGTAAATTAGATCACTACGGAGTGAGGGGCAAATCTTTGGCGTTAATGAAGTCGTATCTTAGTGATCGTATTCAAAAGGTAGACATTAATGGGGTAAAATCATGTGGAGCATTAGTTAAAATGGGTGTCCCGCAGGGTTCCATATTGGGGCCCTTGCTGTTTTTAATTTACATAAATGACCTTCCCTATTTAATTAAAGACTTAACTAAGATAGTACTATTCGCAGACGACACGTCACTCATTTTTAAAGTTAATAGACGTAAAGATATCCTTGACGACGCGAATACAACTTTATCGCTGGTGCTTGATTGGTTTACTGTAAATAATTTAGTTTTAAACGCAAAAAAGACAAAATGTATAAAATTCACGTTACCAAATGTTATTCAAGTGGATTGTAATTTGCTTTTGCAGGGGTCCAAGCTGGAGTTAGTTAACGAAACTAAGTTTTTGGGCATTACGGTAGACTCTCGTCTTCAGTGGGGTCCCCACATAGAAAACCTATGTGGTAGACTTAGTTCGGCCGCATACGCTGTTAGACGCATAAGGCAAATTACTGATGTAGATACTGCTAGACTAGTCTATTTTAGTTACTTTCACAGCATTATGTCATACGGCATGCTGTTATGGGGTAGAGCCGCGGATACAGACGCAGTCTTTGTTTTGCAGAAGAGAGCAATTCGGGCTATTTATAATATGAAGCACCGGGATTCATTAAGAGAAAAGTTCAAAGAAATTAATATACTAACTGTTCCGTGTGAATATATTTACCAGGTCCTTAGATATGTTAGAAAAAATGTTGAGTCTCTCCCGAGGCTTGGTGAGCAACATTGTAAGGAAACCAGAAATAAGTATAAACTGGCTTTTCCAAAAATCAGACTCGCCAAAGTGAGTACCTCTTTCGTAGGACATGGTATAAGATTTTACAATAAACTTCCAAAAGAGGTCCTTACTTTGTCAGAGAATAAGTTTAAACAGTATATTAAGCAGGGCCTACTGAAAAAGGCATATTATAAAATAAATGAATATTTGGATGATGGTGAAGCATGGTGTTATAGTGATACTGATTTTGATGATAGTAGGTAATAATTTAATTAATTAATATAATTTCCTAACTTTTGATTCCTCTTAAGAGTTAACATTAATTAATTACAGACTGTAAAAGGAAATAGACTGTATGAGACAGGTAGGCAAAGATATATATGTTTTTTTTTTTTCATTAACCTGAATTCCTGCTGTCTTGTATTTTCTTATCCCTTGGTTAAAGTAGATATAAGTAATTCAATGTATAGTTTAAGTTTATGTTAAAAAAAAAAGACATGATCTTGCCAAGTTTCTTGCCCGTTCTTCTTAGCAAGACTAATCGAATGGGCGGAGGTAGGCATGTATTTATATACGTAACCTATTACTATGTAGTATATAGGATGGGATTTGGTCGGCCGCCTGGATTCGTGCTGGGGGCTCGGTTGGTGATCATTGAACCTTGTTCCTGGTCCCTGGCCGGGTCTCCGGTATGGGTTCGGGCGGTTGATTGGATTTCACCTTGTATAATAATATTTTACCTTTAATTTTAATTGTATATATATTGCTACATAAATTAAATAAACATTTAATCTAAGTAGTTCATGTACATTTATTATTTTATTACATATATTTTTATAAGATTAAAATTTGACTTGTGAAACGTGTATTATATATACCTACTTTGCAAAATAAACTTTTTGAATTTTGAATTTTGAATTTTGAACAATTACAACTCACGCGGGCTGCCTGCAGCCCGCGCACTACGCAAAACACTAGTTACCATATATGATTACTTAATACGCTTCAACATATCTAATGGCAAGGACTTAAACCGGCTCCTTGCCAATACCGGCCTACCGAGTAGCCATGGACATCCAAAAAAATCAATTTTTTTCGCTGTTTTAATGGTTAGATTTTCACTTGGTTGTAGGCTATAGTTTCTTTTCTGTAAACAGGTAGTTCTCTAGATAATACTGCATATTTTGAGTATCCCGCAGTGCAATTATTGTATATGAATCATCAGAAAAGTATTGAATTTGTTTTAATTCGGATCATTAAGTTTGGCAATAGGTAACCAAGTCAGTAATACTCAAATAAAAACTTCAACTAACAAAAGTTATATTTAAATAAAAATTGGTTAATGTTTTGAAAGTTTATCATAGTTCGCCGATACAAAATGTATGGATAATTTTTGCAATGTGATAAGTCCTTTACATATCCACTTAGTAACTTAAATCTTCCACTGACTTACTGTCCTCTCCGAAAATAAACAGTAAATTTAGTATATTTAATTTTTATGTAATGTAATGATGCTCTGTTTTGTATCGTAAATAGATAATTTTATGTTTATTCTGTATATATATAATAGAATACCAAGTGGATTCTAATTTATAAGTTAAAAAGAAAACTGAGTACTTGAATTTTCCAAACGTTAGTCATAGAACACAAAAGTATTAATATTTAAATATTAAGAAATGTTTCATGAACAATAATATTTTATTTTATTTAACATTACCTTATAGACGATAGTAAAAATACTTGTTTATAAATTTGTATTATAGTTATTTTTTTTTGTGGAATATAATTTCGTTAGTCAGTAGAATATTTAGCTGCTCTACTATGGTTCAAATTTAAATTTATCATTAATTTAAGGCACAAATGAAAAATCCTTTTTGATTTTATTAAGGTTAAGATATTACTGAACAAGATTCCATGGAAAAAAATACAATTTTTCATGAAAAATATTAAAAAGCTAAATTTTCAGATGGTACACTTTTAAAAAAATTCGCCTTACAAAAAAATAAAACAAGCACAAGCATTTTGATATAAAACTTTTGTAAGACTTTGTATCAAGTGAAGCAACATAACATGTAGGCCAACATTTTTTTCATTTTTTAAAATTTAATTTTAGCTTTATGTACATAGATTCAAGGTAATTTTACTATTACGATGTGAAATTTGAAAAAAGTGGTAAATCGATCCACCGTCCTATCCAGCAGTCTGAATTCTATAATGAAGTACTCACCGACAAAGTGAAGTACTCACCGCCACAGTGAGGTACTCACCGACACAGTGAGGTACTCACCGACACAGTGAGGTACCCACCGACACAGTGAGGTACTCACCGACACAGTGAGGTACTCACCGACACATTGAGGTACTCACCGACACAGTGAGGTACTCACCGACACAGTGAGGTACTCACTGACACAGTGAGGTACTCACCGACACAGTGAGGTACTCACCGACACAGTGAGGTACTCACCGACACAGTGAGGTACTCACCGACACAGTGAGGTACTCACCGACACAGTGAGGTACTCACCGACACAGTAATGTACTCACCAACACACGCGATGTCAGTGTACTTGCTTGCGCCCGCCATGTTGCGTGATGTACCTCTAAACTCATAGACGTACTCCTTCAGGTCTAGTGTACGACCTTCACACTTTAGCTCTGCAGTGGCCAATACTGTATCCAGAACTCCCCATTTTTTCCCCTTTATACGATATTCAATGACGTAATCTATCAGAGGCCTGCGAGCGTCATCAAATGGTTTCTCCCAATTAAGCTCCACGTATTTTTCAGCAACTTTCATTGAAGCTACCTTGAAGTTTCGAGGAGGATCCGGTTTATCTGAAAATATCATTATTTAATATCTTAAAGTTTATTTTTAATAATATTATAAAGAAATATCAAATATTTTTCTGTACTTAATAACCTACATGTATTATTTAAATGTGTTCAAGATACTTTAAGATCTGTTACACAGACATTTATCACGGATTGATATTATAAAAGTCATCAAAGAGATTTACGTAATTAATCACAAATATATTAATAACATGAAGTTTTCAAGCATTGACATAAAACGTATCTCTTTTAGCTAAGGATTATGGATTTGTATTGTAATATAATAATTATTAATTTTAACAAATATAGAGGTTGTTGGTTTGGTCAGTATTGTTCGTCACAAGGTAGTGTCCCTCACAAGGTAAGGGGTATTCACGATACTGATGATGACAAAAATTAAAAAAATACTTAAAATTATAGTACCGATATTTTGGGGCGACAATGTACGTCTAGTATACGACAGACATAATGATATTGACTCTGCACAAGTGGAGTGGTGGTGGTGGGGGGGGGGAGGAGCACCCAAGTAGGTAAGTACGTCTAGTGTACAACAGACATAATGATATTGACTCTGCACAAGTGGACTGGTGGTGGGGGGGGGGGAGGAGCACCCAAGTAGGTAAGTACGTCTAGTGTACAACAGACATAATGATATTGACTCTGCACAAGTGGAGTGGTGGTGGTGGGGGGGGGAGGAGCACCCAAGTAGGTAAGTACGTCTAGTGTACAACAGACATAATGATATTGACTCTGCACAAGTGGACTGGTGGTGGGGGGGGGGGAGGAGCACCCAAGTAGGTAAGTACGTCTAGTGTACAACAGACATAATGATATTGACTCTGCACAAGTGGAGTGGTGGTGGGGGGGGGGGGGGGAGGAGCACCCAAGTAGGTAAGTACGTCTAGTGTACAACAGACATAATGATATTGACTCTGCACAAGTGGAGTGGTGGTGGGGGGGGGGGGGAGGAGCACCCAAGTAGGTAAGTACGTCTAGTGTACAACAGACATAATGATATTGACTCTGCACAAGTGGACTGGTGGTGGGGGGGGGGGAGGAGCACCCAAGTAGGTAAGTACGTCTAGTGTACAACAGACATAATGATATTGACTCTGCACAAGTGGAGTGGTGGTGGGGGGGGGGGGAGGAGCACCCAAGTAGGTAAGTACGTCTAGTGTACAACAGACATAATGATATTGACTCTGCACAAGTGGAGTGGTGGTGGTGGGGGGGGGAGGAGCACCCAAGTAGGTAAGTACGTCTAGTGTACAACAGACATAATGATATTGACTCTGCACAAGTGGAGTGGTGGTGGGGGGGGGGGAGGAGCACCCAAGTAGGTAAGTACGTCTAGTGTACAACAGACATAATGATATTGACTCTGCACAAGTGGAGTGGTGGTGGGGGGGGGGGGGAGGAGCACCCAAGTAGGTAAGTACGTCTAGTGTACAACAGACATAATGATATTGACTCTGCACAAGTGGAGTGGTGGTGGTGGGGGGGGGAGGAGCACCCAAGTAGGTAAGTACGTCTAGTGTACAACAGACATAATGATATTGACTCTGCACAAGTGGAGTGGTGGTGGTGGGGGGGGGGAGGAGCACCCAAGTAGGTAAGTACGTCTAGTGTACAACAGACATAATGATATTGACTCTGCACAAGTGGAGTGGTGGTGGTGGGGGGGGGAGGAGCACCCAAGTAGGTAAGTACGTCTAGTGTACAACAGACATAATGATATTGACTCTGCACAAGTGGAGTGGTGGTGGTGGGGGGGGGAGGAGCACCCAAGTAGGTAAGTACGTCTAGTGTACAACAGACATAATGATATTGACTCTGCACAAGTGGAGTGGTGGTGGTGGGGGGGGGAGGAGCACCCAAGTAGGTAAGTACGTCTAGTGTACAACAGACATAATGATATTGACTCTGCACAAGTGGAGTGGTGGTGGGGGGGGGGGAGGAGCACCCAAGTAGGTAAGTACGTCTAGTGTACAACAGACATAATGATATTGACTCTGCACAAGTGGAGTGGTGGTGGTGGGGGGGGGAGGAGCACCCAAGTAGGTAAGTACGTCTAGTGTACAACAGACATAATGATATTGACTCTGCACAAGTGGAGTGGTGGTGGGGGGGGGGGGGAGGAGCACCCAAGTAGGTAAGTACGTCTAGTGTACAACAGACATAATGATATTGACTCTGCACAAGTGGAGTGGTGGTGGTGGGGGGGGGAGGAGCACCCAAGTAGGTAAGTACGTCTAGTGTACAACAGACATAATGATATTGACTCTGCACAAGTGGACTGGTGGTGGGGGGGGGGGGAGGAGCACCCAAGTAGGTAAGTACGTCTAGTGTACAACAGACATAATGATATTGACTCTGCACAAGTGGGAGTGGTGGTGGGGGGGGGGGGGGGAGGAGCACCCAAGTAGGTAAGTACGTCTAGTGTACAACAGACATAATGATATTGACTCTGCACAAGTGGAGTGGTGGTGGTGGGGGGGGGGAGGAGCACCCAAGTAGGTAAGTACGTCTAGTGTACAACAGACATAATGATATTGACTCTGCACAAGTGGAGTGGTGGTGGTGGGGGGGGGAGGAGCACCCAAGTAGGTAAGTACGTCTAGTGTACAACAGACATAATGATATTGACTCTGCACAAGTGGAGTGGTGGTGGGGGGGGGGAGGGGGAACAACAGACATAATGATATGGACTCAGCACAGGCGGAGTGGTGGGGGGGGGGAGGAGTACCCAAGTAGGTAACTACTAGCGCTTGACGAAGTAGTTACGGTTTTAAGATAATTTAAGGAGATATAAAAATGGGCAAACTTTTTATTAATTTTTTGGAGTAAGCATCATACACCTCTGCCGCGTTCTTGTTAGATATATAAGGTCTTTAAATTTAAATGGAAAGTAATTTAGGAGGTGATTCAGTATCGTTAACACATCACCACATTCCACTGCAAAGTAAATTTTTTTGCACAAATATTTTCTTCACTTGTCCATACAAACTGAGTCAGCTGATTGGACTACTTTGTACTGAGAAGTGAAAAAAAAATTCGCGCATATAAAAGTGCTTTGCAGTGGAATGTGATGTATTAAGGATACTGAATCACCTCCTAAATTACTTTCCATTTAATCTGAAAGACCTTATAGATATCTAACGTTACTTTTAGTATATCTTGTCTTGTCCGAAGATAAATACCATAAATCCCTTTGTATTCAGGCAAATTTCACTGAATTAAAAACTTTAGATGAACAACCTAGATTAAAATACTTGTATAGTCATGGAGACTACGCATCAATATCGTCTGAGTTGAACCTTATGGATTGGGATGGTTTGCTTTCATGTTCTACATTGGATGAGCGGTTTCCTGTTTCTACGCTACCCTATATGAGCTCTGTGGCAAATTCATTCCCACTTAAATGGTAAAACCTACTTCTTATCCTGCGTGGTTCAATTCAGCCCTGGTAAAGATTCTTCGTGAGAAAAATAAATATCATCGCAAATACAAAATTTATAATAATCTCTCTGATTATCAAACATTTTCCTTATTAAGAAAGCGAGCAAAAGCAGTGGAACGGGAATGCTTTGACCTTTATATGTCTAAAATTGAAGATTCCATAAAAAAAAAACAAAATCATTCTGGTCTTATATTAAGAGTAAGAGACAGGCCAACAGCTTTCCTAAAGTCATGAAACTCAACAACGAACTGGCTGAGTCTGGTTGTGACATTAGTAATCTTTTTGTTAGATATTTTCATTCCACATTCCAACAACCTAATCATCAAGATCAAGGTACAGGTTTGGAGGAGTTCGCTAAATACAATAGTTGATGTCATATAGATTTGGTTGAAGTGAATGCTGAAATCGTACTTAAATATCTTAAGTCCCTCGACCTTTTTAAAAGCGGAGGTCCTGATCGTATACCACCAGTTTTCATAGTTAAACTGTCCGACAGTCTAGCTTATCCGCTTACAATCTTATTTAGACGATCTCTTTCGGAGGGAGTGTATCCTAAAGTATGGAAGGAAGCATTTGTTACCCCAGTTCATAAAAAAGGTGATAAAGCGAATGTCGAAAATTATCGGCCTATTTCGAAACTATGCCTCTTCGCCAAAATACTGGAACGCATTGTTTACAATCAAGTCTACGCTGCTCTTAAATCTTCATTTAATCCCAACCAACATGGCTTTCTCAAGAATCGGTCCGTAGTCTCCGACCTAGTAACAGCTAACGAATTTATAACACGTAGTATGGATGAACATTCACAGGTTGATGTTATTTATACGGACTATAGCAAATGCTTCGATCGGATTGACCATCAAGTTCTTATACAAAAGTGACGGAAAAAAATTAAAAGGAAAACTATCACAGCTAAGTAGGCTTTACAAGTTAACGAGTACAGATTGCGCCAAACTTTTAGTCCCCTCTAAACACGGGGCGATTCGCATCAGCAGGAACAAAATGTATGGGCCGTTCTTGGGAAGAGCAACTTCCGAGCGTACTAGAAGTTTGGCGCGATCTGTATTAGTCATCAAACTTATAAAGTGTACTTGGAGAAGAAGTCCACATATTGTGTAGGGCGACTGCGGAACCCTACACTGCGCGTGGCCCGACACATTTCTCGAAACTAGTGCCAGTATATATTTTTACAATGAAATTTTTAATATCTACAATTTGATACCTATATTGTATTTTTAGGATAAAATTTTTATTTTTGCTTTAGAAATATTTTGAACAATTTCACAATGTTAAAATTTTTTTTTACACTGTGATATGTGGGCAAATTAATGCTAATTGTGTGCCAAATTTCATGTCTTTATCTTGAACGGTGCTAAAGTTATGAGGCTGTGACATACGGACAGACAACAGAGTCTCACCATAAAGGTACTACGGAACCCTAATTATATCAAGAATCGCAAAAGGATAAGAGGGGTTACACCACTATTGCGCTCAGCAAGATTCCTTTTGTACCTTTTAGGTACGGAACCCTAAATATATGGGCCATTGATGCCACTGGTTGACAATGCTTCCCATACATTAACCTTGTTCACAGGCTCTTGCGATGTCGGCCAGATCGTGTTTTATCTAAAGTTGAAGCGGTTGACTTGAACTTCTGTATCCGTTTTTGTACGTTTGAATAAATTGTTGTAAATTGATTTTCGTTCCATATATTCAAATTCAAATTCAAATAGTTTATCCCATCAAAAACATAAAATGTACAAAAATGGCAAGTCTCGCAACGCAATCCTTCCACCGTAAAAAGTTGTGAGATCTTATGTTAAGCCAAGTCTGCTATTTTAGTTTTTATGGAAGCACCTTTTCATTTAAGTTAGTATGGGAGCACCTATTTAACAAATTTATCATAAATTGTTTCCTATTTAGTTACCTACCAACATTAAGTGACTGTATTAATATTAGTCATCTTTATTTCCTAATAAAATATGGTGACTTTGCAATCGCAGAGCACAAATAAAGCACTGATGCGTATAAATATCTTCTCAAATCGCTAATAAATTGGTATAAGGTAGCTGATATGTTGTATATGTTGCTGTGCGATTGCGAAGTCACTATATTTGATTAGAGAAATAAAGATGACTAATATTAATACAATCACTTAATGTTGGTAGGTAACTAATTAGGAAACAATTAATGATAAATTTGTTAAATAGGTGCTCCCATACTAACTTAAATGAAAAGGTGCTTCCATAAAAACTAAAATAGCAGACTTGGCTTAACATAAGATCTCACAACTTTTTACGGTGGAAGGATTGCGTTGCGAGACTTGCCATTTTTGTACATTTTATGTTTTTGATGGGATATTGTTGTTATTTACTTTTAGGGTTCCGTACCCGTATTGTGTAGGGGTACGGAACTCTTTATGGACGAGTCAGATTCGCACTTTACCGGTTTTATTTTTTAGTTTTCGCACTTTAACTTTAACGTAGAATTTTTCGTTTTAGGCGTCTTTAATGCAAAGCAGCATACCACCAACGTCATCTAGTGTCATACAAATTTATAGATGCAGCTGGAAACATATATTTTGTATTGACTTTGTATGGAAATATTAAATTACCAACCACAAATAACATTTTTATATTATTTTGTTGCAATATACACTTAACACTTGCCGCATACAAAATTTCAAGTTTGTAGGCCTGCTAGAACACCTTTAGACTTTTGATGATGTGTCAGTCAGTCAGTGACAAAATAAGGGAACTTTGACTTGAGATATTTCGTAATCAAATATAGGTACAAAGTTGTAATTTGGGGTCAGAAGTAGGATCAGTAAGTACTCTTGGTTCCTGAAATTTCAGACTTCTAGCTTCACCCACAACGAAGATACAGGGGGGTTGAAAGTGCCGTGAGTTGCTTCGAGAAAAGGATGGTACGGCCGTTCCGCGTTTTTTCTGCGAGACTTTGCGGGGGCACTGCCGTGCCCCCAGATTTTGAAAAGTAGGTAGGTATATATAATACACGTTTCACAAGTCAAAATTGTAATGATAACAAAATTTTCGTTTGGCTTTGGTTGCAGAATCGTTGTTTTGATAGTACCTACTCGCGTACGCAAAAAGAGAGTTGTTCTTCGCTGAACGGTGCCATGACACTAAATCCTTATTAAACACACTCACGTCTTGTAACACCCCCGCTCCGATACCTTCATCCGTGCTGACACTGTAGTCGATTAAATTTTCAACGTTTTTTTGGTATACCCGTATAAAGTACATACTAACCACCAAAAAGAAAATGCCCCCCAAATGTCAATGTTAAAAGTAACCGTAATAAAAGAGCTTGTGTGATTGTAGCATGAGGTGGTGTGATGTGATGATGATCGAAGTATGACCTCCCACTATCACGATGTTAGCATGAGGTGGTGTGGTGTGATGATGATCAAAGTATGACCTCCCACTATCACGATGTTAGCATGAGGTGGTGTGATGTGATGATGATCAAAGTATGACCTCCCACTATCACGATGTTAGCATGAGGTGGTGTGGTGTGATGATGATCGAAGTATGACCTCCCACTATCACGATGTTAGCATGAGGTGGTGTGATGTGATGATGATCGAAGTATGACCTCCCACTATCACGATGTTAGCATGAGGTGGTGTGATGTGATGATGATCGAAGTATGACCTCCCACTATCACGATGTTAGCATGAGGTGGTGTGATGTGATGATGATCGAAGTATGACCTCCCACTATCACGATGTTAGCATGAGGTGGTGTGATGTGATGATGATCGAAGTATGACCTCCCACTATCACGATGTTAGCATGAGGTGGTGTGATGTGATGATGATCAAAGTATGACCTCCCACTATCACGATGTTAGCATGAGGTGGTGTGGTGTGATGATGATCGAAGTATGACCTCCCACTATCACGATGTTAGCATGAGGTGGTGTGATGTGATGATGATCGAAGTATGACCTCCCACTATCACGATGTTAGCATGAGGTGGTGTGATGTGATGATGATCGAAGTATGACCTCCCACTATCACGATGTTAGCATGAGGTGGTGTGATGTGATGATGATCGAAGTATGACCTCCCACTATCACGATGTTAGCATGAGGTGGTGTGATGTGATGATGATCGAAGTATGACCTCCCACTATCACGATGTTAGCATGAGGTGGTGTGATGTGATGATGATCGAAGTATGACCTCCCACTATCACGATGTTAGCATGAGGTGGTGTGATGTGATGATGATCGAAGTATGACCTCCCACTATCACGATGTTAGCATGAGGTGGTGTGATGTGATGATGATCGAAGTATGACCTCCCACTATCGGGATATAAGCATGAGGTGGCGTGATGTGATGACTGTTGGCAAGGTCGTAGTCCTCGACATAACAAGTTCGAGTTCAAGATATAAGTTTGAGATACTTATAATAAATGCTAATTTATTATTATTATTTATATTTTCTTTTTCATACTTTTTTATTTATTTACAGTTAACAAATTTTAAACATCAATCGATAGAGAAATTAAAGTAAAAAATATATTGGCAACCCTCATCAACTAAAAATTAACTTTGTTATTTTATGACCTAGGCTATTAAATTATTGTGAAACTAGTACTACTCGTATACTTGTTATTAAAAGATGGAGCAAACTTTTTCAGTATAATGAATCAATCAAGTATCTAGTTTGGATTGTCCAAGGCACACATGTTATAGTTGTATCAATGGCTGCAACTTTAAACAACTAACCAACATAGTCCTCCTCACTCGGAGCACTTTGACCAGCTACATTTAAAGCTCTCACTTGAAATACATAAGTAAACTTTGCAATATGAAGTTCACATTGCTTAGCTTCGTTCTTGTTAGCGTCTACTTTCACACCGTCTCGCCACTTTCTTGTGCTGATATCATTCTCCATGGTAGAGAATTGGATCAGGTAGCTTGTAATGGGAACTCTGCTGTCTCCTTCTGGTGGTAACCACTGCAGATCTGCGCAGTTTGTACTTTCACTCATATCTTTTACTTTGAACTCTTTCGGAGGATTTGGTCTCTCTGAAATATTTAAAATATGTAGCATCGAAGAAATTGCATTGGTCAGCATTGCTACATCTGATAGTGTAGATAGACTCAATAGGCACGTTACATGCGTTCATATGCATTTTAGTGAACATGTATGAATAAAAAATGTGTGACATTGAATGACATGGAGAAGAACATTATGTCAAAAAAGATCATTGCGTAAAGGTCAAAAGACTTAAATACGAACAGACGGACGAAAAGTGGATTGACAAAAATAGAGCTCCGTTTTGCCCTTTGGCTACGGAACCCTAAAAATTATAGGTGGTATAAGAAGAAAGGAGAGCTACCTATTTAAACTTGGCCAACCCAAAAGGACGTAATATGCTGACTGAGTTAGAAACGAACATGTTAACATGAATAAGAGACAGAAACATTAATATGAATTTAAACGTATCTAGTTTGATTTAATCTAAATTATGCAAAAACTCTGAAAACCTCAAGTAAATCTTTAACCCTTACAGGACTGAAATGAATGGAACAATAGTAAAACAATAGAAGAAAGAACATGTATTCCACGTGGCTTGTAAGGATTGAAATCTTCAATATCCCTGCTTACGTATGTAGAAGACAGGTATGTGTATGTTTACATACATACATCCAAAGTGCACTGATGCCTGTCTCCCAAGAGGGTAGGCAAGAGATCACTGATTTCGAAATACTACAATCTTGACATACCATCCATTAATCTAGTCATACAAGCTCTTCTATCGTGTGCACTTTTAACATGGCCCTTCTTCAGCATGTCGCCAATTTGGTCAGCATACGTCCTTTCAGTACAGCCCAGTTGATGTTTATCTTCCCCTTGTGCACATTACATTTTATTTCGACACTCTACTTTCATTCATCCCCTCTACCTATATATATTAAATTTAGATAGATGTGTATAAACGTACCAATGCTAACTTGGTCGCTCAGGACGCTCTCGCCCGCCATATTAACCGCCTTTATCCTGAAAACGTAGGTGACGTTCTTGAGTGTCAGCTTGGAAACCAGCGCTGTGGCGACGTTCTTAGGGACGGTCTTGGACATCCATTTATCTGCCATCTCGTCTTTATCCTTGTACTCTATGATGTAGCCAGTGAGCGGGTGGCGCCCTTCTGGTGGAACCCACTTTAGTTCTACACTGCCTCGGTCCGATTCAACATTCTGCATCTTTGTTATTATTAAATTTTTGGGAGGTCCAGGTTTATCTGTATTGAGAAGTTTTTGTTTTAAAATAATATTCTGCAATATACATCCTCACGGAGGTAGCAGGTTTGATCGAGTACGGAGTTTCAATAAAATTCACTGTGGGTAATACCCAAAAACAATTGAAAATGCTGGTTTCTAGATATTAAAAAATTTAACTTTTTGACTTTTTGAAAGAGACGAAATTTTCATTACCATGTCATTATATACTTGCAGCTAGTCCACAGAAAAAGTATGTACTCTTTTGTTGAATCCACAACATTCACAGTCCACACTTGAACAACCATGTTTTTTAAACGATTATTACGTCCTGGCCTAGGTGAGCCCTGTCAGCGTATTTAAGGCAGAAAGAAACACAGATTTACAGCTAAATGTATCTCCGAAGTACGTAAATCGGAAACAAATGTGCCCTTTCTGGGCTTCAACCCGTGAACCTTAGATTAGTGATTGAGATGTTCTAGACCACAGAGAAGCAATCATACTAGTGGTTGAGATGATCTGGAGTTCTAGACCATAGAGAGGCAATCTTAATTAGTGGTTGAGGTGTTTTGGACCAAAAGAGAGGCGATCATATTAGTGGTTGAGAATTTCTAGACCACAGAGAGGTGATAATATTAGTGGTGGAGATATTTTAGACCACAGAGAAGCAAGCAAATTAGTGGTTGAGATGTTCTAGACTACAGAGAGGCTGTCATATTTTATTACAGTTAAAAGTTGCAAAAGATTTTTCTGGATTTGAATATCTCTAAACAAAGGCTTGGACTCTTGCTCACCGGGCAATCGCCCTTCTGACCGAGCAATCCAATTTTCAGCACAACTCGTGATTTTTATAATAATAGGATTTTCTTAAAACTAGATGTTAGTGTGTTCTGTTCTTCTACAATGAAATATATTTATATTTTACTTTACTAACTAATGTAATCAGGTTTGCTTGGCGGCCCTTCCCCAGCCATGTTGATAGCTTTAACTCGGAACTCATATACAAATCGTTCAAAATCCAATCCTGGAACTTTGCCTTCTAGTTTGGCTCCAAGTTCAGTTGCTCCATCTTTCCAATCTAAATCGCTACCTTTTTCACGATATTGTATTTTATAACCCGTTATGCTTCTGCCACCATTTTCAAGAGGTTTGTTCCATTTCACTGTAGCAATGTCGTCTTTTAAGCTGGTCACCATAACTTCAAGAGGTTCAGACGGTGGATCTAAAAGATATAATTAGAGTGATCAAATTAGCAACCAATTTCAAGTAAACAAGAATTTGAAAAAAAGCGCCGGGCTAGGATTTGAACCTGTGACCGCCTGTTTACATGACAGGCGCACTACCGACGACTTCACCACCTTGTTTCTTATCTGGACCGATGAATATTTTCACAATACCTACCTGTACACCGATTTTTTTAACTGCTTAATGTAGCAGTAATGCTTATAGTGAACGCTCACGAAAGCGTTATGTGAAATTCACTCCTTGTTCTAAAAAAACAGATGATGCTGTGATGCTTCGGACGATTAAGAAACCCACAGTTCTCTTTAAATGATTTATATCAACCCTTCGCTTAGGATACTCTTAATATTATTAGAGTGCATTACAAACTAGAAAAGATCAATTAGAAAAATGGCAAAGAAAACAAATAAATGGAAAAAAAAATTGGTAGCGCACCTGTCATGTACGCAGGAAGTCGCAGGTTCAAATTCTCACCCGGGGATTTTATCAAATATTTTTCATCTCGTAGTTTGTTTCTAATTGTTGTTTTCTTTCTAGTTTGTGTAGCATTGCAAATTTTGTAGGGTTGTTTATCACAAAAAGTTACGCGGCGAAGTTTGGCTTGATGGTAAATTGCGTTTTAACCTCTTTTATAGACATGAAGATAATCGCGCGATTGCCACGATGCCGAGAGTTTCTCGTTCATTTGTCGGCCAGTGAGTTACCAGTAAACCCGTGTTGGTTGTTTCCTTATTTCAACGGCGAATGAAAATGGCGGAGGTGCCAACAGGAGTAGTGTTTTTGATATATTAGGTGGGTTTTTTTGTGTTTAAATTTGGTTAATTATTCATTTGTGTGGAATAGTTTTATAATTTTGTTTTTGTATTTCAGGAAGATTATTTTCGGACAATTTAGAAAAGGAATTTTTTTTCGTCGGGTTGGAGGGAGTTCTGAAATCGTCAGATCATGGTATGTATTGCTTTCTTTGTATTTTGAGTCACCGGAATTTTGTTCTCATTGTTCCGTGTGGTAAAGGTTTTAATATTGTTTTTTCTCTTCTAATTCCAGGGTGTTTGTTTTCAAGATCTTCAGTACACAAGATCTTCTTGTTTCCGAGTTTACCAGTTTTCGTGATTTACCAGCTGGCAGTGGAATGAACGCCGCGTGGTGTACGCCGTAAGCAGTTCCTTTTGTCTGCGGTGACGTGGATCGTTGACCTTGAAGGGGGCGGCGGACGGTGTGTCATTTCCGTGGAGTGTAATGGAAAAATTCAAGTAGGTGTTGGAATTTTTACTTTTATCCACACACAGTTAGGATACCGGGGACGGTATGTTTTCAGGACACATAGTTATGTGTCATTTTAGTATCAAAGGTTAAATTTTCTTCCTGTTTCGCCGAATAACCCAAACTGTAAAATTTAATGTTCTGTATTATTTTTTTTCTTTCCTGGTAGAACTGAATGGTGTACCAGACGATTTGGTTTTAAGAGTATGTTCGACAAATATTTATTGTTGTAGGATCTACGGCTCCCCTGAGCTAGATTTTATTTAGGGAATTGTTTCCCTTGTTTGTTTACAAGTTTTTGTTTCTTTTAAAGTGTTTTTTTTTTATGTAATTTTCACAAGATTCCAAGTAATTTAGTTACCAGTGGATAAGGTGGTAACAATTCCACCTAGTTGTCACTTAAATGTTTATTTATGTCTTGGCATTACTAATACCGATGTAATATTACTCCGGATGTTAAGGCGGCTCTTAACACAACAATTTTAAGGTACGGAAGGTCGTAGTAATGTCTTGGCAGAGAATTGCCAAATGAAGGTCTTGGCCAAACACTGGTAACAAAGATAAATTTTTCTGTTAACATCTTTCCTTATCTTGTGAATGTTAGATTGTAGTTTTGATAAAGTTAAATAAACCTAATTGTATAGTACCTCGAAGTTTTCTTCAGAACCTTTTACCATCGATTAGGTTACAATTAGGTCCCTGTTTAGTTTTATCTTGTTCAGTTGCACGACTGGTGGAAAGACCGGGTACCTGCCGGTCGTGTTATCTGACATTTGTAATGCACTCTAATGATAATAGTAGTTCACCTCGATCTGTGAACTCACGGACCCCAACCCCATATCTTGGCAATTCCTTGACCGATTTGGCTCATGTGAATATTAAAAAAAAAAACATTTCATTTACTCGCCTACCATATTTTATGAAGTTCCGATCAATGATACTCGAGTTTTTGTCGGACAAACATTCATAAATTTATACGTACAAACACCGGATTGTTCAGGTATACTTTGAAAACTTCACTCGCTTCGCTGGCTTGTTCAATTAAGAGTATCGCTATAAAAATCATATAATCTTGATCTTAAAGACGTTATAGTAACTATAACCGTAAATTATATTTAGGCAAGTGACATTTTCAGTAGATAATGACAAAATTTAATAAACCTTAACTGTTTTATTTACCATATAAACATTAACTTACCAACTGAATCATTATTGCTGGGTGCGCTTTTACCAGCCATATTCAAAGCGCAAACTCTAAAGGTGTAGGTGACATTTTGCTCATGAAGGTTGATATTTCTCTGGTCGGCAGTGGTCTGGTCCGCGTCGACTTTATCCCCGTCCATCCACTCTGCTCCCTCTCCTTTCCCTTGCGTGTACTGTACGATGTAGCCGATGAGCTCGCTGCCGCCGTTAGACTTGGGTTTCTTCCAGCTCAACTTCACCGAGCTGAAGTCAACACTCATATCCGCAATAGTCAACTTCTCCGGTGGATCAGGTTTATCTTAAATTTTGTACAGGCTTGGTGTATTAATTGAAACATCAGGAATGAAGAGGCTCGTGTAATTTAAGAAATTGATAAATGTGGATAAAGCGAAAAATATGTGTAAGAGAATTAGTCCCTGCCTATCTCTATGAAAGACAAGCGTTAGTAATTTTATATATGGTGGTCTCTTGATGTCTGCTTTTTTATTTCTAACGAGCATAGTGTTGCTTGTAACGCAAAAAAACAAACATTATTATTTCTTGGTAAGCGTGTATCTTTTACTATAATTGTTACGTTATTGGTATAAAACAATGTGTAAAATGTATGATGTAAGTATTTAATTGATGTAACAACATTACGATATTACATATATGAAGAAATTTTCATGGAAATAAAGTAAAAAAAGGAACACGGTTTTTTGAGCCGTACGACTATATTGTCACACTATCAGATCCTGGTCACGATATTTTACAAAATTACCCATCCAGCTCGAATAAATCCCAAACTTGAGAGGTCTGCTACCGTCCCTTGAGGAGATCCGGTATCCACCTTCCAGTCCCATAATCAGACCCTGATCACCATGTTTTACCAAAATAATAGTCAAGGCCAATCAAAGAAGCTGAAGCTTGAAGAATCTGCTCTTGTCCATTGAAGAGATCCCATAATCACCTTCCAATCTGCTGTTGTCCATTGAAGAGATCCCATAATCACCTTCCAATCTGCTGTTGTCCATTGAAGAGATCCCATAATCACCTTCCAATCCCATCATTAAATAACTAATCAAGACCAATCAAATAAGCCCGAACTCGAAAGGTGTGCTGTTGTCCATTTAGGAGATCCCTTATCGACCTTCCAGTCCCATCATTAGAATCTGGTCACCATGTTTTACTTGTTGAAGAAAAGGCAAAATGTTAATACACCTGATTGCAGTAAAAACTTTGGACCGTCCCATGCCTGGACAGTGAAAGCTTTGGGCCGTCCCATGCCTGGACAGTGAAAGCTTTGGGCCGTCCTATGCCTGGACAGTGAAAGCTTTGGGCCGTCCCATGCCTGGACAGTGAAAGCTTTTGGCCGTCCCATGCCTGGACAGATAAAGTTTGAAGAAAAAGAAAGTTATCAGAAAAATTGTACTAGTGAAAATTTTACGTGGACGGACTTGACCACACTTACATGTCGGCACCGAGCAGGTTTTTATTTCAGATTTTCAGCATATTTCAGGAATAATTAACTGAATTGTCGACAGATAATAGCAATGAAGTCATTAACATACAACAATTTGTGTGGAAGAGAAAACTATGCACCGTGGAGCTTTGTGTAAATACCTATTTGCAACTGGTGGAACTATTTGCAACTGGTAGAATTATTTGCAAGTGGTAGAACTATGGGAATGCATCGATAAAGGTTTTGGCAAGGTTGCTGATGCAAAAAAGGACATAAAAGCTAAGTAAAAATTAATTTTGTTAATTTATCCCATGATTTACGTGCATATAAATGAGGCCGAAACCGAAAAAGAGATTTGGCACAACTTATCAGAAGCTTTTGAGGATTTTGGCTTGTCACGTAAAGTGGCGCTATAAGGACTTTAGAAACAAGTACGAGCATTGAACATTATGTACCAAGAATTATGTTGTCTGCACATCGATTAAGAAACATAGGCTTCAAGGTGGACGATGAATGGCTTGGAATGCTAATGCTGGCAGGCTTACTTGATGTTTAGAAGCCCATGATCATGGCTTATTAAAGTTCCGGAGTAAAGATATGTGCAGAATAAATTAAAACTAAACTGTTACATGAAGTAAAGTCACCAGAAACAAGCGCATTTTACTCAAACTCTTATAAACATCACCCGAAAAGCAATAATTATCAACAACAAAATAAATCAAAATGGCCAAAATGCTTTAATTGCAATAAATTTGGGCACATAAATCAAAATTATTAGCATTAGAAAAATAAAACAGGTAACAAAGATAACGGTTTTATTGCTGCTTTTTCAGCCACCACATGCGACGACTCACTGGTCTAGGACGTCGACTCCAGTGCCTCCATGTATATGACGACTCACTGGTCTAGGACGTCGACTCCAGTGCCACCATGTATATGACGACTCACTGGTCTAGGACGTCGACTCCAGTGCCTCCATGTATATGACGACTCACTGGTCTAGGACGTCGACTCCAGTGCCTCCATGTATATGACGACTCACTGGTCTAGGACGTCGACTCCAGTGCCTCCATGTATATGACGACTCACTGGTCTAGGACGTCGACTCCAGTGCCTCCATGTATATGACGACTCACTGGTCTAGGACGTCGACTCCAGTGCCTCCATGTATATGACGACTCACTGGTCTAGGACGTCGACTCCAGTGCCTTGATGTATATGACGATGCACAAGGAGTGGCTTGAAAATGAAAAGGTATCGCCTGTAAAATGTATTCGAATCGCTGACAACAAAGTGCTCCGTGTAGAAAGTTGTGGCAACGTAACTACTAGAGTACAAGACACACAAGGCTGTATCAGTAAAATTCGGGTAAGAAATGTCATTTATGTACCAGAACTAGCTTCTGTCCGCGGCTTCGCCCGTGTGGCCTACAGGAAACATAATATTACATTTTTTTCAGAAAAAAACATTATAAGTGCTCTCACTCCCTCTGGGAGTCAAAGTGTATTGCTCGTAGAACTTGGCTCGGTCTTCGGCCTCACCAGAGTGCCAAACACGGGGAGTCACCGATCAAAGTTTTCTGAAAAAGTGTCAAAATCCCTATCAGTTGTCAAAAAAAGTCTAACTTGAATACGGCAGCGTAATTGGCGACCCTGAATGCCCCTTGCTTCAGGCAAATCGGAATACTTTTTGGACCTGTCAAAACCTGTCAAATACAATTTTTTTTTTGCTCTTGTAGCCCCAGCTTGACCGATCACTATAGTTGAAACCGGAACTCCCTACAATTAGCCGTTCGGGAGATATGGCTAATCAAAACTTTTGCAAAATCTTTTTTCGTTTTTTTTTTACCGTCATCTAGATTTTGCCGAGCCCTTTTCTTAGAGTTCCATGAACATGGGTCTAGCATCAGCCGTTTTGGAGATACGGCCCTGCAAAATTTTGATACTTTTGAAAGGTAAATCTCGTCGAGACCTTTTCCTAGACACCTATCAACATGGGTCTAACTCCAGCCGTTTGGGAGATACAGGCCGTCAAAGTTTTGATATTAAAAAAAAAACTTTTTTTAGCACCCCGTGGTCCAACCCCTAGGGATGTACCACCTTCCGTCCAAAAATATTTTGCTGGGATATAGATAGAGAGATAGATAGATAGACAGATAGATAGATAGATTGTGGATATATAGATATATAGATACTTCAAAAGGAAAAAATGGAACCCTAATAGGATAACTTGTGTGGCTGTCTGTCTGTCCGTCTGTTACAGCCGATTTGCTCTAGCACACATACCTACTTTCAAGAATTCTCATGTCCCCTATATTAAAGGAGATGGTCAGTTCCCCATAAGCAAAATGCCTTAAGAGAGTACACAAATATATTGTGGTCAATGATAAAGAACAAATTCAAAATAACACGGTTTGACTATCCATCATCTTTTAATAACTTTTTATGATAAATCGTTTTTATTTTGAGGTTATTTTCGTATGGCATTGCGAAAATAAACTTAAGCACGTTTGAAACGTTCATAGTTGTAACAATGTTTCACGATGATTCTGATATATTTAAAAGGGTCATGCTCGAATGTCAGTCGTAATGTAATCCAGAAGAAAAGCATGAACGTGAAATAAAAAGCTGTGATTGCCGATTGCGTCACGCATGACTCTATCAAAGCACGCTGGAAGCGTAGTTTGTGGACTTCTTGGTAGATGGCGCGCTTTCGTTTCGTTCAGTGTTGCTTTCATGACTGGCTGCGACTTCTATTATTTTAATATCTGTGTCCGTGTTATTATGAAAGTGAAACTAGCTACGAATAAATCTAACAAAAATTATAGTATTAATTTATTTCATGTACGCGGTTAAGGCTGATTCTGACCGTCTCCTTTCAAAATCGATGCTATTTTCGTAATTAACGTCCCAAAAAACCATAAAAACGATGTCCATGTTGATATTTACACATTTCAACCCCATCGCACCCCAACAGGTGATGATGGTATTTCACGTCCACTACGTTGGATTTAGGAATCGTTGTTTTTTTCGTAATCAGCGACCCAATAAACCATACAAACGATACCCATGTTGATTTTCAGACTTTGTCACCCCATTTCCCCCTTTTAGGGGTTGAATTCTGAAAAAACCTGAAACACATGTTTACTCATTTATGGATAGGAGTACTCCTGTGAAGTCTCGAATAAAATAGTCTAACTAATCTTGTTTCCCAATAAAATCTTTATTTTCTTAGTGGATGCCTACACTATAATTATAAGGTATCTATATGCAAAATTTCAAGTATCTAGGTTTAGGCTGCGCGTTGATATATCAGTCAGTCAGTCAGGACTTTGAATTTTATATTTACAGATTGTCAACAAACTTATGCATGGTGAATAAAATGATTAAATCAGGCAGTAATCCCATCCCACTATCCCACTAATCCCACTAATATTATAAATGCGAAAGTTTGGATGGATGTATGTATGGATGGATGTTTGTTACTCCTTCACGCCGTAACTACCAAACCGATTGGTCTGAAACTTTGCACAAATTTAGATCTAGACCTGGAATAGCACATAGGCTACTTTTTATCCCATAAATCAGTTCCCATGGGATGGCAATGGGGTGACAAATTTCTTTAGAAAAGTGAAGTGTTGCTCCTTTACACAAGCTCAAGCACAAGCTCCTTTAAATTTGCACAAGCGCAAAGTACAAAAAAATGGTATCAAATAAAAATAAAAACGGTCAAGTATGAGTCAGACTCGCAAGTCAGACTCGATTGCCTGATTTCATCCGTAATTCGACAGTTTTGCGAATATAAATTTAATTTTGACATTTTTGGAACCTTAACGGTAAGATTCCGTTGTCCATCCGTCCGTATGTCACAGCCTCATAACTTTAGCACCGTTAAAGACAAAGACTTTTGCACAAAAATAGCATTAATTTTCCCACATTACATGGCGTAAAAAAATATTTAATTTTTTTATCTTTTAAAATATTTCCAGTACAAAAGAGAAAAATAAAAAAAATGATTCCTAAAACCACAATATGGGTAAGTATCAAATTATAAGTATTAAGGAGCTGATTATAAAATTATATAATTTGGCTATATTAACTTGCACCTTTTTCAAAAAATCGTCGATATACCACAAAAAAAATGTATGTCTCCACCCCGATTATAGGTCATAACTGGAAAATTACAGGAATGTAATAACAAATGAGAAATATAAAAAAAGTAAAATAAGCTAAAATTGTTTTTTTTAATACAATACGGGGTATCAAATTGTAGGTATTAAAAAGCTTACTGTAAAAATATACAGTTATGCTATATATAGTTGCACGTATTTCGAGAAATTCTCGAAAACCCACAAAAAATTTATGACCCCCCTTATCTCCGAAAGTGGTGAAACAAAAATATGAAAAAAAAAACGATTACATGTCATAACTGGCCAATTATAGGATAATTATAGCGATTAAAAAAAAATTCAATACAAATGAAAAATAAAAATTAAGTTAAATAAATTTATACATACTTTTTGAATACAATATAGGTATTAAAAAGTCAATTGTAAAAATGTATAGTTTTGATATATTTACTTGCATCTATTTCGATAAATCCTCAGAAAACCACAAAAATGTATGTCCCTTCCCTTATCTCCAAAACTAGTGAAGCGACAAATGTAAAAAAAAACATGGCAATAAGTGCTTACGTAAAGATTACAGAAAAATATAGCGGTTGAGAAATTCACGAAAAAAAAGACCAAATAAAATTTTCTGTTCCCAAAACTGTCGAATTACGGAACCTAGGTACGCAAGTCTGATTCGCACTTGAGCGGTTTTTTGTCAAATATTACAGGAATAATTAGCGTACTAACGGCTGTTCAGAACTCATTTCAGGAAATAGTATTTTATGTAATTGTTTATGAAATCTATGTATTTGATATATGTCAGTCACAGACGTAAGAATGAAAAATAAAGGAATTTACAAAACATAAAAGGTGAATTTCTATTCCAAATATTAAATATAGACGTGATGTGGTAAGATTCCGTTCAACTGGCGACCGTAAAATAAAAATCACCCCGCGTAATGGAGAATAAGCAAAAAGAACGACGGGTGGTGAGGCGACTTTTTACCACATCTGCCAATAATTTTGAGACTGTGTTAAAAAGCAACAATCGAGATGACATTGCAGCCATTTTCGAGAAGTTGCAAGATTTGGTCTCAAGGCTTCACGTCATTGATGCAAGTATAATAGAAGAAATGCTGGTCGCAAACTGTGATGAGGCCAGCTTGGAGGCAGAATTTGAAAAAGCCTTTGAGTACTCTGATAGATGGCGTTCCCTGAAAATAAGGTATAATAATTCTATCATGAATGAGTGCTCTGGGGTAAATAATACTGCTACCAGTCATTTCGAAAATAATAATAAACATAAACGCCACCATAGACTGCCTCAACTAGAATTGACAAAATTCAATGGAGATATAAAAAATTGGCTTCCATTTTGGGGACAGTTTAAGAAAATTGACGAGGATAAAGATATAGATGATGACGACAAATATCAATACCTGCTTCAATACATGACACCAGAATCAGAGGCGAGAAGTGTAGTTGAGAGTTTCCCATCAAACGGTAGAAGCTATAGAGATGCGATTAAACAGCTCAAGTCACGTTTTGCACGAGACGATCTATTGATTGAAGTCTACGTACGCGAACTACTTCATCTTGTCCTTCTACAAGCAAATGAAAACCACAAAATGGCAATTACTCCTCTATATGACAAACTAAATACTCAAATTAGAGCCTTAGAATCATTGGGTGTCACGAAAGACAAGTTTTCGGCTTTTATTTATCCGATGATTGAGTCAGCCTTATCGAGTGACATATTAAAAGCTTGGGAAAGAACGAGACCGCACACTTCAATAGATAGTTCTGATGCTCAGTTAAATGATTTATTGATTTTCTTGAAAAGAGAAGTCGATAGTGAACAGAGGATCAAGATTGCTCAGAACACGTTTGCTGATTCTGATGGAAACACAAGCACTATCCAAATAACAGAACCTTCCGCTGGATGCCTTCTTACAACCGATCTTTTCAAAAAGAAATTGGTTGTCAAAACCTGCATTTTTTGCGAAAAAGAAAACCATGGCAGCACTGAATGTTTTAAAGCTTCGAGGATGACGCTGAATGAGCGTACCGAGTACCTCAAAAAGAAAAAAGCATGCACAGTATGTTTAAGAGCTGGAAATGTCGGAAAGTACTGTAAATCATCCAGTAGGTGTTTTATTTGTAAAGAGCGTCACTCAACCATCCTGTGTACCGGCAAAGCTAAAGAACAAAGCAAGTCATTGACAGGGAAGGACGCGGACACGGTCAACAATGTTTCAGAGGTACACAACGTGACGTTATTGCAGACTCTTCTGGTGGACATCGTGAACGGCGACAAGAGAATGACCGTCCGAGCACTCTATGACAGCGGAGCTCAGCGATCCTATGTGAAAAAAGAGATTGCTGAAAAGTTAAACATCCAGCCCACAGGTAAAGAAGTATTGAGCCATTCATTATTCGGCGGAGTCCAAGTGAAGTCAACGGAACATGAGGTATATGATTTGGACATAGAAAGTGTTGATAGTTCGTTTAAAATCAATCTATCAGTTTTAGCTCAATTTATAATTTGTGGCACAATTCCAACCTTTGACAAGAAAGATGTAAATATTTCAAAGTTATTGAAAAAATTCAATGTGACACTGACAGACCATAGTGAAAGCCCGCGCGAAATAGGTTTACTGATAGGCGCTGATTTTGCTGGCTTGTTAATGACTAATGAGTCCATTAGTTTTGAGAACGGGTTAGTCGCTATCAAAACAAAGCTAGGCTGGACCTTACTGGGAAAACAGAAAAGTGTCCGTACAAATGTAAATAATGTAAATACGTCTTTATTCTGCTCTTCTTTTGACATTGCAGATCTCTGGTCACTTGAAGATATTGGTATAAAAGATCCTGCCAATGAGGCTGAAGTTATGATAACGTTTGAGGAAACGGTAACAGTCAATGCCGAGGGTCGTTATGAGGTAAATCTCCCCTGGAGGTATAACTATGAAAAATTGTCTAATAACTACGATATACCTAAACGTCGATTGACAAGTATGACAAAGAGTTTGATAACATCGGAAAAGTTCAATACTTACGATGGTGTATTCCATAAATGGTTAGATAAGCCCAAGATTAACTCCCCATCTCAGCTAAGTTTGGTTTTGTCCAAATATACCAAAAAGCTTAAATAAACGTCATTGTACGTATTACAAAACCTTAGGGATGATTCAAGACATCGGTTAAGAACCGAATATTTGATTTTTTGGTGCAAAGAAAAGACAAAATATTAGCTGTTGGTGACGAAGTTCTGGTAGAAAGTGACCAGAAAAGAGTTAAATGGCCTTTTAGGTGTAATAATAGAGATCTACAGAGGTAAAGACGGCATTAGTAGGACAGCGAATGTTAAAACGGCAAATGGTAACAGAGTCCGACCATTTCAACGTCCTTATCCCTTAGAAATATCTGCGGCAGATGTAGAGACTTTATTAAAGACGAACTAATCTTTAGTTTTACTAATATACGACCTCGTTTGACAGATTTTATGAACTATTATAAAAAGTACATCTATGGTTTCAGCTGTCGTCTGTCACTGTTAAATATTTTTTGTGGTCAAGGGTAAATTTTTCAAGAAATATTTTGGTCAAGTACGAGCTAAAGTTACCGAAGTGAGTTCTGTATAATAACAATAACATTATTTTTTGTTGTTTGTTTTTCGTGTGGAAGATGTACGGAATCTCAATTTTTTTTTGTTTCTCTTTTTTGGTTAGGAGGATGTTCAGAACTCATTTCAGGAAATAGTATTTTATGTAATTGTTTATGAAATCTATGTATTTGATATATGTCAGTCACAGACGTAAGAATGAAAAATAAAGGAATTTACAAAACATAAAAGGTGAATTTCTATTCCAAATATTAAATATAGACGTGATGTGGTAAGATTCCGTTCAACGGCTACAATCTACTACGCGGACTCAATGCGGAACTTATTGAAAATCATTTTTGAATTAGTAAACGTGCGACAAAAAATTTTATAAGCAATCGTGCTTTTTTCGTTCAGAATCGCTGATACGCCTTCGGCCTCGCCAAAGACACTTTATCTGGGAATAAAATATTTAGCCATCCATCAGCCTGTGTTCGTTCACTGCTGGAAATGGGCCTTTCTAAAATTTTGTTACTCTTGGCGCTCCTCCGTCATGCTCATCCAGCCGCTACCCGCGAAGTCCGCCGGGCCAGCAGGCACGAGGTCGGTCTAGGCTACGCTTTGCTGCACGTGGTGTCCATTCTAGGCCTTTTGGCCCCAACGGCTATCACTTCGGCGACAAATATGGGCCTACCCACTGCCACTTCAACTTACTGATTCGGCAGATTATGTCGATGACTTTCCGCAGTGCTTAAAGGCAAAAGTATTTAACTGAGAAGTTATCTCTTACCAAGGGCTTGATCCACCAACTTAAGGTCGCTTAACGAGCTATGGAGCGAGCTATGCGTGCGATATCTCTGATGAATAAAATTAAATCAAATAAAAGATGAAAAATAATTTCTTTCGAAAACGCGGCTCGGCCTACGGCGTCAACAAAAACACTTTAGCAAAGGACATCTCAAAGAACAAAAAATAGTTTCGTTTGGAAAAGCGGCTCGAACTTCGGCCTCGCCAAATACCACCAAAGAGATATTTTAGAAATTAAGATGACATTTTTCAGGGTATTCGGAAAATCATTCCAAAAGGATAAAAATATTTTTCGAAACACAGTTGCTTTGAAGTTATAGAGCTGAAATTTTGCTTCTGTTACTAGGGTTGGGTTTAAGGATTTAATATATTTAAGAAAAAAATATTGCGCTTCAAAGTGTTAACACACTAATAGAAGTTTAATTTAGAGAAAAATATTATAATTTTGTTCAGAATATACTTAAATTTTTAATTATGGATTTACAAATTTTACCTGGGAATCAAATAAGCGATCGGGAAATTATTTCGTGAGGAAAAGTAGCTCGGCCTTCGGCCTCGTCAAAGACACTTTACCTGAGAATCAAACGAGAGATTAAGAAATAATTTTATACTACAAAAAACTAAATCCACGCGGGCGAAGCCGCGGGCAAAAGCTAGTATTGAATATAATGAAAATGGATGTAAAATCTTGAACCATAAAGGTCAATGGTAGCGCATGCCAACCTGATAAACGGTATGTAAAAAATAAATGATGTTCATGTTGCCCACGCAATTCCCGCTGTTACTGAAAATGATACACTTGCGGCATCAACGAATGGGCCACTTAAAATTTGCTGATATGGACAAAATTGGAACCTGTAATATATTATAGGTGTAAATTTATTTTCATGTTAAGAAAATATAACCTGTATAAGTTGAATTGAAGGAAAGCAGACTAGACAGTCATTTTCAAGTGAAAGCTCCCAGGCAATTGATTTGCTAGAAGTCATCCACTCCTATTATGTATGTGAACTGATGCAAGTTGCATCACTTGGAGCTGCCAGCTTTTTTTCTTAAACTGGTGGAATAATACGACGTCAGCTTTTGATGTATTTAGTTTTCGCAATTTTCTATATTTCATATCTATAGCATTTATATTCATGATTTAAATTACTTTATTTTTAGTTTATTTGTCGGAGGCTCAATTTTAATATTGTTTAATTTACCAGTTTTTAACTAATTAAAATGGTGTATAGCAAATTAGGATCTTTGTTTACCCCTCAAGCCTCAAAGGCATTAGGAAGTGGTGTCAAAATCATCAGGACCAGTTAAAAATGGACCTTCTCGCATCAAACCACGCTAAAAACGATTTTCGAAATTTTTGGAAAAATACAAATAAAATGAACGCTAAGCCTAGCCTGCCTGTAAGTGTCAATGGGGTGTGTGAGCCGACGCAAATAGCAAATTTATTTAAAGATCGTTTCAGAGTCCTATCACCGCTAGGGCCTTCACCCAGAGTGCCCAGTGATGAGATGCTTGATAGAGATATCGAAACTAGATTCCAGGCAAAAGATTTGGCATTAATTATTTCCAAAATAAAAAGAGGAAAATCACCTGGACATGATGATCTCAGCATTGAGCATCTATAAAATGCGTGACCTCATCTCCAAGAGTGCTTGCTCTTTTATTTAATGTATGTATAGAGCATTCATACCTCCCTAATGATTTGATGAGAACTGTGGTTGTACCAGTGGTCAAAAACAGGTCTGGGGACGTTTCTGACAAGTCCAACTATCGGCCAATCTCACTGGCTACCATTATAGCGAAAGTTCTGGAAAGTGTACTAAACTCTCATCTTAATCAATATTTGCAACTTCATGACGCTCAGTTTGGCTTTAGGCCTTATCTACTGAAAGCGCAATATTGAGTTTAAAGCACACTGTTAAGTACTACATGGATAGGCGCACACCTGTTTATGCGTGTTTTCTGGATTTGTCGAAAGCTTTCAACTTGGTTGCGTACGAGGTACTTTGGGATGATCTAAAGTGCGTGGGACTTCCTGTTGAACTCAGATGTATATTAAGACACTGGTATGAGAACCAAGTAAATGTTGTGAAATGAGCTGGTTGTGGCGTGGAGTGCGGTGTTAGACAGGGAGGTTTAACTTCACCGAAGCTGTTTAACCTTCGTGGTAGTAGCAACAGCATTCTAAGGGTGATAGGAGATAGATGTGATGCACCAATTGTAAAATACTGGAGTAAGTTATTATTTTATTTTTAATATAAATTCTTTGATTTCTATTGTATAATTTTTAATATTATTTGTATAATGTATGTTTAGTGTAACTATGGTCTATATTTACTGAATTAAACGATTTAATATTATTATTTTGAGAATTTTTGATCTCGTCTCTCCCTCTTGGCCAAAAGAATTTATAGTGAGAGAGACGGTACATCCCTCGGCAGAAGCACAGTCAACCGAGGTTTAGAGTCCCAGGGAAAGAAACCGGTGAATGATGCGAGCAGTATCGAGCAGAACCGCCTTCTGCATCCGCGCTGGAAGTGAACTGCCACGGAATCCCAACCGTCTCAGGTTGGTTTCGAGGCTGGTTGGTATTAACCCGTTCGCGGATAAAACAACTGAGATTATTTCAGTAGATGCCACGCCCCACATGTCGGTAACCTCGTGAGCTAGGTCGAGATACTTCCTCCTCTTCTCGGTTTCGGCTTTCACGAGGATCTCATCGTGTGATATTGTGATATCTACCAAAGACACCCGAGACTGCGCCCGGTTCATCAACACGATGACAGGTTTATTCGTGCTAATAGTCCTATCCGTGATGATAGACCGATCCCATCCTCTTCTGATTTACGAGGCCGTACGTGTGGGCGAGTTCTTGATGAAAAATTTTGGACACTTGGTTGTGTCTGTGCAGATACTCAGTGTTAGCAAGAGCAGAACAACCGGAAATAACATGTCAAAGAGATTCTCCAGGATGTGCACATGCCCGGCAGATGTCCTGGGTCCCATCCTTGATAATGTATTTCCGGTAGTTACGCGTCTTGATCACCTTATCTTGTATTGCACAGACAAAACCCTCGGTTTCCCCGAAGAGGTCACCGAAGCGCAGCCAATACAGGGAGCTTTCTTTGTCAACGTGAGGCTCGTCAAGGGCCTTGTGGAACATCCCGTGCAATTCCTTTCCACGCCACACAGACTCTCGTTCAGCGGTGTTAAGTACAACTGGGTCCCGCCATCCCTCGCTGGCTAAGGACAAAGGGGTGAGTCCCTTTATCACATGCCACGACTTCTTTATGGATTGCATCATCCGTTTTCGACAGGAAATAATCCCTGAGACTGCATATTTCACGGTTATGCATAGCCTTGGCATTTAAAAGGCCTCGACTACCACACTTCCGCGGGAGATACAGTCTCATGACAGACGATCTCGGATGATGCATCCTATGAAGGGTCAGGGTTGTGCGGATTTTTCTGTCTCGAGCATCTAGTTCGGTCTGAGTCCATCTGAGCACTCCGAATGTGTACATGAGAACAGGCATGACCCAAGCTTCATAAGCTCGTACCTTATTTCCGCCCGACAAAAAGCTCTCAAGAACTTTTGTCAGGTGATTATAAAATACCCCACAAACGGCTTGTTTCATGTCTGCTTCATTCACACTGATTGTTTGGGACATGCCCAGATACCGGTATGTTTCAGTTTCGGAAAGGGATTTCAATCGATTGGAGCCGACATCGTCTCCATCGGAGCGAACAACATGCCCCCTCTCCACATGAAAGATCGCACACTTGTCGACCCCTAGCTCCATTCTGATGGAGTTGCTGAAGTCATCAGTGATCTTCAACAACTCCTCCAGTTTCTGAGGGTTCAGCGACAAGCAAAACCAAAGCGGGCTCAGACAATCACCCTGGAAAATAACCCTGTTTATCCGTATTTGGTCATCGGCATCCGTAATTTTTTTGCCTGCGTGACTAAGGATAGTACTCCATTGCCCCATACATGCTTCAAAGAAGTGTCGAACTGTATTGTCGACTTTATACAGCTCAAGGACCCTTAGGAGCCATGAGTGGGGGACCGAGTCGAAAGTCTTTTTTTAGTCTATCCAGGCGGCGGAGAAGTTCCGACGGTTGCGTCTGACCAGTTTGCCAGCGACCGTGTCAATGAGGAGCAGCTCCTTGCTACCGCGGCTACCACCCCTACATCCGTTCTGAGCATCTGAGATGATGTGATTTTCAACAATGTGTTGAGAAATCTTGGAGCTCAGAATGGAAGTAAGCGTCTTGTATAGAGTACAAAGACATGTGATAGGGCGATATTTTGATGGATCCGCGGTATTTTCGCTTTAGTGAGTGACTCCGGTATTTAAGAAGTTCAGGAGCGTACCATCGTCAAGGGCCTGTTAGAACTGCCTTGCGAGGGTAGCATGGGAACGCCAGAATCCTTTCATATATTATTATTATTATTAAGTTTTCTTACTTTTCTACATCCTTGTAGTAATTTGTCCTCGATTTCAGAATTGAAGTTGTATTGTTATTTATAATTGATGGTAAAATATTTAGAAATTTTTCAATGATTTACTTTGGGGATAAATTCACTCACCAACAGAAATGGGCTTGGATGGTGCACCGAAACCAACAATATTCATGGCTTTTACTCTGAAATGGTGTTTTACTTCAATTTTTAGGTCTTCTTGGGACGCTTCTAAAGAATTGGCGGCTATATCACTATTTCCTTCTTTCCAATTACTGTTGTCGGTACAGTTAAGTGTGCAGTATTCTATTCTGTACCCAGTAATCCTGTAGCCACCGACGTCTTTTGGGGCATCCCACTTCAGCTGAACAGAGCTGACTTCCATAGCCACAATCTTTAAATTAAAAGGAGCACCTGGCTTTTCTAAAAAAAAAAAGTGGTAATTTTAAAGGTTAATGAATAAAAAATTGGCATTAAAAATTATTAAAAAGCCTGTAGATCGTACGAAGGATGAATGAGCATTAGAAAGTTCAAGATCCTTGGATATTTGCTATGATTCTGTTTTTAAGGCATTTCTAAAACAAGCTTAGCCATCAAACTTTACTTACTAATATGTAATTTCTCACTAGGATTACTAAAACCAGCCATATTACGAGCTCTCACTCGATACTCATACGTTGTTTCTTCTAAATTTGGAACTCTTACAACACCAGTTGGCGTATCATCGTCAATAATTTTTCCTTTAACCCAATTAGACTCCCTAATATCCTTATACTCAATAACGTATCCGTCCACACTTTTACCATATTTTTGTTCTGTTTTTATCCACGCAAGTGTAACGTCGTTGGTTTGTAGATCCGTAAATTTTATTTCTAAGCTCTTCGGGGGAAGCGGTTTCTCTGCAATATATTTTAGTATCATTAGGGTTCTGAAAAGACACTGTTAAAAATTTAAAAATAAAATAAAATTGTACTGTTTTTTATTACAAAACCAATCACTATGATGTCTTATTTGAAGAAATAATTTTTATTTCGATTAAAAAAGAAACAAACAAGTTTCTAAAATCGTAACTAAGCCTAGAAAGCCTGAATAACTTCTAGTAGCGATCATAGAGTTGAAAAAAAATTGCAAAATCGCGAAGGAAGAAACCAAAAACCTCAACATGGAGGCTGTTTTGAAAAAAAATTCAATGTAATAAGATACTACCGATAGGGCCACCAAACGAGATAGCATTTCAAAAACACCAAAGCAAAATAAATTAGTTTGAGGCATGAATATAACAAAATAAAAGATGAAGCTTCATAGAAGTTAGACACAAATATCCGGAGTGATGACTTCCAAGAAAAAAAAACGTTTGATAATGAGATCACTACCGCGGAAGAATTTAAAAGTTGATGCCTGCAGATGCAGGTTCTAGATTCGTCTAGATAAAGACGAAATATCAAATAGTCATTGAAGAAACCAAACTATCAAAAGGACTACAAAAAATTAAAAAAATTTATCTATATAAATAAGAGATCTAAAAGTTTGTCGGCTCAGTCAAATAATTACCAAGTTTTTAGGCATCACAAGAAAGTACACGAGGAGTCCAACATGGAAGAACATGAAAAGATTTGGTAGGTATTTGTTACAATCTATATAGCACAATACTGAAGTTTCTTCAGGGAAAAGCTAACCAAAAAATATTCAAGTAGCGCTTGGTAGGTAAATAATAATTAAACAGTTATATGTTCGAGAGAATTGTTAATAGAGGTGTACGTACATTCTTATGTACTTTCTTATGACTTTGGCGCTCGAGGGAAAACAGGACCTCCTAGAACTTTATGACAAATTCAATACCAATCTTTAGGTTCTGATATATACGAGGGCTTGATATTGCCACTAATAAAGTCAGTTCTTCCCGTGAAAATGTTACAGTTATGGAAAAAAGAAAAGGTCAAAGCTAGAAAAAAAGATCTGAATGTATTTGAAAAACAGAAGTTGAAAGTTAAGAGCGCATTAAAATTGCCCCAAACATATTGAGCACGCGATATGACGGCAGTGCTTTGTATCACCATAGGTTTTAAAAATAGCGGGAAGTGAAGAGAAATAATTACGCAGATGAAAGATCTGACCTTGGGAAGGAGCTGCATGCACCACAAACCACGCTTCGCCTGAGCCACCAAGTCTCTGGTGTTCTCCAAGATGGTTTTCTTCTTCCTCTTCGTGCCTGGTTGCGCTCTTCTCGGCTAATCTTCTTCGTAATAGTAATAGATGAAAATGAGGCGCACAGCGGGTGCGATCTCAAAATGGCGGGCGGTAGGGTCGAGGTAGGACCTAGTCGAATGACAATCAGCGTATACCTCCGGCGTGAAAGGCTTCTGATTGACGACTGATTGATTTGCGTCAAAAACTAAGCGGGTGGAGATGCAGCGAAAATGACAGTTGCAAATATTAATTCACAACTACCTCGCAGTATGAGAGCCACAAGAAGTGGCGCGAACATTTGCCCCCGGCGTTAAAACCATTGGTTTTAAAATAAGAATAGAAAAGTAAAAATAAGACAGAGAATAACGAAATTTTGAAGCGGGGGCAAAGAAAGGAGTTATTGAGATGGGAGAGGGCAAAGACGCACGACAGGTCGTTTGTAAACACCTGTCGTCGTTTTGACAGAAGCTACCCTAATGACATTATCTTTGCCAGGGTATACAGCTACAATGACACCGAGCGGCCATTGAAGCGGTGGAGTATTGTCGGTAACTACAACGACAACAGATCCAATTTTGATTGGGTTGGAAGGTGTATTCCATTTTCCTCTAGACTGGAGAAGATGGAGATAATCATTCTTCCATCGCCTCGCGAACGATTCTACCATTTGATCAAGCAACGCGTAGCGACGTAATAAATTAACTGGCTCATCAGCCACCTTACAAGCGGGTAATTCTTTTAAAGGAGTTGACATCAGAAAATGTGCAGGAGTTAACGCGCTAAGTTCAGATGGATCTTCACTCAGCAGCGTAAGCGGACGAGAATTTATGACACATTCTATTTGCGTAACTACAGTTAATAATTCTTCGTAGGTCAACAGTTGAGTACCTACTACTCTATGCAAATGCGTCTTAAATCCTTTGACATATATCTCATAATGTCCCCCAAAATGTGGGCTACGTGGAATATTAAATTTCCATTGTATTCTATGATCGGCAAGTTCATTCGTGAAAGACGTTTTAAATTCTTCGGAATTTGTCAAATTGTAAATTTCTGAGAGGGCATTTCTAGCGCCTACAAAGTTCGTAGCATTATCAGAATATACGAAAGACACTGCTCCACGTCTAGATAAAAAACGTTTGAACGCGGAAAGAAAAGTGTTCGTGCTAAGATCAGTTGCCAATTCAACGTGAACTGCACGAGTCACCAGGCATACAAATATGCAGAGGTAACATTTGACGGGACGGACTCCACGTTTTCGATACGGAGTGATACTGATAGGACCACAATAATCCACAGCGCAGTGGACAAAAGCTTTAGCCTCATTAACGCGGCATGATGGTAAATCTGCCATGAAAGGGAAGGTTTGTCTCGGCTTCGCCTTAAAACAATAATTGCAGCTATGTATTACGCGACGAACAATATTTCGACAGGAAAGTATCCAAAATTTTTGGCGGATTATTGACATTAAAGCCACTGGTCCAGTGTGACAATTTTTGCGATGATAATGAATGATAATCAATTCGACAATATGATTTTTACGAGGTAACAACACAGGGTGTTGTTGATCGAACGTCATGTCTGTGTTGCGAAGTCGACCACCAACGCGTAACAATCCATTTTTATCTAAAAATGGCGATAGTCGATTTAAAGCGGGAGAACAAAGTTTATTTGACTTTAATCTCTTTATTTCATCAAGAAAATAAAATGCTTGAAGAGCTTTAATCAATGCAACTTCAGCGAAATCCATATCGGTAGCGGTAAAAATATCAGAGCGCGGTAAAATACGTAAAAATCGGTATATGTAAATGATTGTGTGTAAAAGCACAAGCCATGACGAAATTCTTTCCGAAAGAGAAAGAAGAGGATGCGGTTCTTCATTACTAAAAGCGGGAAGAGAAATTGTTTTTGATTCCGGCAAGTTTTCTTCAATAGAAGCTGATTCGATTGTTTTGATCGGCCACTCTTTAGCGTCCAGATAAAGCCAAGCAGGTCCAGTGAACCAGAGCGGGTGACTCATCAACTGCGTGGGAGTGAGACCACGGGAAAGACAGTCGCTCGGGTTTTGAGAACCAGCTGTATGGTAAAAACATTCAGCGGGAATAGCGGATATTATTTTTGTTATACGCGTCGCGACAAAGGTTTTAAACCTGTGCGGTGAGGAATGTATCCAGTGTAAAGTTACCATAGAATCGGTAAAACAGTAAATACGTTCAATATTGTGACGTATTTTATAAGCGTCAACTACACGACGAGTTAATTTCGACATGAGTAACGAGGCACAAAGCTCAAGGCGGGCGACACTGACGGTCTTGAGTGGACAGACTTTTGACTTTGCGCATACCAGCCGAATGCTAGTGCAAGTGTCTGAGTCATCTTGTACCCTAATATATACGACACATCCGTATCCACGTTCACTTGCATCCGCAAATGATATTATCGAAATTTTCGAATTTTGGAAGACGTCTAAGTGGCGTTTAATACGTAAATCCCGCAAAACAGGTAGCTCCTTCAAATAGTTTTGCCAAATCTGCGCAATATCAGAGGGTAGTGTTTCATCCCAGTCTAATTTTAAAATACAGATTTTCTGCAAGAGTAATTTTGCTTACAAGATCACAGGAGCGGTAAAGCCGAGGACGTCGTACTGACGTGCTATCACGGACAAAACATTGCGTTTAGTACATGGGCGACTATCTAGCGATACAGTAAAAGAGAACTCGTCAGAATCAGGCGACCACTGTAAGCCAAGAACTTTAAGAGTTTGAGTTTGTTCTTCAAAATTCTTACTAGAATTTAAGCGGTGAGTATCAGGCAGTGTATCAAGTAACTGTTGACAGTTACTAGACCACTTGACGAGCTCAAAGCCACCGGCCTTAAGCAATCCTACCAGCTCATCTCTGAGCTGTAAGGAGCCCTGCACGGTGGGCGTGCTATAGCAGATGTCGTCCATGTAACAGTTTCGTGCGGCTACAGTAGCGGCGAGCGGGTACGATGAACTCCCATCCTCACAGAGTTTCCTGACTACTCTCATCGCAAGGAAAGGGCTACTACGTAGTCCAAAGCAGACGCGATTGAACTGATAAGCGATAAGCGGTGAACACGTGTCAAAGCGGTATAAAAACTTTTGAAATTTGCGATCATCGGCGTTAACCAAAACTTGTAAGAACATTTGTTTGATATCCGAGGTAAAAGCGATTTCATACAAGCGGAAGTCAAGTAAAATTAAAAACAAATCGTTTTGCAAATTAGCACCTGTGTGCAGCGTGTCATTTAAAGAGACACGAGTACCATCAGCGGAGTCAGTCTTAGTACTGGCATTCATACAAATACGCACCTTTGTCGTTGATTTATCAACACGCACTACGGGATGATGCGGAATATAATAACCAAGAGATAATTGGTCATCATTATGAAGCGGGGATATGTAACCTTTAGTTAGGTATTCATTTATTATATTGTTATACTCGGAACGTAAATCTGCGTTAGAAACAAACCTACGCTCAAGAGACATAAAACACTTTTTTGCGTGATGGTACGAGTTTCCTAGTATGTTAGGATTCCGTGCGAACGGTAAAGAAACCGAATAGCGACCAGCGGGGTCACGTGACACATTGTTGATAAATAATTTTTCACATTCATCATTTGCGGGACTAGAAGCAGATTCACAATGCACCTCTTCTAATTGCCAAAATTTTTGTAAAATAAAATCTATTGGCGGTTCAATCTCCATATAAGAGCATAACGAAATTGAACATGCGGTATTTTGGTAAACAGGCGTATTACCAATTAGCGTAAAACCGAAGATGGTCTGAAATCCCGTCGGCGTACCCGGGGGACCAGAGACGCGACCTGATAACAAGATATCCGCGAATAAAGATGCACCGATAAGAATATCAATCTCACCCGGTAAGTAAAATGTTTCATCAGCAAGTGTGATATCTTTTAAATACGAAAGCGTAGACAAATCCACCTGCACCGATGGTAAGTTGTCGGTAATACGGTCGATTACATAAGTGTCAAGCGAAATTGAAACCGAATCATCAAATCGTGAAAACAATTTAAGGTTTGTCGCACCCTTAATTGGGTTTGATGAGGAGCCGATGCCCTTAACAAAAGCGCGGGGAATTTTCTCATATTTTAAGTTAAGCTTCTCACAACAGGAAACCGTCGAAAAACTGGATTGTGACGCAGGGTCGCAGAGCGCACGTAGACGGACAGACATACCGTTAGAATCTTTCACGATCACTTGAATTGTACCTAAAAGGCATGTTTCATTACGCTGCGAGTTAGGCTGTAAGTTACATAAAGAAATATTATTACTCGCAGTTGGTACGGATTGAGAGTCATTAGTCATATGTTCTGTGTTAGTCGCCGATACGGCAGGATCCACCATCCTCGAAGATTGCGTATGTGTGCGTGGAGACACGGTAATATTTTGACCAAGCGCGGTGTGAGTATTCATCACATTTTGTTTGCGGCACAACATCGAATGGTGTTTACAATTACAATGGCGGCAATTATAAGACGATTTACAAGCGGAATTGTTATGCGTAATACTTAAACAATTGGTGCAACCGTTATTAGATTTGATGAACTGAAATCTTTTCTCGATATCTAGTTTCACAAATTCGGGACACTTATATAAATTATAGTGTTTTAATTGTTTACATAGCGGACAACAATTATTATTGGTCGAAGCGGAGACAAAAGCATGGGTTGACTTGGTACTGTACCCGGTTTTGTTGTTATTATTATTAACGGAGCGGTTCGGAGCGGGAGCGGTAATTGCGGGTGCAGTGCGGTTCAGTATCTTAGTTTGTTCCCGTAAAAATGATATTAATTCATCATAATGGGGTAAATCGGAACCACGTTTAAACATTTCAAATGAACGAGCGGTTTCAACATCAAGTTTTTTAAGGGCCAAATACATAAGGATAAAATCCGAAAGATCTTTAATATTCAGCGATTTTAAACACGAAACAGCGGAACAGAACTTGTCTAAAAACAAGTCCAAGTTTTTTGAACTAGCGGTAGTTAAAGGGCGAAATTCAAACATTTGATCCAAATAAGTAGTGGCTAAACTACGCGAGTCTTGAAAAGTAGAAACGAGTGTTTTCCAGATTATGTCGTAGTTAGTTGCGTTCGGTGTGATTCCAGAACAAATCGAAAGTGCCCGGCCAGAAAGTTTACCCATCAGGTATTGTACTCGTTCGTTGTCGGTCAAGTCCGGATTATCGTGAATCGTGGTTTTAAATGTTTCATAGAATGTTGGCCACATAGTAGCTTCACCAGAAAAACCAACGAGTTCCAGTTTTGGAAGCTTGATAGTAGGTTTTTTGGGACATTCCATGTCACGTGGAGCTTTAACTTTAGAGTCAGCCGATTTCGAAGAATGTGATAACTTCCGGTTGATGTATTTGCAATGGGAGTAAAGATCCTCAAAAGCTGACCAACTTTGATAATTTGGTTCAAAATTAGGATTTATCAATACCTCTGTGTCATTAATTTCATCTATGATTACATGAATTTCTGAGCGTACAGTATCCAATGTTTCGACATTGGCCATAAACAATTCTGCCGAAGAAACATCCTCTAAAGCGGTTTTAGAAAAGTCATAAACTCTCTGAAGGCGATTAAACAATTCTTGCCTTTTATTTTTAAGCTTCTTTAAACTATACGACATCTTTAATTTTGCAGCTTCTGCGGAATTTGGCATGTTATATAGTACAAAGTTAGGCAAGTATCAGAACTATCGAAAGTTTTATACTGACTACAACATAGAATAGTGCTAATGAGTTAGAGATAACACGGGCGGCGGACGAACCTGTGTACGAGTACCTCTCGATAATATTAAGAATTAGCAGGTAGGCAGATAATATTTTCTGTGAAATGATCAAATGGTATAATCGCAGCGGATAAATTAACAGAATGGCGTATTTCACTGTAGATAATTTACAATTTCCAGTATATAGGAAATGGAATCACTAATATTTTGACGAATGCGGGGTTTTAATGCATAGATAATGCAAATAAGAGCGGGAATGCGGGGTAATACTGCGGGCAGAATGAAAATTAGAGCGGAATTCACGTGTTCTTTAGACAAAGAACATGAAGATAGCGGTTGGAAATACCAAAAAATCGCAGATCAAAGGGCCTAAAATGGATCTAGATCCGGCTCGAATGGCCAAAAAAATGAGCACGCGATATGACGGCAGTGCTTTGTATCACCATAGGTTTTAAAAATAGCGGGAAGTGAAGAGAAATAATTACGCAGATGAAAGATCTGACCTTGGGAAGGAGCTGCATGCACCACAAACCACGCTTCGCCTGAGCCACCAAGTCTCTGGTGTTCTCCAAGATGGTTTTCTTCTTCCTCTTCGTGCCTGGTTGCGCTCTTCTCGGCTAATCTTCTTCGTAATAGTAATAGATGAAAATGAGGCGCACAGCGGGTGCGATCTCAAAATGGCGGGCGGTAGGGTCGAGGTAGGACCTAGTCGAATGACAATCAGCGTATACCTCCGGCGTGAAAGGCTTCTGATTGACGACTGATTGATTTGCGTCAAAAACTAAGCGGGTGGAGATGCAGCGAAAATGACAGTTGCAAATATTAATTCACAACTACCTCGCAGTATGAGAGCCACAAGAAGTGGCGCGAACACATAACAATAAGCAAAAATAATGAAAAAACTAGCAATGTCTTGTTTAGTTGTTGGAAGCGAGCAAAAAAAAACAAGCTTTGCGTATCAATCGTGTGAGTGACTTCTTTAAAATGTCTATTGGAAGAGCAAAAACATCGCCAAAAAATTAAAAAAAGTATTTCTAATCTGTATAAAAATCTGCAAAGAATTTATAATGCATCATATTTGTGGAAAACCTTAAATTGTAGTGATGTGCCCAGGAATCAATCAAGGTAAGAAAAAATGACGTGGAGCCTAAAACAAAACCAAAGTAACACAAAGGACAACCACCAATATTTATTGCAGAAAAGTCACACATTGCTGCAAACGGTTGTTATTAAGAGAAGAAATGGAAGACATGTAACTGCAATAGTACATTGTTCACCAAGGGAAGAAAGGGGAAGATTACCAACGAGGGTTCGCCTCGGGCCTCAATACACACGAGTTGGGAATCGCACTTTCTCCCGAGTGATACATAGTGCTTTATACTACACCTGCGAGGAAATAGTATCATTTTACTTTTAATCAAGATACAATAAAAGAAACCGACTGACTAGCGTGCGATTGTCACTTTTTATTTCATTCTTTTTTTTTTTTTTTTCATTTTCCCACTAAGTGGAAACGCAAAGGGATCTTAGCCCATACAGCCATGTTTGACGTTATAGTTTTTTATGTTTATATGCTAAGTCACTGTCCTGTCGTTTCCGCTATAATTATAGCCTTATAACGCAAATACAACAGGGTTAGAAAAAACACACGAAAAGGCACAGCCCGCACTTTTGTTCCATTGAACAACACGCTACACAGGTTACGGCGATTTTAATTCACAATATCCTATCACTATTGTTGAACACCCAAAATGCAATATTTTTTCAATAAAACAAAAAAACGACGCCATCACGTCTTCGCGCCTTTTTTCCAACCTTTTATTTCCTTCTTATTTTTTATTATGTGCAGGAAAAGCAAGTGGCCAGTATCATTTTTCGGGTTTTATGTACGAGTTCGCAAAATAATACTGGCCACTTGGACACTTGCTCATTCTTTGTTATTTAAATACAAAAAGCACGTTAACAATGGATTTGCATATACTTTTTCTGCCCGCTCAAGCACGTTAACAATGAATTTTCATACACTTTTGCCGCCCGCATATTTGTATGACAGTAATGACGTATTTTCTGCATCGTTTTCAACAAAGAAAGAAGGTTCTTTCCGAGCAGGTGTAGTATAAAAGTTTTTTCTTTAGCCTTACATTCATTTTTTAGAAAATTAACCCCATTTCTGAGGGAGTTTTCACAGAACCAAAAATGCACCTCAAGCTCTGCAGCCACCCGAAAAGCTAGGCAAATTTTTTTATTTTAATATCACCTTCAATCATATATTATGTGATTTCTTATGTGGCTCTAAAACAGAATATGTTCCAAAGATTCTTAAGACATTTTAAAATTTAAACATCGTGAAATAAACTGTACAAGTTTGTTTGTATTCAAATGTAATCACGACCTTATTGCATAGCGCTACAAAGATCTGAATGTTTGATGTTAATCCACTTTTTTACACAACCTATGTTGGCGCCAATGTAATTTTTTTCAAAGTTCACATCCTATAAACCTAGCAAATATGTTATCAGTTGTAAGCTTGTCAGATTTTATGACAGAAACCATGTTACAGTTTTTTTTCCGACAACTTGAGAAATTGTACAGGGACACAGAGCTACGAAGCATACAGAGGGTGTAAGGGTTTAAGAGTTTGTAATTTAATTTTACTGAAAGACTCGAATTTTGAAAGACTGCTTTTGATTATAAATTAACATCACATCAAAGTTCGTTAGTGGAGACAGAAGAACTAGAGGAAAGCTTTAAAAGTCGAAGACATTTTACTATATTTTTTAGCATTGGAAATAAACAAGTTATGTTCAGAATGATGCTTAAATTTTTATATTTTCAATTTATTTCTATTTTAATTAAGACGTTGCGTTTTAGACAACAATACACTGTATTTTTCGATTCTCTGTATGTTGCAGCGGAAAAACCATTATAAAATTTTATGTATTTTATATTCTTGACTGTTTTTGTAAAGAAAAGCCAAAACAAACCTCAAGTAGGTACGACAGGCAATTCATTTATAAAATATTCTGTCTAGAAGGAGGGCAGAGCCGGGAATTATGAGAAATCCTGGAAAAAAAGCGGAAGAAGCTTGCGCGGGAGCAAGCCAAGAGTCGAGAGTCAAGAGTTGATCTAGGGGATACGTCGTGAACAGTACGGGATTAAGCTTAGAATAAACACCCCTAGGTCATTAATAGGCGAAAGTAAAGGCAAAGAGGCTCAGTTCACGTGCAGAAAAACTTTCAAAAGCTGATTAGATCAGAGTTGATTAGACCCAAAATATATCTTGAGATTACTTTACAGTATTTATATTTGTATTATGCTATCTATCAGTTTATTTGTATTAAAAAAAAAAAAAAAAAAAAGTCACAATCACACGTGAGTGTTCAAGCCGTATGTAATAATAATTTAAACAAAAAAGTATTTATTAGAGAATATCCTTTTAGTGTAGAATTCAATATCATACATCAAGTATTTATATCATGATTTGTTTATTTAAAACATTTTAATATTTATCCTCTTATAAAAAATCTAGGATCTGAACGAGAATGCTTTATATATTTATCGTGCCTACGTCTAGCTAAATCGTTTTATATTTGGTCGGCAGAGAGTCTGTTGGGTCTACAAGATTTTATTTTTCTTTCTTAAAAATTTTACCTTCTTATTTTGTCAATGTATTTGTCAATATATTGTGTTTTATTTAATTAAATAACTTATATAATTCGAATTAAATAACAAGCAAACATTCTTTTAAAAACGTAACAAACCCTAGGAAGTAAAAAAAACAACAGACACGCTTCAGAGATCTGTGCTTATTATATTATTATCACAAACCTATAGTTTCATGTTTAATAGAAAGAAAGAAAGAAAATTAAATTTATTTGCCACAAACTAAATACTTACAATAAGTTACAAAAATAAATTATTTAAGTACCCTATCTGTAGGCAAAATGGAGTAATCTCAGCATTTGCTGTAAGTTGAAGGCAACGTTACAGCGCTGGTTTTCAGATTACCCCATCTCTCACTAAATTTAACAAAAATATCGTAGGTAGGAGGAACACAAAAAAAAAAATGAAAAACAATACAATAACTAAATAATAAAATGACAAAGAACCGAAAAAAAAAATTATTATTATATTATGTACCTTTATAAATAAATATCTTTGAAAAATTATGATTAATAACATGCAATATATATTATTATTATTAACAATTATTATGTAATTAGTGTTGCATTCTTGTATTTCATAAAATTTTAATCTGTGGTCAATATTTCTAAACCCACTTAGTGAAACATGACTTACCGACGGATATTGCAACAGTCGGTTTCCCTCTGCCAGCCATGTTGACGGCTGATGTTCTGAACTCATATTTCGTGTCTTCTGTGAATTTGAGGCCTTCTACGTAGACAGTGGCAACGTCACAGGACAAGCTTATTCGGTTGTATTCCCATCTCGGATCTCCTAAACTATGTTTGTTTCTGTATTCGACGATGTATCCGGTGACAGGTTTGCCACCATCATCCTTGGGCTTCCGCCATGACAGTGCTACCAAGCCGTCATCCAACTTCATGTCCACTATATCAAGGTTTAAGGGAGCGGATGGTGGATCTGAAACAATTTTAAATGCGTGATCGCAGTTTTATATAAAATGTCATGTTTTAATTTGGCCAAGTGTCGGTCACCAGTAACACTCTAGCACGACAGATGAGGAATCAATCTCATATCAGCACTCAATGTCGCAGTATTCGGCATTTGATACTGGCTGTAGATCTGAATAAAGAAATCACTAGCTACGTAACTATAAAGTTTTAGTAATGGTGGACTGCTGATACTGACTCTAGGTCATAAAAAACGACCAAATGTGAGTCGGACTTGCACCCTAGGATAACCTACCACCACATAATACGGGTACGGAACCCTTAAAACATTATGGTAGATAATTCCACTTGCAGTTATGTATAGACCTATCATAATCCTTCTTACCTGCAACTGAAATTTCGAGTCTCTTCGTCAACTGGAAGTACCGTATAGGTTTTATTTCTGTTGTGAGTGTCAATAATTTTTATGAAATTGATTATTTAAAGTACAGTTACTTTATTTTGCGTCGAGTTAGAAATTGAATTTTCCTACAGAACCACGAAGCCGTATATTTATGTAAGAAATATCAGTTGCAACTTGATATCTCATACGGAACTCGAGCAAAAGATTCGTGACAGACAGACAGACAGACAGGCGGACAACAAAGTGATCCTCTAAGGTTTCGTTTTTTCATTTTGACGTACGGAACCTTACAAATGGTGTCGATGTAGATTAGTCAAAATAATTTTTACGTGTAACAATTGGTAATTTTACCTCGCTTTATGGATCGATAAGAACTAGAATGAATGTGCTCGCTCAGAAAATGGAAAAATGAAAGCAAGGAAGGCATTAACTTAGTTTGTCCAGGGACTTCCGCAAGATCTACGCGAATGTATGCTCTGCCTCTTATGACGTCATTGGAAGACAACTCGTCGCTCGACGACAACATGGTCTCATCATGAGGGTTGTAAGCAGCCAAGTTAAAGTGAAAGGATTGGTCAGCTAGTTGAGTCTTGCAACAACTGTAGCCGGGCGTATTGCAACAACTGTAGCCGGGCGTATTGCAACAACTGTAGCTGGGCGTATTGCAACAACTGTAGCCAGGCGTATTTCAACAACTGTAGCTGGGCGTATTGCAACAACTGTAGCCAGGCGTATTTCAACAACTGTAGCTGGGCGTATTGCAAGAACTGTAGCCAGGCGTATTTCAACAACTGTAGCCGGGCGTATTGCAACAACTGTAGCCGGGCGTATTGCAACAACTGTAGCCGGGCGTATTGCAACAACTGTAGCCGGGCATATTGCAACAACTGTAGCCGGGTGTATTGCAACAACTGTAGCCGGGCGTATTGCAACAACTGTAGCCGGGCGTATTGCCACAACTATAGCCGGGCGTATTGCAACAACTGTAACCGGGTGTATTGCAACAACTGTAGCTGGGTGTATTGCAACAACTATAGCCGGGTGTATTGCAACAACTGTAGCCGGTTGTATTGCAACAACTGTAGCCGGGTGTATTGCAACAACTGTAGCCGGGTGTATTGCAACAACTGTAGCCGGGTGTATTGCAACAACTGTAGCCGGGTGTATTGCAACAACTGTAGCCGGGTGTATTGCAACAACTGTAGGCGGGTGTATTGCAACAACTGTAGGCGGGTGTATTGCAACAACTGTAGCCGGGTGTATTGCAACAACTGTAGCCGGTTGTATTGCAACAACTGTAGCCGGGTGTATTGCAACAACTGTAGCTGGGTGTATTGCAACAACTGTAGCCGGGTGTATTGCAACAACTGTAGCCGGGCGTATTGCACCAACTGTAGCCGGGTGTATTGCAACAACTGTAGCCGGGTGTATTGCAACAACTGTAGCCGGGCGTATTGCAACAACTGTAGCCGGGTGTATTGCACCAACTGTAGCCGGGTGTATTGCAACAACTGTAGCCGGGTGTATTGCAACAACTGTAGCCGGGCGTATTGCAACAACTGTAGCCGAGTGTATTGCAACAACTGTAGCCGGGTGTATTGCAACAACTGTAGCCGGGTATATTGCAACAACTGTAGCTGGGTGTATTGCAACAACTGTAGCCGGGTGTATTGCAACAACTGTAGCCGGGTGTATTGCAACAACTATAGCCGGGTGTATTGCAACAACTGTAGCCGGGTGTATTGCAACAACTGTAGCCGGGTGTATTGCAACAACTGTAGCCGGGTGTATTGCAACAACTGTAGCCGGGTGTATTGCAACAACTATAGCCGGGCGTATTGCAACAACTATAGCCGGGTGTTGCAACAATCATCATTTTTCCTTTTTTTTTCTCGGCTTTCACCGGTTTACTCGTATGCACGGGCCTAGGCCAAGTATATATTAGGACACGAATTCGGGAGGTTCTGCGGATGAAGAGGCTGCGAGATGGGACCCGAGGTGACTTCTGTGGATGGCTCGAGCGTGGCAGCCAGGGACACAGACATACGGTTTGGTTCATTTTGCAAATATTTTCGAAATATGCGGCATGTGTTCAAGATGACAGCTTTCTGCAAAAGTTGGTAGGTGTTAGGTTAAGTGTCTTAAGTGACTGGTGCAGCGGTTTTGGAATTATTATTATTATTCTACAATTCCTAATAAAGGATAATACAAAATCTGTATTTTATATTCCCTCACAAAAAGAATAGAAATCCCAACAAAAACATTTAATGTAAAGTAAGTTGCCAAGACTCATAGATCATAACGCTTTCACTGTTAAACAGTTATCAAATCTCATGTAGAGCCAAGTCCTTAACTCTACAAGGCCTAAATCTACAAACCCCAACTCTACAAATTCAAAATCTTGTTAAAGAAGTATGACTTGGCCGTTTCATGGAACTTTTGCATGACACAACATTAAACACCAGTGACTTAATTTCTAATTATAATTCGAATCTTTGTGCGACCGACGGCCCTGAGACGGCCAAACCATACTTCTTGACCAAGGTGTAGGGTTTGCAGAGTTAAGGCTTGTATAATTTAGGCCTTGTGGAGTTAGGGGCTTGGCTCTCCATGATATTTAATAACTTTTTAGCAGTGAATGCAATATAAGCGTATGAGTCTTTGCAACCTTCTTTACATTCAACCACAGACATCATTATTATTCTACTTGGTGCCGACAACAATAGCGTGCCACTGCGAATACTTACCGACAAATTTAACTTTACTGAATTTGCTTTTGCCTGCCATATTGATCGCTCTTACTTTGAACTTATAAACGAGGCCGTCTTTTATTTGTAACTTTGTCACTGTGGCTGTAAGAATATTGCCATCAACGATGGGTCTAACTGGTTCCCACGCTTCCAGTTTCTTTTGACTGAATTGAACCTCGTACCCGGTGATGGTCGTGTTTCCATTGTACTTCGGCGGTTTCCACTGCAGCTCGGCTGTGCTCTCGGATTCTTTCATATTCGTTATATTCAATTTACGAGGAGGAGACGGTTTTTCTAAGAAAAAGCAACAAGGACAATACTTTTATATTATAAATAAAATGAAATTTTGAATTATATAGAACAAAGTTTATATCAAGTTTATATCAAAGCTTAAATCAAGTTTATATCAAGAACTTCGCTTATTTTACATCCTTATACCTTAAGACGATGAGGTATCAAGACTATAATTGAAATTTAAATGATAAACATACCTATATATATCTATATATTATATATATACCGTATTGTTTGGTAAGTGACAAAACACAAACCCCCGGTTTCTGAAAGGCCAATCAATGTTAACAGTAGATTAAAAAATAATTATCTGCGGATTAAGCCAGAAAAAGTGGGAATTTTACATTGAAATCAAAAATTAACTAAGTTAATTATTGATTCATCACTATTCAGACTTCATATATGCTTTATTTTCACCGTTATTTGCGGTTAAAGTTTTTTTAATCTACTGTTAACTTTGATTGGCCTTTCAGAAACCGGGGGTAAGTTTATACCTGTATTTTTCTTTCATTTTAATATTTTTTTTAAGTATCAAACGTAACGCTAATTATCACTTCTTAAACAATTTTAAATTTTGCATTAAATGTGCATACAGGTCCAAATTTCATGTGAGTCAAGGACCGGTTCCACCAAACTCCATGTGAGTCAAGGACCGGTTCCACCAAACTCCATGTGAGTCAAGGACCGGTTCCACCAAACTCCATGTGAGTCAAGGACCGGTTCCACCAAACTCCATGTGAGTCAAGGACCGGTTCCACCAAACTCCATGTGAGTCAAGGACCGGTTCCACCAACCTCAATATGAGTCAAGGACCGGTTCCCGGTTCCACCAAACTCCATGTGAGTCAAGGACCGGTCCCACCAAACTCCATGTGAGTCAAGGACCGGTTCCACCAAACTCCATGTGAGTCAAGGACCGGTTCCACCAAACTCCATGTGAGTCAAGGACCGGTTCCACCAAACTCCATGTGAGTCAAGGACCGGTTCCACCAACCTCAATATGAGTCAAGGACCGGTTCCCGGTTCCACCAAACTCCATGTGAGTCAAGGACCGGTTCCACCAAACTCCATGTGAGTCAAGGACCGGTTCCACCAACCTCCATATGAGTCAAGGACCGGTTCCACCAACCTCCATATGAGTCAAGGACCGGTTCCACCAAACTCCATGTGAGTCAAGGATCGGTTCCACCAACCTCCATGTGAGTCAAGGACCGGTTCCACCAAACTCCATGTGAGTCAAGGACCGGTTCCACCAACCTCCATATGAGTCAAGGACCGGTTCCACCAACCTCCATATGAGTCAAGGACCGGTTCCACCAAACTCCATGTGAGTCAAGGACCGGTTCCACCAAACTCCATGTGAGTCAAGGACCGGTTCCACCAACCTCCTGATGGCCCCCGCGAACAAACGTGCAATCGCTCTTACAGCTTATTTTTTTTTTTATATATTTCGTATCCTGGTACCCTCCTAGACCTTCACAATTTTTTTCAAACAAATTTACACCCAAATTTCTGAGAAATAAGGGTTATGTCTTTTATTCGCTGTAAAAATACAAATTTAAATTTAGGCGAATAATGTTCCATTCGTATATTACGATCTTCAACTATTTCGGTTTTACGGGAATAAACGTGCAAAAATTGTGAAAAGTATTTTTGTGTAACCTTATTCTTAAAATGTAAATGCAATGTTACTTTGCACGTTTGTTCGTGTCAGAACGAGTATTATCGAGATATGTAAGGCTCTTTACTGATATAAAATCTTTTATTTAGAACGGTAATATAGAATTAGTCTACAACAACGATTTTATAGATACTGTATTTACTTTTACACCATAAAACCAAACTATTTTTTATAGTAATTAATGGATAGCATAGTATTCTGATTTTAAATTATATGATACAAAAAAGTAATGAATGATTGGAAGTATTTAAATCTATTTCGGATAATTGCAACCGTCAGTTAGGGGAAACAAAGCGGGGTGCGGGGTCGGTGCGCAGTGTCATTGCCGTCTGCGTGAGCCAAGGTCAGTCGCGTGCGCTGGCGCTTAGAAACAACCCACTGTATTTGTTGCCCGTGTTCCGTGTTGTAATTATTGTGCTAATCGATGTAAGCAGACACTGCAAAATGAGGTGGTCAGCAGACCAAAGAAAACTGAGATGCAGGAGGATGTTAAATATGATTGAAAACAGTGAAGGTAAGTGTTTATTTGCCTATGTCTGTCACTTACATAATTATTTAGACAATTACCTACTATTGGCTCAATCAGAACGATGGATAAGCCTATGTTTCTACCTATTTCATTATCAATTTGTGTTTTCACGCGCTTTTCCATAAGAACGTATTTATTTGCCTGGTTACTAGCGTTCATTTTAGTTTGAATATAATGTAAGTTGGCAAATATTTTATGGATTTTTAAGTACCTACCTAGTTTGTACTGATGCTGTGATTGGTTTGCAAACATTGTTTTTACTAGCTTTTTCATGCAGTTACACACGTGTTAAAAAGAAATTTGGCCCTCGGCTACTGTAAATACTACGGCTTGGATTTATTTTGTCCCATCGCAATTATTCAAGATGTTAACAATGTTGCGGAAGCCAAAAACTGATGATATACTTGTCTATACGAACATTTCGTGAAAAGATTTTTAGAAAAAAATCGGCTATTTTATACATTTTGGACGACTAGCCATGTAACTTTTCTATGGAGGAACTGATTTTTTTTTTTTCGCTATTTGAGGGTTGGTTTCATAGTAAAAGTTGTTCGTATGGACGAGTGCTATGGCCAGTTTCCGGTTCCGCAACATTATTTTAACAACCTGTATGTATATGGGTATATTTGTGTCACCCTACAAAACTTAAAGCACACTGGTCATATGGAGCAATTTTTCTGTTTAGTTTTTGAAAGTAAGAAATTTTATTTCACTTTTTCATAGAAATTATAGAAATTTATCAATAGGTACCTATGTCCTTTTTAAGGAAGGTAAAAAAATTCATAATTTCAAAAAGTTGTTCGGTATGATCGGTTTATTGTCAAGTGAAGTAAAAGTTTTGTGGGATGTTGCTTATACATCCGGTGTACCTATGTGTACCTAGCAACCTGCATGATCTATTTATTAATTATTGTATTCGACATTTTACAGAAGCTCAAGAACGCGTATCTGCTAATCTAGAGAATGAAGTAGAAAACAATAGGGAAAGACCAGTTTGTGGTAAGTTTTAGCAGCGAATATTCCAAATAAAATTGTTCAAAGACGCATATATTTGTACTAAAAAAGGTATTTCTTTTTTTCAGGAATATTTAGTACCTTACTTCAAAACTCAATTTGTTTAGAAGGTATATCAGAGCTAGAAGATACAGACAATAATTTTATGGAAGTTAATACAGATGAAATTGCACCGTCAAGACTTAGTGACTCTTTAAAACCAGCTGACAGAAATATTCTATTAGATATCTCCAATAACATTCCCTCTGCTGTTAATGAAGATCCTGCAACATCGCATCGTTTAATTGAAACAAATTTGTTTACTGGAAGTTCAACTGCATTTGCAAAACAGCCACCAAAAGTTGATTTTATAGCTTCTCCGACCATGCTTTACATAAATAAAGATTATGACTTGAACAGTGTTTCCGAATTAGAGGGTATTCTCGAAGCACTTGAAGAATCTGTAACTGAGAATAGGGAAAGATTGTTAGAAAATCACAATGAGGCTGAAGATGATATAAATGAAAATGAAATCAACAATGAAGAGCAGAATGGAAGAAATAATGAAGAAAATGTATCTCAATCACAAGAAAACAGTAAAAGTAATAAAACACTAGCAAGAAAGAGATCAAAAAATGAAGATTCATGGAATGATAACAAAAACAAAACACTAAAAAATTCTGGAAAAGCATACGTAGGTGTAAGAAACAAAAAACCAAGAAACGAAAAATCTATAGGACCTCCATGTAATTGTAATTTGAAATGCTATCAAAATTTGCCTGACGAAATGCGCAACAAAATTTTCAAACGTTATTGGGAAATCGGTGACCACGAAAGGCAATGGGAGTTCATATTACGTTATGTAGCATCAAAGAACATCAAAACGATGTCATTAGTCAGAAAAAACAATAGAACGCAATCCATTGAATATACATTACCAAAAAATGATGCAATGACCGTTAAAGTCAAAGTTTGTAAGACAATGTTTCTCAACACTCTTTCGATAACGCAACAAGTCGTTTACACAGCACTAGACAAGCTAGAAAGTAAAGTAACAGATTTTAGAGGAAGGCATGCCAACCGACCAAAGAGACTGTCTGATGTTGCAGAGAAAGGTATCATTGAACATATAAACGAATTCGAAACTGTAGAAGCACATTATGTTAGAAAAGATAGTCAAAAACTTTACCTAGATGAAACTTTGAACATCTCAAGAATGTATAGATTGTATTTGGATTGGAAAAAACAGAAACCCGAATATAACACAAATGAGAACATAAGCAAACGTCAGTATGAACATATATTTAATACCAAGTTCAACTACAGCTTTCACAAACCAAAAAAAGATCAATGCGATTTTTGCCATATTTACAAATATGCTGATGATGGAAGAAAGGCTGAACTCCAAGTAGATTTTGAAAAACACATAAATTCAAAAAATAAAGTAAGAGATCTTAAAGCACATGAAAGGACATATTTTGACAGTACAACAAGCGTTGTGGCCTGTTTTGACTTAGAGAAAGTATTAAATATTCCGCAGTCAGAAGTCGGACCGTTCCATTACAAACGAAAATATCCTGTATATAATTTCACTGTTTTCGACATTCTGGAAAATAAGGGTTATTGTTTTGTGTGGCATCATCAAATCGCAAAAAGAGGTGCAATAGAAATTGCAAGTTGTTTGTGGTGCTACATCAAAAGCCAAGTTGACGCGGGAAAACGCAAAATTTCATTTTACTCAGACTCATGCACTGGGCAGAACCGAAATCGTTTTGTGTTTGGTATGTTTGCTTTGGCAGCTAAAACGTTTGGTATCGAAATAACACACCGTTTCTTAGAGAAGGGACATAGTCAATCAGAAGGAGATTCTATGCATGCTACTGTGGAGCGTAGAAAGAAAAGACACACGATATATACTCCAGATCAAATGTATTACTTGATAGAGAACGCAAAAGTAACAGGAGAGACTTACACAGTTAAGCAAATGACGCAGGAGGATATATTTGATTTTAAAGATATAATAAAGGGAAAAAATTGGTTGAACGATGTTTCAGGATGCAAAATTTACTGGTCAAAAATTAAAGAAATAACATTTTCTTACGAGCACCCTGAATCTGTTTATTTTAAATATGATTTTGAAGAAGAACAAAAAGAATTGAAAGTTTCTAAAGTTAATTCACGTAGAAGACGCGACCAGGCAGATGCGGAATTGAAAAAAGCATATAATGGACCACTTCCAGTAGCAAGACCATTATACAATGATTTAATTAGTTTATGTGACACAGGGGCCATTCCAAGTCATTACCAAAGATTTTACAGAAACCTTTGTGTGTCAACTGATACTACTAACGAAGAAAGTGAGGAAGAGTGAAATGCCTCCCTATTTTGACCGATTTGATTACAATTGATCTCATTTTTTTAGTTTCTACTTCTTGTCTTTGTTATTAATGATTCAGATTGCTAATTATTTGTTAGTCCTAATATCAATGTTAAAATTAACTTGCGTTTAATTTCATTTATATAAGAAGTTAGCTTTTTAAATATCATAATCTTACCGATCTTTAACCCACCATAGCTTATAACCCAATAGCCATGCCATTAATATTTGAATGGCATGGCTATTGGGTTATAAGCTCTCTATGGATGTGTTTTTGCTAAGAATGCTTTGGAAGAGGCCTACATCCAACATATATATTTTCTACATCATAATTAAATTAGTCACAATAGTGATAATCGTCTATTTACATCCCTTTTTCTCATTACTCAAGGGATATTATCAAGTAACACAGGAAACCAATTTTTGATATTAAGCCCTTTATTCTCGAATAAAACTGCAAGTGATTAATACAGAACATTTATGTTTAACAATTTACCCGAACAGACGTGTAAGCACTCCTTAGAAAATCCGCCGTGTTGCGCTTTTTACTAGAATATAATTGTTTCATTATGCTACATCCAGAGTTTATTTTTATTTCACTCGAATAATATTCTAATAGCTTGATACGTAACGCATCACGAAGAATTTCTAGAGGAACATAGGTATAAAATGGTTTTTTGCGTTTTTCAAGAAAACTGATTTTCATAAAGGAATAAAAATACTTTCATTTATTAGATAAAAAAATTCCCTTAAATTTGGCTATAAATGTTACCTTTGTATAAACTTTATAATACGCTAAAATAGGAATTAAGTCTATTTTAGTTTTCCTATAAAATTACACTTTTTCAGTTACACGTTTATTCGCGGGGGCCATCGATGAGTCAAGGACCGGTTCCACCAACCTCCATATGAGTCAAGGACTGGTTCCACCAAACTCCATGTGAGTCAAGGACCGGTCCCACCAAACTCCATGTGAGTCAAGGACCGATTCCACCAAACTCCATGTGAGTCAAGGACCGGTTCCACCAAACTCCATGTGAGTCAAGGACCGGTTCCACCAACCTCCATATGAGTCAAGGATCGGTTCCACCAACCTCCATATGAGTTAAGGACCGGTTCCACCAAATTCCATGTGAGTCAAGGACCGGTTCCACCAAACTCCATGTGAGTCAAGGACCGGTTCCACCAAACTCCATGTGAGTCAAGGACCGGTTCCACCAACCTCCATATGAGTCAAGGACCGGTTCCACCAACCTCCATATGAGTCAAGGACCGGTTCCACCAAACTCCATGTGAGTCAAGGACCGGTCCCACCAAACTCCATGTGAGTCAAGGACCGGTTCCACCAAACTCCATGTGAGTCAAGGACCGGTCCCACCAAACTCCATGTGAGTCAAGGACCGGTCCCACCAAACTCCATGTGAGTCAAGGACCGGTTCCACCAAACTCCATGTGAGTCAAGGACCGGTTCCACCAAACTCCATGTGAGTCAAGGACCGGTTCCACCAAACTCCATGTGAGTCAAGGACCGGTCCCACCAAACTCCATGTGAGTCAAGGACCGGTTCCACCAAACTCCATGTGAGTCAAGGACCGGTCCCACCAAACTCCATGTGAGTCAAGGACCGGTCCCACCAAACTCCATGTGAGTCAAGGACCGGTTCCACCAAACTCCATGTGAGTCAAGGACCGGTCCCACCAAACTCCATGTGAGTCAAGGACCGGTCCCACCAAACTCCATGTGAGTCAAGGACCGGTTCCACCAAACTCCATGTGAGTCAAGGACCGGTTCCACCAAACTACATGTGAGTCAAGGACCGGTTCCACCAAACATGCTTTCGCGTTTGGACAATTAAGTAAATTAAAACAAAATATCTTTAACAAACAAAATTTGTGTTATTAGTTACCATTTAGTTACGAAGTAAAATAAAATTATGTAATTTTCAGATTTGACACAAGTATCACAATAATAGAGAAAAAAATCGGAAAGATCAATGAAATCACGGAAAACGTAATTTGGCGTTGGAACTAGTATGAGCAGTCTATTGATCTAACTACAAAGTAAATATTTTTTTAAATTTCGTTATTTCAAAAGAAATACTATTCAATCATTCAAAACTTTTCCGGTACAGAAAAAACACAAAAAAAATGTTTGTGTATTTCTTTTAAAATAACGAAAGGAAAAAACAAACAATAAAATTATATGAATAAGTTACTTTGACCTCTTTAAGCTTAAAAAAAATCAATAAGTAACAAAAAAAAAAGTTTTTCTGTTATCAACGCCAAAGTACGTTTTTCGTGATTTTCGTGATCTTTCAGATTTTTTTTTGTATTATATCTAAAATATATATATTGTTATTTAACTTCTTAGCTAATAAGCTTATTTTTATTTCTTCATTTATTTTTTATTTTAATTAAGTTAACTAATTACAAAAACTTATATTTTTTTAATATTCTGATTTAAAATGCTAAATTGTCCAAATGCGAGAGCATTTTTGGCGGAACCGACCCTATGTCAGAGAATTTGATTTCTCATATTTTTTTAATCTTGTGTAGTTGACTGGTCTATCAACAATTAGACTAAACGACTGGCCCGAGGAGCAGGTAGTAGGTAAACATTATTTAATGAAAGCATAACGTATGTGATCATAACGATACATTATACATAACGTATGTGATCGTAACGATACATTATACATAACGTATGTGATCGTAACGATACATTATACATAACGTATGTGATCGTAACGATACATTATACATAACGTATGTGATCGTAACGATACATTATACATAACGTATGTGATCGTAACGATACATTATACATAACGTATGTGATCGTAACGATACATTATACATAACGTATGTGATCGTAACGATACATTATACATAACGTATGTGATCGTAACGATACAACATACATAACGTATGTGATCGTAACGATACATTATACATAACGTATGTGATCGTAACGATACATTATACATAACGTATGTGATCGTAACGATACATTATACATAACGTATGTGATCGTAACGATACATTATACATAACGTATGTGATCGTAACGATACATTATACATAACGTATGTGATCGTAACGATACATTATACATAACGTATGTGATCGTAACGATACAACATACATAACGTATGTGATCGTAACGATACATTATACATAACGTATGTGATCGTAACGATACATTATACATAACGTATGTGATCGTAACGATACATTATACATAACGTATGTGATCGTAACGATACATTATACATAACGTATGTGATCGTAACGATACATTATACATAACGTATGTGATCGTAACGATACATTATACATAACGTATGTGATCGTAACGATACATTATACATAACGTATGTGATCGTAACGATACATTATACATAACGTATGTGATCGTAACGATACATTATACATAACGTATGTGATCGTAACGATACATTATACATAACGTATGTGATCGTAACGATACATTATACATAACGTATGTGATCGTAACGATACATTATACATAACGTATGTGATCGTAACGATACAACATACATAACGTATGTGATCGCAACGATACATTATACATCCAAAAACTTCTTTCATTTACAGATTTTACCATTTTCTTGGCCCTTACTTATATACTAAAATAAATAAAATTATAAACATTTATCCTATGACTAAGAAAGCATGTAAAATATGTGTGTCAAATTAGCTTCAAAAACTTTCGTATGATGATACGGAAGACATTACTATCCGTTGATTGTTAAATATCTATTTATATTATACAGTGTGTCCCTCGTACAAGTGCACATCCGAAAGTGGGTGAAACTAGATCTAAATATATCGACAAAAACAAAGAAAAAACATTTTTTTGTTTTTTTTTTTTATCTTGAAAATATACTCCACCTGGGTATATATCTTTGTATATCAGTGCCTTTGGTTAACCGCTCGTAGAAAATATTGTATTTATGAAAGAACTTTTTTTTTTGATAGAAAGATAATGGATAGGCAATGATAAATAAGAACAAAAGTATTAAAACGGTAACATTATTTTGAAAAAAATTACTATTACTGAAAAAAAGACGGAAAAATTAAAGAAATAATCTTTTAAGATATTATTTTTGTGGTAATGGTAGGTGATTATGTTTAGATTTTGATTTGGTATGCAACGTCTATTCTTAAGGATTATAACAGTTTTATTTCATTGCATTACTCGCGATAGATAAAAAGTTATGACATATTTTATACATAGTCTCCATGGTAGGCAAAAAAAAATTAAAACGTAAATTTACAAAACAAAGATTTTCTAAAAAAAAAAAACATTTTTTTGTCGATAAATTAAGGTCTAATTTCACCCCTTTTCGGATGTGCACTTGTACGAAGGACACACTGTATAATTATGTGTGTGTACTTACTCTATTATCTTACTCACCCTCTCAAACGCACACACACACACACACCCACCCTCACTCACACTGTGTAAAAATTGCTTGTTTTTTTGATTCATCTTATTCTATTATATATTATTTAAAAATGGATTTTAGGAAAAAATATATAACAAAAATATGTTTATAAGATAAATGGCAAAACATACCGGCAAAAACTTCTTGGCTGGGGTCGCTCTCGCCGGCCATATTGACGGACCTGACTCGGAACATGTAGGTGGTGGTATCCAGATCTCGCAGATCTGCCTGCGTCCCCGACAACCCTCTGACGTCAGAGCCTCTCTTCCAGTTGGGTTCCCTGGCATTCTTCATAGCATACTCGATCACGTAATGTATGATCGGGCTGCGTGTTGGCGTGTCTGGAGCATCCCACGCGAGGGTTGCTGAACTTGGTAAGATTTTGTCTTGGTGCATATCAATGATCTTGACATTTTGGGGAGGCATCGGTCGTTCTAAAATTAATTTGTTTGTTTTTTAGAATTACAGGTATTTATTTTATTACAATAAAAGTTTGTATATATTTCATACATAAATTTGAGATGAGGTCAGGTCTAAGACTCCGCTGTCCGTCTGTCTGTCCGTCTGTCACCAGGCTGTATCTCGTGAACCGTGATAGTTAGACAGTTAGAATGTTCACAGATGATGTTTTTCTGTTGCCACTATAACAACAAATACTAAAAAACAGAATAAAATAAATATTTAAGGGGGCTTTCATACAACAAACCTGATTTTTTGCCATTTTTATAGATGGTACGGAACCCTTCGTGCGCGAGTCATTTTTTTTCTTCATTTTTCTTTATTCAGGAAACAAACAGTCATTTAACAAAATTTAATTAAATAAAGTTACATACAATGGGACTTGGAGCTCCCTATATAGATCTAAAGATACATACTGTGAGAAACTAAATTACTAAATTGTGTATAATAAATTTTATAACTTACTACTTAAAAATATGTAAATACTTATTTTTACAGATAATATATTAATTGTTATGATTATCTACTCCAAAGGAGTAGGCTAATGTGTTTTTTAAATATGGTGTAAGAAAGACAAAAAATATCAATTTCGCTTAAGTTATTGTTATAAGATGTAGGACTACGCCTTAAAAATGTATTTTGCGCATAATTCGAATGGCAGCGGTTTACGCAAAAAGTATCGTTTGAGCTGCTATAGTAACGAGGTATTTTAAAGTTCAAGTTTTCTAATAAGTAACAGGAGTCTGTTTGGCCATTAATGATTTTATATAAAAAGCAGGTATCTAAGAAGTTGCGTCGAATATAGAGATGAGGCAATATGTGACGATGTGTACTGATGTCATAATTTCGATAATATCCTGTTCTATATTCTAATGTTTTAAGAAATTTGCGTTGAACTCTCTCGATGCGCTCAACATGAGTCTTGTATTGGGGTGACCACACGACGGATGCGAACTCCAGTTTACTTCGTACGTAAGCAAAGTAAAGGATTATGTAAGTTGACGGCTTGCTGAAAGGTTTGGATAGACGAAGAATCATACCCAGTAGTTTAAATGACCGTTCAAGGATATTATCTACCTATGTGTAAATTGAAAGAAAGTTTTGAGTCTAATATAACACCCAGGTCCCGTATATGTGTAACCCGTTCAAACTACTATTATTTATATTGTAATTAAAGAGAATGGGATTATGTTTGCGGGTGAAAGTGATAGTGTAACATTTTTGAGAGTTGAGAACAAGACGGTTTAGTTTACAGTAAATAAGAATGTTATTTAAATCTGTTTGAAGATCAATACAATCATCTGTACTTGATATAATTCAATATATTTTAGCATCATCTGCATAAAGAAGAAGGTTTGACGAATGAATACTGTTGCCAAAATCATTAATATATAGTATAAATAAGAGTGGTCCCAAATGGGAACCCTGCGGAACCCCTGAAGTTATAAATTTAAACAGAGAAACATAACCTTTCAACGAAACAGCTTGACTGCGGTTGCTGATGTACGATTTAATCCATCTCAAAAGGTCACCATGTATACCGAAGCCAAAAAACTTCTCGATAAGTACAGAATGACTGATCTTATCGAAAGCCTTGGAAAAATCGGTATAAATGGCATCAACCTGGAAACCCCCGTCTGGAGTCCGACTCGCACTTGACCGGTTTTCTTTAATATTGCGCGTATTGCAAAAAATTATGAATGATAAAGTGAAGGGGATCCTAGTTGTTCCGAAATAGCCCGCAACCATGAGTCCCCTTTATAATAAACTCTTTGTTTCTAATACAATCATGAGTCCCCTTTATAATAAACTCTTTGTTTCTAATACAACCATGAGTCCCCTTTATAATAAACTCTTTGTTTCTAATACAACCATGAGTCCCCTTTATAATAAACTCTTTGTTTCTAATACAACCATGAGTCCCCTTTATAATAAACTCTTTGTTTCTAATACAACCATGAGTCCCCTTTATAATAAACTCTTTGTTTCTAATACAATCATGAGTCCCCTTTATAATAAACTCTTTGTTTCTAATACAACCATGAGTCCCCTTTATAATAAACTCTTTGTTTCTAATACAACCATGAGTCCCCTTTATAATAAACTCTTTGTTTCTAATACAACCATGAGTCCCCTTTATAATAAACTCTTTGTTTCTAATACAACCATGAGTCCCCTTTATAATAAACTCTTTGTTTCTAATACAACCATGAGTCCCCTTTATAATAAACTCTTTGTTTCTAATACAACCATGAGTCCCCTTTATAATAAACTCTTTGTTTCTAATACAATCATGAGTCCCCTTTATAATAAACTCTTTGTTTCTAATACAACCATGAGTCCCCTTTATAATAAACTCTTTGTTTCTAATACAACCATGAGTCCCCTTTATAATAAACTCTTTGTTTCTAATACAACCATGAGTCCCCTTTATAATAAACTCTTTGTTTCTAATACAACCATGAGTCCCCTTTATAATAAACTCTTTGTTTCTAATACAACCATGAGTCCCCTTTATAATAAACTCTTTGTTTCTAATACAACCATGAGTCCCCTTTATAATAAACTCTTTGTTTCTAATACAACCATGAGTCCCCTTTATAATAAACTCTTTGTTTCTAATACAACCATGAGTCCCCTTTATAATAAACTCTTTGTTTCTAATACAACCATGAGTCCCCTTTATAATAAACTCTTTGTTTCTAATACAACCATGAGTCCCCTTTATAATAAACTCTTTGTTTCTAATACAACCATGAGTCCCCTTTATAATAAACTCTTTGTTTCTAATACAACCATGAGTCCCCTTTATAATAAACTCTTTGTTTCTAATACAACCATGAGTCCCCTTTATAATAAACTCTTTGTTTCTAATACAATCCCTTCTAATACCATTTTTTATTCCATTTTTTTAATAGAATTCCCTACATGTTGTCGTTATTTTTACCTTTCAGTGCCAAACACAAGCTACCCCAGAATATGACGATGATTGTAGGAGTGCTATCTTCTTTGACAGTCCATGCCTATTAACGCACTTGAAGTGATACTAGCGTCCCTCATACTAACATACGGAAATGTAAGTGTTTTAAAACAATGACACTCCTACTGTCAAATTAATTCTTTTATTTTCACAACAGGTGGTAGAGCTGATGCCGGGCCCGACTGTGGAGGTACCACCATCTTACTTGGAGGCCCACTCAAAATAATTCGGGAGACAGTAAGAGGACAGCTCACAGGCAAAAAATGATTATATGATCATGATAAATTATGATTATAATGAAATTATATGGAACAGACTGGTCACGGGCAGCGGCGACACTGGTGCGAGGGTTCCGGCACCGCGCTCACCAACCCGCCTGCCCAGCGTGTGTGAGTATGGGCAATTCTTCCAGGATGACAGCCGGGAGTGGCATAGTCCTGGAAAGGCTTATGTCCAGCAGTGGACGAACTAGGCTGATGGATTTGATGTCTTTAAGTTATCGTTTTATTTAATAAAAAAATAATATGAGGAAATACGCAAAGAAATAATAAAGGTAAGGTTTACTTAAATTGAATAAAAAATACATTTGAATAAAATAAAAAATGTAGGAACAAGGGATAAATAATATTATATATAAGGTCTTTCAATTTAAATGAAAAGTAATTTAGGATGTGATTCAGTATCGTTAATACATCACATTCCACTGAAAGGTACTTTTTTTTGCGCGAACTTTTTCTTCACTTGTCCATACAAACCAAGTCAGCTGATCGGACCACTTTGTACTGAGAAGTGAAAAAGTGCTTTGCAGTGGAATGTGGTGTATTAACGATACTGAATCACCTCCTAAATTACTTTCCATTTAATTGAAAGACCTTATATATCTATGCAATATATATAGTAAATATATGCCTAACTCCGCCCATTCAATTAGAGTCTTCCTAATAAAGAAGGATGGAAGGATGGATGGATTTTTACAATGCCTTTGTTTCAGACAATTTAGCTTTCTTCTCTGGAAATTTCGGTCAGGGAAACAAATATGGTACAAATAATAAGATAAAATTGGCCCTTTGTCTGATATTAGGTCTAAAAACGGTATATCATTATACGGTTATATAAGAAAGGGGTATACAAACTAAGAAACCCGCTTCCAAGGTATAATGTTAATAATTGGGATCCAGCCGTTGCGTTGTTCTTACGTTTCTAAGTGATTAGTTCCCAAATCAAAAACCAAGCAGAGTTCAGACACTATGTCTTGAAAATATAAAAGTGTTCACCAAAGACGACATGGATGGATAAAATTAAAACAACAGCAAACAATAGATAACAACAGTTAATTTTACCCAATTTTGATGAGAGACCTATCTTGTCGCTAGAACCCTAACACAGTACATGATTGTAACTTTAGCTTTCATCTATGAGAGACCTATCTTGTCGCTAGAACCCTAACACAGTACATGATTGTAACTTTAGCTTTCATCTATGAGAGACCTATCTTGTCGCTAGAACCCTAACACAGTACATGATTGTAACTTTAGCTTTCATCTATGAGAGACCTATCTTGTCGCTAGAACCCTTACACAGTACATGATTGTAACTTTAGCTTTCATCTATGAGAGACCTATCTTGTCGCTAGAACCCTAACACAGTACATGATTGTAACTTTAGCTTTCATCTATGAGAGACCTATCTTGTCGCTAGAACCCTAACACAGTACATGATTGTAACTTTAGCTTTCATCTATGAGAGACCTATCTTGTCGCTAGAACCCTAACACAGTACATGATTGTAACTTTAGCTTTCATCTATGAGAGACCTATCTTGTCGCTAGAACCCTAACACAGTACATGATTGTAACTTTAGCTTTCATCTATGAGAGACCTATCTTGTCGCTAGCACCCTAACACAGTACATGATTGTAACTTTAGCTTTCATCTATGAGAGACCTATCTTGTCGCTAGCACCCTAACACAGTACATGATTGTAACTTTAGCTTTCATCTATGAGAGACCTATCTTGTCGCTAGCCCCCTAACACAGTACATGATTGTAACTTTAGCTTTCATCTATGAGAGACCTATCTTGTCGCTAGCACCCTAACACAGTACATGATTGTAACTTTAGCTTTCATCTATGAGAGACCTATCTTGTCGCTAGAACCCTAACACAGTACATGATTGTAACTTTAGCTTTCATCTATGAGAGACCTATCTTGTCGCTAGAACCCTAACACAGTACATGATTGTAACTTTAGCTTTCATCTATGAGAGACCTATCTTGTCGCTAGCACCCTAACACAGTACATGATTGTAACTTTAGCTTTCATCTCAGACTATACCACAGAAGAAAAAAAAAATAGTACGACGTACAGAAGGTTCTCTATTCAAGGACACTTAAATGAATATCTAATGTCACTGCGCGGAAATAAAGTGCATACTATCTCGCACCCGCGTTAGTTTCATATAACTGCCTACTCTCAAGTACCACCCGTGCTTGTAGGTGGGAATGTACCCAATCACAACGCGCGAGAGGTTGTTTTACTCTGACCGTCTCAAGGTCATCCTACCAGAGACACTCGGTTGAGTTGCCACTTGCGGTATTGAAAGAAATTTTAATTTGTAATATCATTTTTGGTTTTATATGAAAGTTCGATTTGTACCATAACCCGACCGCTACACGACTCATATGAAAGTTCGATTTGTACCACAACCCGACTGCTACACGACTCATATGAAAGTTCGATTTGTACCACAACCCGACTGCTACGCGACTCATATGAAAGTTCGATTTGTACCACAACCCGACTGCTACACGACTCATATGAAAGTTCGATTTGTACCATAACCCGACTGCTACACGACTCATATGAAAGTTCGATTTGTACCACAACCCGACTGCTACGCGACTCATATGAAAGTTCGATTTGTACCACAACCCGACTGCTACGCGACTCATATGAAAGTTCGATTTGTACCACAACCCGACTGCTACGCGACTCATATGAAAGTTCGATTTGTACCACAACCCGACTGCTACGCGACTCATATGAAAGTTCGATTTGTACCACAACCCGACTGCTACACGACTCATATGAAAGTTCGATTTGTACCATAACCCGACTGCTACACGACTCATATGAAAGTTCGATTTGTACCACAACCCGACTGCTACGCGACTCATATGAAAGTTCGATTTGTACCACAACCCGACTGCTACGCGACTCATATGAAAGTTCGATTTGTACCACAACCCGACTGCTACGCGACTCATATGAAAGTTCGATTTGTACCACAACCCGACTGCTACGCGACTCATATGAAAGTTCGATTTGTACCACAACCCGACTGCTACGCGACTCATATGAAAGTTCGATTTGTACCACAACCCGACTGCTACGCGACTCATATGAAAGTTCGATTTGTACCACAACCCGACTGCTACGCGACTCATATGAAAGTTCGATTTGTACCACAACCCGACTGCTACGCGACTCATATGAAAGTTCGATTTGTACCACAACCCGACTGCTACGCGACTCATATGAAAGTTCGATTTGTACCACAACCCGACTGCTACGCGACTCATATGAAAGTTCGATTTGTACCATAACCCGACTGCTACACGACTCATATGAAAGTTCGATTTGTACCATAACCCGACTGCTACACGACTCATATGAAAGTTCGATTTGTACCACAACCCGACTGCTACACGACTCATATGAAAGTTCGATTTGTACCACAACCCGACTGCTACGCGACTCATATGAAAGTTCGATTTGTACCACAACCCGACTGCTACGCGACTCATATGAAAGTTCGATTTGTACCACAACCCGACTGCTACGCGACTCATATGAAAGTTCGATTTGTACCACAACCCGACTGCTACGCGACTCATATGAAAGTTCGATTTGTACCACAACCCGACTGCTACGCGACTCATATGAAAGTTAGATTTGTACCACAACCCGACTGCTACGCGACTCATATGAAAGTTCGATTTGTACCATAACCCGACTGCTACGCGACTCATATGAAAGTTCGATTTGTACCACAACCCGACTGCTACGCGAGTCATATGAAAGTTCGATTTGTACCACAACCCGACTGCTACGCGACTCATATGAAAGTTCGATTTGTACCACAACCCGACTGCTACGCGACTCATATGAAAGTTCGATTTGTACCACAACCCGACTGCTACGCGACTCATATGAAAGTTCGATTTGTACCATAACCCGACTGCTACGCGACTCATATGAAAGTTCGATTTGTACCACAACCCGACTGCTACGCGACTCATATGAAAGTTCGATTTGTACCACAACCCGACTGCTACGCGACTCATATGAAAGTTCGATTTGTACCATAACCCGACTGCTACACGACTCATATGAAAGTTCGATTTGTACCACAACCCGACTGCTACACGACTCATATGAAAGTTCGATTTGTACCACAACCCGACTGCTACGCGACTCATATAATTACACTCCTGTGGCTTCACTCTTAGTCTCGTTAGTTTTATTATTTTAAGTTTGACAACAATAATAAGTTCCCGTTAGATCTAAGTCTACGTAATGAAACTAATAATTTTGTCAATTCAGTGTAACACAACTTAACTTGTTCGAAAGAATTAACCTTATTTTAAGCGTGCTGTCTTTTTCTTTCTTTATCGAGAAGACAAGGACAGAACGCTTAAATTAAGTTTGGTCCTGTAAAATAAGTTAAGAACCGAATCGACACCATTAGCTACCTATCAAAGACAAATGTACTTAAGTATATATTTAAAATAACAAAGCAAAGCCTGACCCATCATATAGTCCCAATTGTAAACACAATTTGTAAGTACCTACCTAGATAATCTATTATATGAAATCGAAAAGCTAGAAAAGGACAAAATTCAGCAGAAAAAATGAGATGGCGCTCTACACACACATTTGTGTGCGCGTGTCACTTACACGATCGCCAAAATTGCGAAAAAGATTATGCAATTCAATTCCTTGGATTGTGGCAATGATAAACGTGCATGCGTACGTCCCGAGCAGCGCGCGACATCCCACTGAACATGGAACACGTCCACTACATGGGCCCAGCCAGGCACAAGCACCGGCGTACAACTTGTAGGTGTATACCTACATCCCACTGAACATGGAACACGTCCACTACATGGGCCCAGCCAGGCACAAGCACCGGCGTACAACTTGTAGGTGTATACCTACATCCCACTGAACATGGAACACGTCCACTACATGGGCCCAGCCAGGCACAAGCACCAACGTACAGCTTGTAGGTGTATACCTACATCCCACTGAACATGGAACACGTCCACTACATGGGCCCAGCCAGGCACAAGCACCGACGAACAACTTGTAGGTGTATACCTACATCCCACTGAACATGGAACACGTCCACTACATGGGCCCAGCCAGGCACAAGCACCAACGTACAACTTGTAGGTGTATACCTACATCCCACTGAACATGGATTACGTCCACTACATGGGCCCAGCCAGGCACAAGCACCGACGTACAACTTGTAGGTGTATACCTACATCCCACTGAACATGGAACACGTCCACTACATGGGCCCAGCCAGGCACAAGCACCGACGTACAACTTGTAGGTGTATACCTACATCCCACTGAACATGGAACACGTCCACTACATGGGCCCAGCCAGGCACAAGCACCGACGTACAACTTGTAGGTGTATACCTACATCCCACTGAACCTGAACTGAACATGGAACACGTCCACTACATGGGCCCAGCCAGGCACAAGCACCGACGTACAACTTGTAGGTGTATACCTACATCCCACTGAACATGGAACACGTCCACTACATGGGCCCAGCCAGGCACAAGCACCAACGTACAACTTGTAGGTGTATACCTACATCCCACTGAACATGGAACACGTCCACTACATGGGCCCAGCCAGGCACAAGCACCAACGTACAACTTGTAGGTGTATACCTACATCCCACTGAACCTGAACTGAACATGGAACACGTCCACTACATGGGCCCAGCTAGGCACAAGCACTGACGTACAACTTGTAGGTGTATACCTACATCCCACTGAACATGGAACACGTCCACTACATGGGCCCAGCCAGGCACAAGCACCGACGTACAACTTGTAGGTGTATACCTACATCCCACTGAACCTGAACTGAACATGGAACACGTCCACTACATGGGCCCAGCCAGGCACAAGCACCAACGTACAACTTGTAGGTGTATACCTACATCCCACTGAACATGGAACACGTCCACTACATGGGCCCAGCCAGGCACAAGCACCGACGTACAACTTGTAGGTGTATACCTACATCCCACTGAACATGGAACACGTCCACTACATGGGCCCAGCCAGGCACAAGCACCGACGTACAACTTGTAGGTGTATACCTACATCCCACTGAACATGGATTACGTCCACTACATGGGCCCAGCCAGGCACAAGCACCGACGTACAACTTGTAGGTGTTTACCTACATCCCACTGAACATGGAACACGTCCACTACATGGGCCCAGCCAGGCACAAGCACCGACGTACAACTTGTAGGTGTATACCTACATCCCACTGAACAAGGAACACGTCCAAAACATGGGCCCAGCCAGGCACAAGCACCAACGTACAACTTGTAGGTGTATACCTACATCCCACTGAACATGGAACACGTCCACTAAATGGGCCCAGCCAGGCACAAGCACCGACGTACAACTTGTAGGTGTATACCTACATCCCACTGAACATGGAACACGTCCACTACATGGGCCCAGCCAGGCACAAGCACCGACGTACAACTTGTAGGTGTATACCTACATCCCACTGAACATGGAACACGTCCACTACATGGGCCCAGCCAGGCACAAGCACCGACGTACAACTTGTAGGTGTATACCTACATCCCACTGAACCTGAACTGAACATGGAACACGTCCACTACATGGGCCCAGCCAGGCACAAGCACCGACGTACAACTTGTAGGTGTATACCTACATCCCACTGAACATGGAACACGTCCACTACATGGGCCCAGCCAGGCACAAGCACCAACGTACAACTTGTAGGTGTATACCTACATCCCACTGAACATGGAACACGTCCACTACATGGGCCCAGCCAGGCACAAGCACCAACGTACAACTTGTAGGTGTATACCTACATCCCACTGAACCTGAACTGAACATGGAACACGTCCACTACATGGGCCCAGCTAGGCACAAGCACTGACGTACAACTTGTAGGTGTATACCTACATCCCACTGAACATGGAACACGTCCACTACATGGGCCCAGCCAGGCACAAGCACCGACGTACAACTTGTAGGTGTATACCTACATCCCACTGAACCTGAACTGAACATGGAACACGTCCACTACATGGGCCCAGCCAGGCACAAGCACCAACGTACAACTTGTAGGTGTATACCTACATCCCACTGAACATGGAACACGTCCACTACATGGGCCCAGCCAGGCACAAGCACCGACGTACAACTTGTAGGTGTATACCTACATCCCACTGAACATGGAACACGTCCACTACATGGGCCCAGCCAGGCACAAGCACCGACGTACAACTTGTAGGTGTATACCTACATCCCACTGAACATGGATTACGTCCACTACATGGGCCCAGCCAGGCACAAGCACCGACGTACAACTTGTAGGTGTTTACCTACATCCCACTGAACATGGAACACGTCCACTACATGGGCCCAGCCAGGCACAAGCACCGACGTACAACTTGTAGGTGTATACCTACATCCCACTGAACAAGGAACACGTCCAAAACATGGGCCCAGCCAGGCACAAGCACCAACGTACAACTTGTAGGTGTATACCTACATCCCACTGAACATGGAACACGTCCACTAAATGGGCCCAGCCAGGCACAAGCACCGACGTACAACTTGTAGGTGTATACCTACATCCCACTGAACATGGAACACGTCCACTACATGGGCCCAGCCAGGCACAAGCACCAACGTACAACTTGTAGGTGTATACCTACATCCCACTGACATTGGAACACGTCCACTACATGGGCCCAGCCAGGCACAAGCACCAACGTACAACTTGTAGGTGTATACCTACATCCCACTGAACATGGAACACGTCCACTACATGGGCCCAGCCAGGCGCAAGCACCAACGTACAACTTGTAGGTGTATACCTACATCCCACTGAACCTGAACTGAACATGGAACACGTCCACTACATGGGCCCAGCCAGGCACAAGCACCGACGCACAACTTGTAGGTGTATACCTACATCCCACTGAACATGGAACACGTCCACTACATGGGCCCAGCCAGGCACAAGCACCGACGTACAACTTGTAGGTGTTTACCTACATCCCACTGAACATGGAACACGTCCACTACATGGGCCCAGCCAGGCACAAGCACCGACGTACAACTTGTAGGTGTATACCTACATCCCACTGAACATGGATTACGTCCACTACATGGGCCCAGCCAGGCACAAGCACCGACGTACAACTTGTAGGTGTTTACCTACATCCCACTGAACATGGAACACGTCCACTACATGGGCCCAGCCAGGCACAAGCACCGACGTACAACTTGTAGGTGTATACCTACATCCCACTGAACATGGACCACGTCCACTACATGGGCCCAGCCAGGCACAAGCATCAACGTACAACTTGTAGGTGTATACCTACATCCCACTGAACATGGAACACGTCCACTACATGGGCCCAGCCAGGCACAAGCATCAACGTACAACTTGTAGGTGTATACCTACATCCCACTGAACATGGAACACGTCCACTACATGGGCCCAGCCAGGCACAAGCACCGGCGTACAACTTGTAGGTGTATACCTACATCCCACTGAACATGGAACACGTCCACTACATAGGCCCAGCCAGGCACAAGCACCAACGTACAACTTGTAGGTGTATACCTACATCCCACTGAACATGGAACACGTCCACTTCATGGGCCCAGCCAGGCACAAGCACCGACGTACAACTTGTAGGTGTTTACCTACATCCCACTGAACATGGAACACGTCCACTACATGGGCCCAGCCAGGCACAAGCACCGACGTACAACTTGTAGGTGTATACCTACATCCCACTGAACATGGATTACGTCCACTACATGGGCCCAGCCAGGCACAAGCACCGACGTACAACTTGTAGGTGTTTACCTACATCCCACTGAACATGGAACACGTCCACTACATGGGCCCAGCCAGGCACAAGCACCGACGTACAACTTGTAGGTGTATACCTACATCCCACTGAACATGGACCACGTCCACTACATGGGCCCAGCCAGGCACAAGCATCAACGTACAACTTGTAGGTGTATACCTACATCCCACTGAACATGGAACACGTCCACTACATGGGCCCAGCCAGGCACAAGCATCAACGTACAACTTGTAGGTGTATACCTACATCCCACTGAACATGGAACACGTCCACTACATGGGCCCAGCCAGGCGCAAGCACCAACGTACAACTTGTAGGTGTATACCTACATCCCACTGAACCTGAACTGAACATGGAACACGTCCACTACATGGGCCCAGCCAGGCACAAGCACCGACGCACAACTTGTAGGTGTATACCTACATCCCACTGAACATGGAACACGTCCACTACATGGGCCCAGCCAGGCACAAGCACCGGCGTACAACTTGTAGGTGTATACCTACATCCCACTGAACATGGAACACGTCCACTACATAGGCCCAGCCAGGCACAAGCACCAACGTACAACTTGTAGGTGTATACCTACATCCCACTGAACATGGAACACGTCCACTTCATGGGCCCAGCCAGGCACAAGCACCGACGTACAACTTGTAGGTGTATACCTACATCCCACTGAACATGGAACACGTCCACTACATGGGCCCAGCCAGGCACAAGCACCGACGTACAACTTGTAGGTGTATACCTACATCCCACTGAACATGGAACACGTCCACTACATGGGCCCAGCCAGGCACAAGCACCGACGTACAACTTGTAGGTGTATACCTACACCGTTCAGTGCGAAAGGTCTGACCATACATAGGTGGGTTAAGGCGATATGTAAAAGTTTTAGCGTCCTTGTTACTCCATTTGCGAAAAAACCCACAGTGCGAGAGGGACGGATTCGTGGAAAAATAGCAAAAAGTCGGTTTTTTATTAAAATAACATGTACTAAAGATGCTATCAAAATTTCGTTTAACCAGGTCCTAGAAATCGTTAAAACCCGTCTAATAAAATATAATTGCAGTCCATATGTCATTCTAAATTGTCAGACCAGGAGAATTGGTGTCGAAAAGGACCTCTTTTCAATAAATATTTCTATTGAGTCGAATTTCTCCAATTGCGTTTCTGTTTTAACAGGTCCCTAGAAAAAGAATCCAAAAATAATGTACTATTATATCAAAATAATACATTATTTACTGTAGTAGATATGCAAGTGTCAATTTTTTTTCGTAGCTCCTTAAGGCTACATAATCATAATCATATATATAAAAAGAGAAGTCCTGACTGACTCACTGATTCATTCACTGACTCATCAACGCACAGCCCAAACCCTTGGACCTAGAAAACTGAAATTTTGCACAGAGCTTCCCTTTGTAATGAAAACAAGGAATAAGAAAGGATTTTTTGAAATTCTACCCCTAAGGGGGTGAAACGGGGGTCCAAAGTTTGTATGGGGAAACAAGATTAGTTAGACTATTTTATTCGAAGCTTCACAGGAGTACTCCTATCTATAAATGAGTAAACACGTGTTTCAGTTTTTTTTCAGAATTTAACCCCTAAAAGGGGGAAATGGGGTGACAAAGTCTGAAAATCAACATGGGTATCGTTAGTATGGTTTATCGGGTCACTGATTACGAAAACAACAACGATTTTAAAATCCAACGTGGTGGACGTGAAAAAGAGCTTTTCCAGAATTCAACCCTTAAAAGGGAGAAATGGGGTGACCAAGTCTGAAAACCAACATGGGTATCATTTGTATGGTTTATCGGGTCGCTGATTACAAAAACAATAACAATTTCTAAATCCAACGTAATGAACGTGAAATAACATCATTTCCTGTTGGGGTGCGATGTGGTTGAAATTTTGCAATGTGTAAATATCAATATGGGTGTCGTTTTTATGGTTTTCTTGAACGTTAATTACGAAAATGGCATCGATTTTGACATTCAATATAGTGGACATGAAAATTCTTGAAAGTATGTGTGCCAGAGCAAATCACCTGTAACAGACGGACAGACAGATAGCCACACAAGTGATCCTATTAGGGTTCCATTTTTTCCTTTTCGCAATGACGATTAATCAGTCTCAGGGTCAGTCACTGAAATCAGCAGGAATTAATCTTAGGGGGGACTGCTTTTTGCACGGCCAGTTTTACGTAGCCTGCTCGAAAGTGAGCTCACCTAGCAGCCTGCTCGTGTTAACAACTGAGGGCAGAACATCTAATGTAGTATATAAAGAGGTACTTTAAGTATGAATAAAAAAAACTAATAGGTAATAGGCCCCGCCAAAATACTTTACCTGGAGATCAAATAATTGCACCAAAAACACTGCAAACCAGATTTAAATACGTTCTATAAAAATTGCTACACAAAAACTAAATCTGCGCGGGCGAAGCCGCGGGCAAAAGCTAGTATCTCAATAAAAAGACTCAAGACTGCGATAAACAGGTTGCTCCCAATCTTTTGTAAGATATTGTAACTTGTAATGGTAGCTCAGGGGTAACGCTGCCAGTCTCTTGGGGACTTTACCTGACAGTAACGGCTTAGATTATATTATTTTTTATTTGTTTTAATATTTTAAGGATTTTTTATTTTAGATGTTCATGTATTTATTGGGAGGCTATTTTAATTTATAACTAGTAAAGTTAGATATTCTTTCTTATTGAAGCTGATTTTGTTTTTGTTATATGAAAATACAGCCAATTTTGTTTTCTGTTTTGTAAATTTGTTCTTCGTTGTTTATAATTTCAAGTAAAAATTAACACTTCACTTTTAAGAAAGTGTAAAATATTCAGTTTAAATATTTTTCTCATTTTTCTGCTGTTACTACACTTAGGCTCTGGACGGCAGAAAAGTCCTAGACAAATTCTCTGCACTTATGTACAAACAATGTCCACATTGCTACCCTTGCTGAAGCCAGCCATGTTGACAAGTTCTCTGCACTTACCCACAATGTCCACATTGCTACCGTTGCTGAAGCCAGCCATGTTGCGAGCCTTGATCGTATACTCATATATATTTCCTTTCATGTGTCGAACCTTTATACTTCCCTGTAATCCTTCACTTGTTTGTTTATAAGTAGTTTTAGCTTGGTTTATCCATTTTTCAGTATCTTTGAGACGGTATTCAACAAAATATTCGGTGATGGGGCTGTTTCCGTCAAAACTTGGTTTCTTCCAATGAAATTCAGCTTCTCCTTTATTAACGTCCATAGATGTTATTTCAAAATTCGTTGGAGCTGCAGGTTTTTCTGCATTTAAAATAAATAAATTAAGAATATTTTTAAGAATTGAGGGATTGTTTATGTATGACGTAATCAATAAAAGTGTTCCTGCATTTGTAAAAATAAATTTAATGTATGACATAATAATAAAGATAGGCAGATGATAAATCTTCGGTGAAATATGAATTTGTAATTATTTTAGGAGACAGTTGTTGGTCTGCCTTCAATGATTGGCTTCTTGAGTTAAAAATCCAATTATTAAGAGTACAAGACGTCAAAAAAAATCTTGAATTACCATCCTTTCTTGGTAATCTTTCAAATTTTCAAATTCAAATTCAAATTTATTTATTTAAAGTTTAAAAACAAAGATTGGCGTTCTCTAGTCCCCACAGTAGGATTCCCTGGGTGGTGGGGACTAGCTTCCTTTACTCGTCTCATAAATTTGGTGTTCCATGCTGCATTATACAAAATCAAAAACACAGATCTTAGCTTTAATAAATTACTCAGTTACCATTAATTACATTAAATTTAAAATTATAATAAATTGATTAAAATATGAATTTACATCTAATATGAATTATGTTACTGAATTAAAATTAAATAAAAATTAAGTTAAAAATGCCAATCAAATTATAAATTAATCACAGAATTAAGATAAAAAAAAAATATTAAGATACAAAATTAGGATTACAAAATAAAAATAAAAATAAAGTAATAATTAAAATAAAATAAAATTACAGTTTGAGAATTTAAAATTAAGATTTTGAAGCTCACCCTGATACAATTTATTTGGAATAGGATAGGTATTGAAAGAGGGTGTATGTGTGTGTGTAAGGGTGTATGCGGGTGTGTAATAGTGTAAGGGTGTGTGTGTGTGTAATTTATGATCGAGATCAATTTCAAAACTAATACATTTATTTCAATAATAATAGGTAGGATTATCAAGAAAAGGTAAAAATGCGAAGAATGTAAAGTATTATTTTACTGCTTCTAGAAGGTTCTCAATCTCTTTATAGTCCATTGACCGGAGCCATTCTTGCGTTTTTTTTTTTAAGTTGAAGTGACTATCTCCAAGTGTACTAAGAGCCCTGTTACACTTATTGTATAAGTATGGACCTATAAAAGAGTCTGCCCTTCTTCCAAATTTTGTTTTAAGTCTTGGCACATCCCATGTTTCACAGCGTCTGGATCTGGATGAGTTCTTAGTTAAGCACATAGCATTTTGGTGAAAGTTTTTCAGGACTGACCAGATAAAAAGTTGTCTCAGCTTTAGGTAGTCGATGCACTCCGTTACATTTTAGGTAAAGTCTGGGTGGGTTTTGTCCAGCAAATGCCTCCGCAACAAAGCGCATCACTCTAGACCTCGTGTTGCCTGGCCTGAAGCTGGTCAGTTTGCCGATGAAAATCCTTGCTCTTGTGATACGGCGATATTCCAGGCTGACATCTGACCACTTCTGGGAGTGATTGACCCATTACTTGGCATACGAATGCCAACTTTCCAGCAAACTGCCACGGTGGCGCCGAATAGATCCGTATCCGTATCCCAGAGATCAATGCTGCTTTCCAGAAATGAAAACATTAGGTAGGCATGTATTTATATATGTAACCTATTACTATGTAGTATATAGGATGGGATTTGGTCAGCCGCCTGGATTCGTGCTGGGGGCTCGGTTGGTGATCATTGAACCTTGTTCCTGGCCCCTGGCCGGGTCTCCGGTATGGGTTCGGGCGGTTGATTGGATTTCACCTTGTATAATAATATTTTACCTATAATTTTAATCGTATATATATTGCTACATACATTAAATAAACATTTAATCTAAGTAGTTCATGTACATTTATTATTTTATTACAAAATACATCCCGAGCCTTGATGCTAAGAGGCACTTAGGGAAGCCGTGGCCTCAGTTCCAGAGGCACTTGGTGATACTCTACAATCATCTCTTCTAATATGCTCCTCATTTGCTCTAAATGCTGAGAGACCGTTTCTGCAATGTTTTCTTCTATGAGATTTTATGGATTAAGTTCTGTCTCTTCATTGCCATCTAGTTGGGGAGATACATCTTCCACATAAAGTGCATTATCTATTACAGAAACAGTTTTGCGTCTCAGTTGTTCGAATAGCGCTAAATATGTTAGAGCGCTGTATATATCGAACTCTGTCTGGTAGGTTTTGTTCCGTGACATTATCGAGGGCTCCAGCAACAGAAATTCACGGAGAAACTGCATCTTGGCACGTCTAGCGCCAGCCCCATACGCGCCCTGTCGATCACCCCCTAGTAGCGGCCTTATACGCATTCCATAATTCCACACCATCATAAAAAGCTTGTCATTACCCTGTTAGCTGTATAAGTTTTGTACACATTGTCTGCCTCTCACGTGACCTGCTGTTCAGCTTGGACGTAGGGTTGGACTTTATGAGGCTTATTATTATGATGATGATGTTGATAAATAGAATAGTGTTCACGCCACAAGCGTGACGCATGCACATGGGTAATCTCCCACCAAGGCGCCCGGCGCCGAAGGACTCGCGCGCCGGCATTTGCTTTCTCTTCCGCGCCAGACGTCTATCGAAACGCACGTGTGCACATTCACGCCGCGACACGCCGATAAATCTCGCTTACCACGCGCTCATACCAGTGTCGTGTTCTCATTAATCCACCAACCAATACATCCTGCTCATCACTGTACCAAGATCAGCTCAATCTTCATCAGCTCAACAAGAAGGGACGCCACGCGGTGCATTCACCGGCACCCATCCAGAACAAAGTTTAGTTCACTCACGTTTCTTCCCACATCTTACCCGTGTTACCTCATCTATTTTCCCTTTCTCATCAGCCCTGCATTTCATGTAACTAGCGATTACATTTTTGATCCTTCGAACTGTAAGTAAACCAGCCCCTGTCGATTTTTACAGTCCATTTTCACCCGGTTACATATTTTGGTCCCTCGAGTCCGTTTTCGAACATTTTTTGGCTCTTCGGGCCTTTGAACCACCCCCCGCCACCCCCCCCGCCGGCCCGTAACTTCGTTTGAACCAGCCCCCCACGATTTACTACAGTCCATTTTCACTCCAAGAATATTTTGGCCCCCTCTCCGGCCCTTTGTCCGGCAAAAAATATTTTGTGGTCTCGAGTACCTATTTCGGGTAGGTAATTACTGCGTCCGCGCCACATAGAACATTCCATTTATCTGTATAGAACCGGCCCCCCTCGCCCCCGGCACAGAATAAACTCACTTTTATCCCGTTTATTACCATTATTCAGCTCAAATAATATAATTATATCTTTTTGGATCAGCCTTTTTGTTTAAACAAATAACAAAATTTTATAGACCCGGTGCCGGGTATTAATTTGACACCTTATCTTGTGTTCTGGAATTGGTTCTCCATTCAGCCCAATTGTTTGTTACAGTCCACTATATTTCTTTATTAAACCCCCCCCCCCCCGTCACTCCCAGGGATTAATTATCAGCCCTTATAAACCCCATACGTAAAATTAATTAAACTCAAAGTCAGCCTTTTGCTCAACACTGTTAGGTACCATTTTTTACATGTAACTCCCGACCCAATTTTTTCAAGTGTTCTCGAAGTGATTATCAACTCTGCTCGTAAATAGTTCACATTTTAAGTTTCATAACGTGTTACAACGTGTTGAGTACACTTCACTTTGTTTTGTATCGCGCGAAAAGGTGTAAATCTACCCACTGTCAAAGATAGTTTTCGTATCTTGCGAGATATTTTTTGGTGCGAGTATAAATTTGCTTTTGTTTCGTGCACATACATACAACTCCTGTATACATACGTTATTACGTTACGTATTACCAAAGCTTGATTTGCAACATTAGATTGTCCGCTCATTTAGAACCGAATTTGGCCCAGGTGCATTCATTGTTTTGTTTACGCACTCAAAGAGGTAGGTAGTTAATTTACGGAACCACGGAAGGACTTTTTTAAAAAGACAAATGAACTTAATTTTAGACGTTTACAGGATTTTACAGGGACTATGTTTCTAGTGAGTTTACCTATCGCATGAGCCTTTTGAAATCGGGGCTTATCTTTGGCTCGTCTCGTATTTACGCCTTTTATAAATACGGTATCGGTGTCGTCTATATTAAATTCTGTTTCGCGTCCTCGTTGTTGTTGAATTTTTTCCTTATTACTGTACATTTTGTCCGTTAAATATTTGTATAAATATTTGGTTCTTTTCGCGTGGTCGTACTTAGCTAAACGGTATATTTCTAATATTGTTGAATGCAGTCTCTCGATTAAGCCCATAAAATTTGGATTATGGGGGGTGCCAATATGAAGGTAAATTTTGTAAAAGCTCATGGTCTCTTTTAATAGGGCGTTATTAAATTCTGACCCAGGGTCGGAACTTATTTAATTGGGTACGCCGTACATCGAAAAGTATTTTATGAGTGCTCGGACTACTTCGGGGGTGGAACGATTAGGTATTTCAAGGGCCTGTCCAAGTTTGCTGAAGGCATCTATAACAGTGAGAAAGTATTTACCTTCGATTGAAAATAAATCTATAAAAACTTCCTCAAATGGTCTGCTCTGAGTTTGAGTTAACTGTAGTTCCGGTTTGAAAGGTTTTCTGTCATATTTTAATTTTTTACAAGCCTCGCATGCGTTAATAATACTAGACACGGTTTCATTCATATTTTTCCAGAAATAGGTGCGTCGTAAACGTGTTAGAGTTTCTTTAATGCCGCGGTGGCACGTTTTGCCCTGATGATATTTTAATACAACTTCGCGCTGTTTGTTTTCGTCTTCGATTAAAACTACTCTCTCTGTGCATTCATATAATCGGACTGTGTTCTTTTTAAACAATAATATAACGGCTTTAGTGAATTGATTGCGGTGTACATATATCGTCTTCAAAATATAAGAAGTATTTAATTTTTGGTTTAATGTGTTCTTTTAGGAATGATTTTACAAGGTCCGGATTATCTAATGGCAAATGTACTTCTAAAATCTTTTGATTCTTGTTAGAGAGATTTTTTATTGTCATTTCATTTCTATTCCAACTTTATACCAATATTTGATTGTTTTTTGTATCTATGGCTTCTTTAAGGATTGGAATGCCTAGGGTGTCTATGTCTCGCGCTGAATGTACAGTTTCCGTGTTGATGCTATCTTTACCTTCACTAGCGGTCAAAGTACTTGAACTAGGGGATGGAAATGAGTATGGTGATTTACTTCGTTCGTACTTCCATTAATGCATTGTCTTTGTTTAATATATTAAGTTTTATTCGCGACAAGGCGTCCGCGTTAGTGTTATGTTTACCGTTTTTATGTACAATTTTTAAATCGAATTCTGCCAATCGTAATTTCCAACGTGTGAGTTTGCTGTTGGGTTCTTTGAGTGAATCTACCCATACTAAGGGGTTATGGTCAGTGTATACCGTAAATTTTTGGCCATATAGATAAGGGTGGAAGTGTTTCGTGGCCCAAACGATTGCCAATAATTCTTTCTCTATTGTGCTATATCGGGTTTCGGCATCATTGAGTGTCCTACTGGCATACGCCACTGGCTTATCGGACCCTACAGGTCCTTGGGAGAGAACTGCACCAAGGGCATGATTGGACGCGTCCGTGGTTAAAATGAAAGGTTTTTCAAAGTCAGGGAATTGCTAAAGTGGAGCGTTTACTAATAACTCCTTGCATTTTTTAAAAGCGGATACATATTTAGGTGTGGATTCGATTTTATTTCTTTTTTTAAGGCATGATGTCATAGGTTGAGTGATTTTGGAAAAATCTTTTATAACCTTTCTATAGAAACCGACTAGACCAAGAAAACTTTTTATTTCTGTTACAGATTTTGGAAGGGGAAAGTCTAAAACTGCCTGGATTTTGTCGTCGTTCGGTTTAAGACCGTCTTTGGTGATGACGTGTCCTAAATACAGCACTTCTGTCCTAAGAAATTCACATTTGTCTAAGGTTACCTTGAAATTTGTTGCTCTAAGGGCCGATTTTTCAATTGACAGATAACATTTATTCCTATGAATAAACTACGTTGGTTTCACTCTAAAACATTTTGTTTTATGAAATCGATATAGTTTATTCCTAGGAATAAATTTCATCTGGCAATTGAAAAATCAGCCCTAAGTCTATCAAATACTTTTCGGAGTTTGTCTATGTGATCTTGCAGGCTACTGGAATAGATGATGATATCGTCGAGATAGACCATACAATGGATACCCTGAAGGCCGCGGAGGACATTATCCATGGCCCTTTGAAACGTAGCGGGCGCTGTCTTTAACCCGAAGGGCATGCGTTTGGATTCAAAGTGTCCTGACTGTGTGGTGAAGGCGGTTTAATGTCGGTCGGCGGGTTCTACTTCAATTTGGTGGTACCCGCTCGCCAAGTCAATTGTAGAGAAGTATGTTGACTTACCTAACTTATCAAAGAGTTCTGTAATATTCATATTCTTTATTGTACACACACAAAACATCATTTTTACAAAGTACTTAGAAATATCATGTACATACGCGAGCTTATCTCTAAAAAGAGATTTCTTCCAGCAAACCCGGATTGAAAAAAGAGAAGTAATAATAAAAAGTAGACATACATACGTGTACACTAAATATGTTAATATACTTACACCCTATGATTATAAATAACAACAATATACCTACATAAATAATAATTAAGTAACTATTTAAACAATAAACATATTTACTTATATATATATATATATATATATATATATATATTATATATATATATATATTATTTACAAAAAATAAGATAAAAATACATAACAATAGTTAAAATAAATATTGTGCTATCTACAGATACTCATGGAGTTGAAAGGTAGTACTCTTTCACTCTGTTTTTAAAAATACCGAGTGTAGGACAGTCTCTAATGTTATGGGAAAGCGAATTCCATAATCTTATGGCCATGACGGTGTAGGACTGGCCGAATGCACACGATTTGTGCACAGGAGTTTTGAGAAGAGAGACAGTACGTGCACGAGCCGACTTGTCCCTAGAAGACAACAAAAGTTCAAATCGTTCACGAAGATAAGAAGGGGAGCGAGGATTACTGAGAATGCTGTAAAGCTGGGTAAGGATATGTAAATGACGACGCTGACGGATAGGGAGCCATTTGAGCTCTTTGCGAAAACAGGATATATGGTCGAATTTACGTAAGCCATAGATGAAACGAATAGCCAGATTTTGAAGGCGCTCAAGCTTATTTAGCAACTCTTCATTGGCATCAAGAAAACAGACATCGGCATAATCGATCAAGGGAAGAAGAAGAGATTGTGCAAGGGAGATTTTAGTTTTAAAGGGAAGGAAATTCTGGAGGCGCTTCAGAGCATGAAATGCTCCAAACACTCTTTTACTGATCCCATTTATGTGAGGAGCCCAAGACAAGCTGCTGTCGAATATAACACCCAGGTTTTTAGCAGTTTTAGCATACACAATAGGAACCCCATTCATTATCACAGCTGGTATAGTTGAGTTACTCAGTTGCCTTAACATGTATGGACTACTGAGCAGCAAAGCTTGCGATTTGTTTGGATTGACGAGTAAACCATAAGATTTCGCCCATTTTTCTATTTTATCAAGATCATCATTCATTTTTCTAATTGCGGACTCTGCTTCATTCACTGGGAAATGGAGATAAAGCAGCAAATCGTCTGCATAGAGATGGTAGCGAGAACATAAGGTGTCAGTGATTGAGTTAATAAAAACTGAAAACAGGAGAGGAGAGAGAACGCCACCTTGAGGAACGCCAGCAGTGAGTTCACAGCACCCTGATGTAACATCACCAGAGCGTATGCACTGCCGCCGACCACGAAGATAGGTATCAAACCTTTCTATTACTAGAGGAGATACGTTAAGAGAGCCTAAGACCCCTAACAGTACGTCAAAGTTGACACAATTGAACGCACTGCTAAAGTCTAATAATGTTAATACAGTTACTTGTTTGCTGTCGATTGCGAAACGAATATCGTCCGTAACCTTAAGTAGAGCAGTAACTGTACTATGTCCACTACGGAATCATGACTGATATGGATTCAGTAGGTTATTTTTGGAGAGGTAAGATATCAGCTGATCATGAACAAGGGATTCAAGGACTTTGGAAAGAATGGGAAGGATTGAGATAGGCCTATAATGTGAGAAAGAGGAAGGATTAGATGTTTTGGGTAAAGGAATGACGTTAGCTTGTTTCCGGGCAGTAGGAAAGGAGCAGGTTACCATAGAATAGTTCATAATATGGGTGATGGTAGGTAAGAGTTCCTCCAGAATCGTAAATAACATTTGCGAACATATTTCATCGTCACCTACGGCTTTAGACGATATGGCTAGAATGGCTTTCTTAACGTCACTCGTAGTAGCAGTTATGAAAGAGAAAGGTGTACAACTAGGTTTCGGCTTATTATTAAGATTAAAGAGAGTTTCATTTTTAGTGTCGTCTTCTAAAGTGACAGGAGATTTGGAGAAATGCTGATTAAGTGCATCAAAATCAATGTTACTTGAAATGGTTTCAGAAGATTTGCCGATACCTAGTGTTTTAAGAAATTTCCATACCTGTGCAGGATTGTAATTATCTATGAATTCATGAATGTGGCGTCTCTTAGAATCCCTACACATTCTACTGCAGCGATTACGCAGCTTCTTGAAGTGCAAAAAGTTTTCTTCAGAAGAGTCTTTTTTGTACTTCCGCTTAGCCCTATCCCGTTTTGCCATTGAGTTGCGTATGCTTTCAGTTAACCAGGGTGCAGGAAGATGTTTTACCTTAACCCTTTTGATTGGAGCGTGCTTATCAAACAAACTCAATAAGAGTCTGTTGAAATTTGCTACTTTCTCGTCGATTGTCACACTGTCAATGACTGGAGACCAGTCAAGAGCAGCAGCATCAGCTCGGAGCTCCTCCAGATTCATACCCTTAAAACCACGAAGAAGCAAGAGTTTGGACTTTTGTTTGGGAGGTCGCACTTTATACGACAGAAAAATCAGATCATGATAAGAAAACGGAGCATCAAGTTGGCCACGGTAACTTACCTACCACGTACCATATTTGGTAACGGGTAACGATCATCAATGGTGATCTCGTTCAAACGCCTGTAATCTATTACCATTCTGAATTTAGTTTCGACGCGTCTATTTTTTTTGGGACTAAGTGGACGGGTGCACTCCACGGAGAATGTGATTCTGTTATTACGTTATCCTTGAGAAGTTTATCTACCTGTCACTGAATTTTTTCGTTTTGTGAGGGGGATTGTCTATACGGTCTTATATAAATTGGGTCCTCATTTTTCGTTCTAATGTGATGTTTTACTTTATTTGTAAACGTGAGTGGTATTTGGTCGCAGTAAAATATGTCTCGATACTCGTAACAAAGTTTTTATATGGCGTCGCGTTCTTCTTTATTTGCATGATCTAATCGTAATTTGGATAAATTTTGTTTGAGTAAATCATCTATCTCGTAATCTCTATCGTCTGTTTCCATAGAATTGTAGCAATGTATCATGTGTTCCTCATATTTTGTTACATGTATGGGTTCTGAAAATGTTATATTTACTACTTCATTTGTTGTGTTCTGTATGATTGTCTGTGCGAATGAGTCAATACACTTCACTATCGCACTGGGCATGCGAACTCCACTACCAAAATCCATAAAGTCCACTATCGCAAAACCATTTTGTAAATTCGTGGGGATTTTTACGCGTGTTTCTTTTCGAGGGTCAAGGTTAATTTCGTGAGGTGGGTTGTATATAATAGGTATACATGTGTCACGCGTTTGCAACAGTTGGTGTTCCATATCAATTGTTGCACCTAGTTGTTTTAATAAGTCTGAACCAATAAGGCCGTCGTATCTTTTGTCTACGTCGTATACATAGAATTTGTGTTTGAGTGTGCTCTTAAACGTTTTTAACAAGGGAATGTAAATCGCTTCGTTATGTTGGCTTTTAGCGTGTGTACTGATGACCTCGAAGGGTTCTTGGAATTTAAAATTGGTAAAATATTTTTCGGTTAATTCGGGGCTTATAAAAGCCCGGGTACTGCCAGTATCTATCATGAAACGGGCTCCAATTTCGGGGATATTTATGTGTGGTAATTTTAAAATACTGTCGCAATTTAAATGTATTATTTCCGGTGATATGTTTGTGAGGCCTCTAAGGAAAAATTTTCAGTTTCAGTAGAGTTTTGGTCCTGTATGTAAGTTTCAGGTTCAGAGGAAGGGGTATTGTAATCATCCGAAAGCGTGTACACTTCAAGGTTGCATTCGTAGTATCCGTCATCATAGCATGGCTGAAAATCCGCGTTATTGTTCTGATAATTTTCGTAAGTATCTAATTCGTTGGAATAAAATACGTTATTCATATCCTCCAACATATTTTGGCGAAGAGGGGCTGCTGTGCGCGCATCTGTGGTTATGGGTTTTTGACCTTGAGTATTTTGGGGAATCCCAAATTTTAATTTATTTTGATTTCCGTCAAATTGTGGACGGTTGTTAAAATTGTTCATGGGTGGACGAAACTGTTGGTTCGGTATGCCAAACCTAAAATTATTTTGCTGATTTGGAATGCCAAATCTGAAGTTTTGTTGTTGGGGCATAGTTGGCCTATAATTGGGTTGTTGATTGGGGATGCCAAATTTAAAATTTTGGGGTTGTTGGTTGAATCTGAATCCTTGATTAGGAATAGGTGCGATAAATCTCTGCTGTAAGCCAAAGTTAGGTTTAAATCCGGTGGGATTATTTCCAAATTTAAATCTTTGCATCTGATTTGCATTTTGATTTGGGTTAGTAATTTGTGAGATTGGTGGGTTCTGTTGTGGAGTATGTTGCTTATTTATTTTATTATTTTTTGCATTATATTGAAATTGGAAGTTGACTTCCTCGGTTACGATGCTTAATGCCGATTCAAGTGTGGTGCATCCCTTCAAACGTACAATTCTTAACATGTCCTCAGGTAAACTATACAGGAACACATTTAAAGCGGAATTATTATAAATAATCATTTTTGCGGCTTTGATGCCTTCATCGGCAAGCAAATTCACTTTCGAAAACAGTCCACTTCTAACTTGTTGAATTCTACTACAAAAATCGGTGTAGGATTCGCCCGGTTTTATTTTTAGTGACTCTAATGTGATCGCTATACACTCTTCAGACCGCGGGTCTCCAAAATGTTGCACCAAGAGGGCGCGTAATTGATCCCACGTACTTATATCTTCGCGTTCGCTAAGTAGAGACGCAGCTCTACCCATAAGCCGACTGGTAATAGCATGAAACACATATAGGTTTTGGGGTGCATTTCCTTCTGCTACAAAACTTCTGAAAATATATTCGGCTTTTCTAATAAACAAATTCAGTAAACTGGGTTCACCTTCAATTTTAGGTATTAGACATAACAATTCTTTGGATATTGTTCTAATTTTCTGATTATTAGCTTGGTTTCCTTGGCCATTAACCATTGTGCTAGTTTTTAATAATTACTATAATTCGTAAAGTTCGTACTTACACAAAACACAATTTTAAAACTTATTCTACTTAATTCTTAATATACGAGGGGCATGCCAAAAGAAATTAGATACTCAAAAATTATAAAATTTATTCTTTATTACAAGTATCGATCTTTTCGAAGTATTCACCCTGAGCACGTATACACTTTTCCATACGTCTGAACTAATTGGAAAATACCAATGACCACTCTTCTTTAGACACCTCAGAAATCTCGAAAATATAGGCAGCCAGTGCATCTTCTTTGCTTTCAAACTTCTTCCCCTATATTTTTTCTTTGATTTTTGGAAACAGGTAAAATCACAAGGTGCTAGGTCAGGGGAATATGGTGAGTGAGGGAGGATTGACGCATTTTTTGAGTCGAAAAAGTCAAGTGTTTTGGCAGACGTGTGCGACGCCGCATTGTCGTGGTGCCTGAGAAGGCGTCGGATTCCTGACTTCGGTCGCTTGTCACACCAAGCTGATGTTACTGTTGGAGCACAAACTGTCACATACCATTCGGAGTTCATCGTTCTTTGATTCTTTAGCACTACAGTAGCAATATGATCCGTTTTGCTGAAAAACGAGGCGACCATTTGTTTCTGTGTGCTTCGTGCACGGCGACATTTCGTTGGAGTTGGCTCATCTTCGAAGCACCATACAGTCGAATGTCACTTTGTTTCGGGATCATAGTTATAAAGCCATGTTTCATCACCAGTCAGTATATCATACACATTTTTTTTCTCACCACCGTCGAATTTATCTATCATGAATAGGCACCAATCCACCCGACGGTCTTTCTGCTCATCGGTAAGTTTGTGCGGCACCCATCTCAAACAACATTTACGGAGAGAAAGGTGGTCGTGAATTATGGTTTTTATTGCTGCTGATCCAATTCCCTGTTCTCGCTCCAGCTCTACATACATAATTCGTTGGTTTTCGCGAATAAGTTTTTCGACTGCACGAACGTTTTCTTCTGTGACCGCGGTTGGCAGCCGACCTGTTTTCGCTTCATCTTTGAGACACCCCCGTCCTCTTTTAAATTCAGCAAACCAATTAAATACTGTTGTTCGTGAGCAACCAGACTCACCAAAAGTAGTAGCCAAAATTTCAAAACATTCTTGAGGCTTAAAACTTTTTTATAGTCATAATAAATCATAGCGCGACAATCACTTCGACTGAGCTCCATTGCTGCAAGCGAATTCCCGCCAGATTCTCGGAAAAATGATGCTCATCCAAATAAAAAAAAAAAGAAATGATGTGCGTTCTATTTTCAGATATATCAACAAACAACCAGCCTATAAGATGATGTATAACTTGCCAGTGTCAATCAAAGGAGTAAAGAGTATCTAACTTCTTTTGGCATGCCCCTCGTATATAGAGTCTATTTAGTACTCTTTATGAAAATCAGATAACACTATATTTCAGCAATTTTTGTCTGAATTTTAAAAACTAATTTTGCAACCAAACGGGAAAAGATTGGGAAAGACAGGAATGCGAAAAGGTTTACTCACACTCCGCTCGCCATATCCTCCTGCTTAAAGCTGCTGGTTCAATCGCCTTTTAAATCCTCACCGACTGCCACTGTTAACTTATTTATTTGGTAGGTTCGATTTTTCCGCACTTGCGTAAACGACGCTCACTATACAAGCTTAAGACCAATGTTCGTGTCCTTCGATGCGTTAGTATCGCGCGAAAATCCGCTCCGGCTGCGCCAGTTAATTTACGGAACCACGGAAGGACTTTTTTAAAAAGACAAATGAACTTAATATTAGACGTTTATTTCGAACGGAGTCTGGCTTAGAACTAACTACAAAAGCTTCTTTGTTACATATCGATACGTGCTCTCGGACACTCTCACGGTGAACGAAGCGTAAACATCCTCTTGCCTTGTCATCATTCTAGAGAAAGGCTTGCAACAATTTTTTCCTTTTCTTCATCTGCCGTGTTTATTTGAGAGTTCCGTGTTCCGTTTGGACATAGACTTTGTTGCTTCGGCCCACGCAAGTTACAAGCTATCCGCACGTTAGAGTTAGTAACGCTCAAGTTTTAATAACTCATTTTCAACATTAAAATGCCTTCAAAGAAGCAAGCGGCCGTATTTCGCGAAGCAGTTAAGGCTATTGCCAACTTGAAGGAAATAGACTTAGCTGTCGCGGCGGGCGACAGAACTAAGTACTGCGTCGAAGATTTTACCGGACGGTATCTTAGGCTAGAGGCGTACCGGAAGAAACTGGAGGATGTGTATTACGACATTCTCGAGGACGAGGATCTGGCCAAAGATATTGAGGCCGCTTATACGGCGAGTTATCAGACGGCGATAAATGACTACGGGGAGGTCGTAGTAGCATCCCAGCGGTTGAGTGTGGCATCAGCGCTTCCCGTCACAGCATCTCCATCCAGCCCAAGTACCTCAAGCCTATCGTCGACGGTGTTGCCCAAGATCTTAATGCCCAAATTTTCGTCCAAAATATAAGATTGGCCTTCATTCATAGCCATTTTCCGCAGCCTTATCGGAGAAATGGCTACTGTTTCTGATGCCATCAAGCATCATTATCTGCTCGGCTCTCTTACAGTTGAAGCACTCAGCATGGTGTCTCACCTTCAGCCCGAGAATTATGCAGTGGCGATGGAAATTCTCACCAGGCGCTATGAGAACCGTCGTGTTCTCATAGATCGATTGGTGGATATAATTCTAGGGCTGCCACAAATTGACACGCGTTCAAATATCCGCGCTTTATTTTTAACATCGCTCATATCAGCGCAAAGCGCTCTTTTAAATTTAGATCTGCCCATGAAGGAGTCAGATTATGTCTTCGTATCCATAGTGGTACGAAAACTCCAAGGTGAGCTCCGTACTCTCTTCGAGCGGAAGTACGGATCTCAGCCAACTCTGCCCACTCTAGCTAACCTCATTGAGTTCTTGGAAGAGCACGCGTGCTGCAAAGAGATTGAGTCTTCGTCCCTTGCGTCACAGGATGCTCATTCATCAGCACGGCTCGGCCCTTCAGGAAGGCTCGCTCAGCTCAATCAGCTGGTTCAGCCCACTCGAGGTTCCTGTCAGCCTTATACGGCTACTCGAGAATTCCGCCCCATAGCTCCGCTTAGGAGCCGGCAAGACTATCGCTCTCCTCAACCTGCTCCCCATAGGCCGTTCTTGGCATTCGGTGACGCCCTAACCTACTCGGCCCAACCGTCCTCATCATCTGCTCGTCAGCCAGATTACTCGGCTCAAACCTCTTCCGTCTCCCCTTCTGGTGGTATGCCGTGTCCTTACTACAAGAAAAGGGGACACAAACTCATCGCCTGCCCAGAGTTCAACAACCAGCCAGTTCAACACCATTCGGCACATGCTACACAGGCACACACGTCCCGTCCCAACCCGCCCACTCAATCGCGATCGCCAAGTACATAGGTCTCGGGTAGGTAGGCAACAGTGACTACCTAGAATAACAGAGCACTATGAAGGCGAGGACGACCAGCACTCAGCACACTCATCACACACACACTCATCACATACACACTCACCTCATTTTCACTCCATGACTTCAACTCCAACAGAGAATTCCTGTAACTCCGCACAACGTGTAGTGAACGTCACTAACACACCAATTTTGTTGCCAACCGTCTCACTTAAAATAGCAGACGTACATGGTCAATTTCACTCAGCACGAGCCCTGTTAGACTGTGGAAGTATGCTGACTCTTTGTTCTCAGCGTATGGCCAGAATTTTAAATTTACCATTAAAACATACATCTCTAAAAATCGCACGAGTTGGAAATCAGCACACACAAAACTCAAAGGCATCAATCACAATTGTATAATGACCTACACACCGTGACACACCTAAGATCACGGCTACAGCCCATATATTGAAGAACGTAACTGGGTACCTACCGTTAGAAAAGGTTCCAGATCTCACTCAGTTAAAAGGTCACCCTCCAATTCCTCTTGCTGATCGAGAATACCACACACCAGCTCCGGTTGATCTAATTAGGGTCTGACGTTCTTGGTCAAGTGTTAGACGGAACCAAGGTTTCGCTCGGCCCTGGCAAGCCCATAGCCTTCGGCACGATATTCGATTTTACATTAATAGGACCTTTCGAAAGTTTACATACCTCACCCACGAATCAGGTCAATTCAGTTCACATTGTCGGCTCTCACACGGACTCAAAGCGTTCCACTCAGGACATTCACAAAACTCTTGAGAGGTTTTGGGAATCCGAGGAACCCCAAACCTACAAGCATTCCAGCCCATTAGAGGAACAGTGTGAGGACATTTTCCGCACCACAACTACTCGTGAACCATCAGGTCAATATATGGTTACACTGCCCTTTCTGCACAACGTGCCGACATTAGGTTCCACTCATGCTATTTCCACCCAAAGGTTGTCTGGAAGAAATCGCTATAAGTGATAAGGCCGCCATTTGTTACCTTCTCTCATAAGTTTGTTCTTTTACCTTATTTTATTAACTTTGGTGTACAATAAAGAGTATTTGTCTTTTCTTGTCTTGTCATGCTCAAGTCACAAAGCGCTCCATTCTCAGTACAGTAGCATCTCTCTATGATCCCAATGGCTGGGTTACTCCAGTCATCTTCCGCGCAAAGATTCTTCTGCAGAAGCTTTGGCTTCTGAAAATAGGATGGGATAAGCCTATCTCTGAAGAAGTCCACACAGAGTGGCAACACATTTCAGAGGATCTTCCTCAGCTCTCAAACCTCCGTTTACCTCAACACATTTGTAAGTATAAGCCCACGTCTACTTACTCACTTCACGGGTTCGCGGACGCATCAGAGGCTGGCTTTGGTGCCGTTATCTACCTTCATGAGCGCAATACCACTGGACATGTCAATGTACACCTAATCATTGGCAAGTCCAAGGTCGCACCCATCAAGACTCGCCTCTCAATCCCGAAATTGGAGTTGTCAGCCACGACTCTTTTATATCAGCTCATGACTCGAGTGTCAGCCCAACTGTCAGCTCATATACCCATTCAAACACACACATGCTGGTCAGATAGCACAATAGTGTTGGCATGGCTCAATACCCCACCTCACCGATTACAGACTTTTGAGGCCAATCGAGTGGCTAAGATCACAGTTACTTCAACTAGCAATACGTGGAGGCATGTGCCCAGGCTCTCCCACTTCATGACCTTTGAAGGTCACCCAGTTGGCTCAAAGAACCTACCTGCACTTGGCCGAAGATGCCACCCGCTCTAGGCCATCATGCTCTCCCAGGCCTTAAGCCCAAAAAGGTACCAGCACACATAGCAGTCCCAGATATCGATCTGGACTTGCTCACTCGCTACAGCTCACTTGACAAGCTCGTTGGAGTGACGGCTTGTATTCAAAGGTTCATATTCAATTGTCGGCACAGCCCAGATGCACGGCGCTCTGGTCCGTTGACAGCTAATGAACGCAGGGACGCTCTGTTGCACTGGGTCCGCTCTGTTCAGCACAATGAGTTTGCTGAAGACATTAATCGTATCCAGACTGATAAGGTTTGTCCCGTTTGGCTCCAGCGCCTCTCGCTCTTCATAAAGGACGGCCTCTTGAGAGTCGGTGGTCGTCTCTCTCACGCGTCAATTAGGTATGACGCTCAACACCCACTCATTCTACCCAGCTCAAGTCCGCTCGTAGATCTCATCATAGACCATTGTCACAAAATACACTGCCACCCTGGAGCTGACATATTACACGCCATATTACGCCAGCAGTACTGGATTCTGTCCGCTCGTCGTATTATTAGACACCGCGTGTTTAAATGTATTAGATGTTTCCGGTGCCGCGCTCAGCCTAAGGCTCCGCTCATGGCTGATCTCCCAGTAGACAGAGTTACTCCTCAGCCAGTTTTTAGTCACGTCACGACGGACTTTGCTGGCCACTTCTTCGTTAAATCCAGCACGTTGCGGAACGCGAAACTCATAAAAGCGTACTTTTGTATTTTCGTTTGCCTTGCAACAAAGGCGGTTCATTTGGAACCGGTCTCTGCACTCACAACAGAAGCGTTCTTTGCGGCATTGCAACGTTTTATCTCACGTCGCGGTACTCCAGTTCTCATTCGCTCAGACTGCGGCACAAACTATGTAGGTGCTAGGAATCAGCTCATTGAAGTTCAGAACTTCCTCAGGTCAAACAATGATGCAATCACTCACAAGCTCGCGAATCAGCACATAACTTGGTTACTGAATCCGCCTAAAGGGCCTTGGTTCGGCGCTCTGCACGAAATAAACGTAAAATCCACCAAGCAACTACTTTATCGCGTGATAGGTGAACAGCACCTCACTTTTGAGGAATTCTCTACCCTTTTGGCTCGAATTGAGGCTGTACTCAACTCAAGACCCCTCTGCCCAATTTCATCCGACCCTACGGACTTTGAACCTCTCACGGCCGGACATTTCATTATTGGTCGTCCGCTCACCACTCTACCTGAGCAGTCTTTTGACGACAGGCCCATATCTGCTCTTAGACGCTTTCAACTCATTCAAGCGCTCTCTCAGTGCTTTTGGACTCTCTGGTCCAGATCCTACCTCCATACCCTGCCAACCCGCTCCAAATGGCTCTCCCCTTCTTCCCCTCCTCAACTGGGTGAACTGGTCCTCATCAAAGAGGATGACCTACCTCCGCGCCAATGGAAGTTGGGGAGAATTCTCCGCACGATACCTGGCAAGGATCCGAGTTGTGGATCTGGACACAGCTCATGGAAATCTGCGACGACCTGTGTTCAAGCTAACCAGGCTGCCGTTGGATTCAGCTCAAGAGGAGTCGCAGCCCGGCCCCCCAGGATCTTCACGCCACAAGCGTGACGCATGCGCATGGGTAATCTCCCACCAAGGCGCCCAGCACCGAAGGACTCGCGCGCCGGCATTTGCTTTCTCTTCCGCGCCAGACGTCTACCGAAACGCACGTGTGCACATTCGTGCCGCGACACGCCGATAAATCTCGCTTACCTCGCGCTCATACCAGTGTCGTGTTCTCATTAATCCACCAACCAATACATCCTGCTCATCACTGTACCAAGATCAGCTCAATCTTCATCAGCTCAACAAGAAGGGACGCCACGCGGCGCATTCACCGGCACCCATCAAGAACAAAGTTTAGTTCACTCACGTTTCTTCCCACATCTTACCCGTGTTACCTCATCTATTTTCCCTTTCCCATCAGCCCTGCATTTCATGTAACTAGCGATTACAAATAGATATTTTGAAAGTGAGGGATGCTAGACAAGAAAGAACTGGAAAACAAAGTGATGATCTATTAGGTCTTTACTAATGTTGTCTTTGACTGTAGGAAAAATCAGCTTCACTCACCAATAAATATTTTTTCGCTCGGTTCACTCTTGCCAGCAATATTGTAAGCCCTGATTCGGAACACGTAAGTGACCTCTTTCAAATTGAGTTCAATAATTTTTGTGCGTAACTGATTTCTGTTGGGAACTTGTTGTGATGTCCATTTTTTGTCATCAGCATCCATTTTATCTTTAAATTCTACAACAAATCCTTTTACTTTTCGATCACTTGTACCCTCCCGTTTTGGTAATGACCAACTTACTTCCGCTGTTCCCCATGTTGTTTCTGTGTTTTTCATGCTTATTATCTGCGGATTCAAAGGAGGCGAAGGCTTTTCTGAAAATAATTATTCATCGTTTTATTTAAACTAAAAACGATACCTTTGTTTTTTTTTTGAGTAATTTACAAAAAATGCAATCTTTTAACACAAGAAAGCTTGTCTTTAGTAGTTTTGAAACCAATACTATTTGCTTTCAGATGTAGGCCAAAAGAGCACGCAGTCCTGTCCAAAATATATTTATGTAATTGTTGTATGCCCATAATAAAGATAACCAATGAGTTGATGCACATTTTTCATCATTATATCTTCCATCAACGCACCACTGTCAAACCAATAAACCCAACTCACTTACCAAAAAACACCACTTCACTTACCAACAAACACTACTTCACTTACCAACAAACACTACTTCACTTACCAACAAACACCACTTCACTGGGAATTCCTACACCAGCCATATTCTTAGCTTTGATTCTAAATTCGAAAGTGAATTGTTCTAAATCAAGATTGTCTTGAGTTGCTTTAAAATTTTCTGCGGTAACTATTGTTCCTTTTTTCCATTCATTTTGTGGTGCTTGGGCATCTTTTGTTCTGTATTCAATGATATAGTTTTTAATTTTTGAGCCCCCATTATCACGAGGTTTAATCCAAGAAAGTATAGCCAACTTTTCCGCTACTTTCATGTCATTTATCATTGGCTTTTTGGGATCTGATGGTTTTCCTAATATAAAAATAATATTTAAAAAAGACAAAATATTTGGACAAGCGCTAATTGGAGTCGCGCACAAAGAGTTTTATATCACCACACAATACGAGTGGAATCTAAAAATACTAAGGTAAAAGACAACAATATAGATGCCATAGCAGCATAGATACCACAAAAACAAGCCAGCAAGTGGTGGTGGTGGTGGTGGTGGTGGTGGTGGTGGTGAGGCTACCTGACGTTAATTTATCTATTCTTTATCTATTTAGCAATACTACTTCATATAAGTTGTCCTTTTTGTCGCCTTGTACTTCTACTTCTGGTCACCAGATGTCATGCTTTTGCTTCCAAAAAACATTTTTGTATACCTACTTAATATGATTTTTAAAATGTTTTATTGTTCTGGTTCTACTGACAGGTGTACACTTAATAAGATGACACTCTCATACCTAACCTAGTATTTAAAATGTTTTATTGTTCTGGTTCTACTGACAGGTGTACACTTAATAAGATGACACTCTCATACCTAACCTAGTATTTAAAATGTTTTATTGTTCTGGTTCTACTGACAGGTGTATACTTAATAGGATGACACTCTCATACCTAACCTTGTATTTAAAATGTTTTATTGTTCTGGTTTAACTGACAGGTGTGTACTTAATAAGATGACACTCTCATACCTCACCTAGTATTTCTAGTATTTTGTATATTGTCCTTTTCCAGGATAAAAACTTGGAATATTTGAGTTTAATCCGGCAGTGTTTTGGCTGCAAGTAATATGGTTATATATGAGATTTATTGTTTGATAACACTTGTACCCTTATAGAGTCTGTCAAGCCGATCTTGTCAAGAACTTAGTAGTAAAATATTCATATAGCAACAAAAAATAAATAATGTCACCTGTCATTAACTTGTCTTTGGCTCTCTTGTTGATTTCATTTACGAATTAAAATTAATGAAATAAACTGAATTTGTTGACCATCATGCCTAAAACTGTACCCAGCCATGTGAGGTGCATGTTGTTTAAGATGTTGAGTGCGTACGATGAAGAGAAATCAAGGTTCCAGCGTTATGAAATGGAAAAAATGCAAGCTTTGGAAAAGATGTCAGTGTTAGTTGGTATGTTAGATTTGACCAACTTTAATACTTTTATATCTATATATTTTTGGTTATTATTTTCTAGAAGGCAATTTTTTTTTAGAAAAACGAAAAACGTTTGGCACCGTGATCCGTCGCATCAACCTTTAAAAAACTTGTTTTTTTTTTTCTCTTGTTTTTTAAAACAGCAATGACCCGTTATCTAGCCAAATTCGAAACTTTTAACTTAACTTTAGACTTTAGTACAATTCAAAATATGAAATAATGGTGAAATAAGGGTTAGAAAAGAAATGTCAGAAATAACAACCAATATTTTATCGAAGAAAATAATTTTAAAATGCTGAATTGTTTAGAAAATTAATCGAAACGGAGTATTCGAAACTTGTTTTCCAAGAAGTTAACATAGTTAAATTTTAGAAACGGACGGCAGGTAACGTTTTGATATTATTTATTTTGTTACTTGGTAGCCTTGTTTATACTTAGGGATAAACCTATTGAAGATGTGCATTTCTACATTGCAGCGTACTGCCGTCCTTTAATTCATTAATTTTAATTGAAAGATCGAGAGCGAAGGAAGAAAGTTGTTCGAAAACATCTGGACCGTTTTGTTCTATATAAAGGACGTACATGAGATTCAAGACGAGTAAGATAAGTACTCATGGTGCAAGATAATGTAAATAATAATATTTAGCCGAATTTAAGAATTGTTCTATATAAAGGACATTACAAAAATATATTTTGATAAAATTCAGGGTTGAATTTTGATGTAAATATTATTTAGATTATTCAATTTTTTTTTAACTTAACATCTATCTTTATTTTATACTAGTAGAGTTGTTTCTTTTTTTTTTTTTTCTGATGGAGAATTTTCTTTTTTTTTGTGTCATAAAGGTTTTCTTAATTTTACTTAATAAATTAAGTGGCGCTCAACGTTTCTTTTGTTTATACATTCTGTAGCGTTAATCCAAAAATAAGTTGAACCAGAAGTAGTAATCTCGTAACATATTTGGCGCATGCAACGTGGGGCTTGGTGGCTGTATAAACAAAAAAAATATTAGAATAGAACTGTACATTTGAAAGGTTATTTGTACATCTTTCTTTAAACAATGGCTACAATGAACTTTAAACATTTGTTAAAAGACGAACTAAAACATGAATTATTGATTCGAGGAATAAATGAATATGATACTGTAGAAGAAATGAGAAGAAAATTAGCCCAGCTAAAGAAAGATGACAAATTAGAAATAGAAAAACAGTATTGTGATAATTAAGACATTGACTCAGAATGTATCAAGTGTAGTTCCAAGATTACTGACATAAAAAATTTATTAGAAATATCTAACAATGAAATGTCACTGTTGAACAGGTTAAAATCCCGAACTCTACACGTTCAAGCTAGGCTAAGTCATTTATTGACAGAAGACCCCATGATTTACGATAGGATTACCCTTTTGAAGAATGATTGTGAGACGATTTTGCAATCCGTTTTGGTGAACCAAGGATCGGTTGACATTTCTAATAACGATACAGAAACCAACAAGATGATTGATAATCTTGAGAATACAATTCGAGGGCCTTTTTCGAATGTCCATTCTCATGAAGCATGTAGCAAAGAAACGGTAAAAGTCTTTGTGGATGTGAGCAGGTCTATTAACAACTGGAATTTAAAATTTTCCGGTAGAAGCAGCCAAATGGGTGTGATTGCATTTACAAAAAAAGTTGATGAGATCAGAGCATGTAAAGGTTTGACTGAAAAGGACTTATTGAATGGAGCGTATGATTTGTTTGAGGGGGAAGCACTAGAGTAGTTTAGATTTTATGGACGACAGTGTAAAAGTTGGAGCTCGTTAGTAGAAAAGCTAAAAGAAGAGTATCTACCGATTTCCTATGATAGGAAGACTTTAAAAGAAATTACCGTACGTACACAACACGAACAAGAGAGTGCTTGCGCGTTTATTTTCGTTATGATGACATATTTTGATATTTTGATATTGTTGACTAGAACCTTACTATAAGTCCAAGACTTTAGCAGAAAAGTTTCAAAGCTTGGACGAGTTAAGAAAAAAATTCAAGGTTTTAGAAGACTTAAAAGCAGAGTGTGCAGCCTATGTGAACCCTCCAATTAGAAAAGAAAATATTCTTCATAGAGATCTTTGCTATGCATTCGAAAGTGAAGTTAGAGCTAAAAATAAAGAGAATAATGTCACTGAGTTGACAAACGAAAGAAATAATAGTAGGGTTTCATGTAATAAATGTAAAGCTAAAGGTCATAAACCGGAAGAATGTAAATTCAATAAAAGAGTATACTGTTATGGTTATGGTAATGATGGTGTCATTCACCCCAATTGTGAACGGTGTAGGCCTGAGAAATGTTTAAACTCAGCCGAAGCCTCGAAAGTAGATCCAACTTAAATGTGACAGAATTTAACAATATAAATAATAGAATAGTACAGAATAAGACGTTACAGAAAACTACTAAAGAAGAATGGTTGGATTGGCTATCTCATGTTAAAAACTTTTTAAACTCGAAAATAATAAATGAGGTATATTTCAACCCAAAACAGGGCGAATCTAGGCCATTCCTAAAAATAAACATCCTTGGCAAAGAGTGTATGGCCCTGTTAGATTCGGGAGCTGTTTGTTCCGTTTTGAACACATTTGCTTTTAGAAAACTTCAAAATTTTGGTGCTCAATTAAACAGTACTAAACTAACGCCTGTATATACTGCCAACGGTACACAACGCATGAGCAAAGGTTCCACCAATTTGCTTGTTGAGTACAAAGATTCATTTAAAGTGGTAAGATTTTTAATAATAGACGAAATCAAAACTCCTGTTATCCTAGGAATTGATTTCTGAAAAATGTTCAAAATAACTACAGAAGTAACAAAATTATTATCGATAGATTCTTTGTCGAATAATAATTGTTTTGTAGCACCTACGTCAATCATACATTCAAAAGATGATTTATCAGAAGATCAGAAATGGTTAATTGAAGAAAAAATCAAGATGTTTCAGACTTTAAAAGCTGATGTGGGCCTAAGCAAAACAACACTGGTTAAACACACTATCAACACTGGTGATTCCCTCCCAGTTCGGCAAAAGAATCATCCATTCTCTCCAGCTATGTTGGAACTTATCCATAAGGAATTAGACAAAATGATGTCCCTTAATGTAGTCGAGCCATCAAATTCTCCATGGAATAGCCCACTCGTAATCGTCAGAAAAGCTAACGGTGAACCCAGAGTATGTTTGGACTGTCGCAAACTCAATAACATTACTAAATTTGACAGCTACCCTCTTCCAAATATCAATTCTATTCTTAGTGGACTTCGTGGAGCTCAATATATGACGTCATTAGATTTGAAATCTGCTTACTGGCAAATAGAATTAGAACAAGAAAGCAAAGAGAAAACAGCTTTTTCAGTTCCTAAAAGAGGACTTTTCCAATTTTGCAGAATGTGCTTTGGACTGTCAACAGCAGCCCAAACTTTACAAAGACTTATGGACAAATTATTCGGGCCCGAGTTCCAGAACTCAGATTTATCTTATTCAGTGTTTATTTATCTGAAAGATATTATCTTAATATCTAAAATATTTGATGAACATGTAGAATTATTAGACAAAGTGTTTGTCTAATAATTCTACATGTTCATTTCAGCTCGATTTTGATATCGAACATAGAAAAGGACATTTACATGTTGTCCCTGATGCTCTAAGTAGGTTAGAAATGGCAGAACTCGTAGTTAATTTTCCTACAGGAGATAAATGGTACGATGATGTATGTGAGAATTCTACCAATTTTCCCCATAAATATCCAAAATTTACTGTAAGTGAAGGAAAATTATACAAGTACATCCGTAGTCGTTATGGCTTAGAATCTGATACTTCCTGGAAACTTGTAGTTCCAGCATCAGAAAGGTTAGAAATATTAAAGAAAAACCATGACGAGCCAACTGCAGGTCATTTCGGCGTGCAAAAAACTCTAAAACGTATTGCTTTACGATACTATTGGCCAAAGTTATTAGTAGATGTTAAAAAATTTGTTCGTAATTGTGAAACATGCTTAGCGAATAAATCAACAAACAAAGCAAAACCTGGTCTAATGGGTCAACCTAAACTGGTATACAAACCATTTCAGACTATTTCGGTCGACTTGCACGGTCCTATGCCTCGATCAAAAAATGGTAACACATTTATCATGGTCATATGTGATTATTTCTCGAAATAATCTTAGATGGAGTTTTTCATAAAAGTTCTCGGCTAAATGAATTAGAGTTGGTCTTTCCAGACAGAAGTAAATATTCAGAAACTCTTAAAGAGCTTCAGTCTGTTTTCGAAAAGACGAAAGAATATTTGAAGAATGCTTACGAACGTAGTAAGAAAGTTTATAATTTAAGAAGAAGACCATTAGAATTGAAAGAAGGTCAGGTAGTCTGGAAGAAAAACTATATTTTGTCTAAAGCAGGAGAACACTTTGCTAGTAAATTAGCTCCTAGAAATATAAAATGTATTGATCAAGAACGTGTGAGTCCATTTACTTATCGTTTAGTAGATGTGAATTGGCGTTTGATAGGATTAACGCAAATTAAAGATATTGTACATGTAACGCCTTAATTACATAATATTTGAAATACTATGTACAACTATTCAAAAATTAGGCTAAACATATACCAGGTATAATTGTTACTAAGTGACGGCAACAGTATATGAATATTAGTACTCGCTTGCATTCTATACATGTTTACCTTTTAATAATCTAGAATTTATATGTGTTTGCCATAGACTTTTTGTTCAACCAAATCTTTTCAGAATTGTTTTCACTTTAAAGAAGGGGGCGATGTTACACGAGATTTTATACATTTAGATTTTACCCGTGTAAGAAAACGTCTGTATATCTTCTCATTTTACTTTTTGTGTTTCCTTCTTTTGTACTTATTATCTATGGATTTTCTCAAAAATCAAAATATGAAAGAATGGTCAAGTAAGGGTTAGAAAAGAAATGTCAGAAATAACAACTAATATTTTATCGAAGAAATAATTTTAAAATGCTGAATTGTTTAGAAAATTAATCGAAACGGAGTATTCGAAACTGGTTTTCCAAGAAGTTAACATAGTTAAATTTTAGAAACGGACGGCAGGTAACGTTTTGATATTATTTATTTTGTTACTTGGTAGCCTTGTTTATACTTAGGGATAAACCTATTGAAGATGTGCATTTCTACATTGCAGCGTGCTGCCGTCCTTTAATTCATTAATTTTAATTGAAAGATCGGGAGCGAAGGAAGAAAGTTGTTCGAAAACATCTGGACCGTTTTGTCCTATATAAAGGACGTACATGAGATTCAAGACGAGTAAGATAAGTACTCATGGTGCAAGATAATGTAAATAATAATATTTAGCCGAATTTAAGAATTGTCCTATATAAAGGACATTACAAAAATATATTTTGATAAAATTTAGGGTTGAATTTTGATGTAAATATTATTTAGATTATTAAATTTTTTTTTAACTTAACATCTATCGTTATTTTATACTAGTAGAGTTGTTTTTTTTTTTTAATTCTGAAGGAGAATTTTCTTTTTTTTTGTGTCATAAAGGTTTTCTTAATTTTACTTAATAAATTAAGTGGCGCTCAACGTTTCTTTTGTTTATACATTCTGTAGCGTAAATCCAAAAATAAGTCGAACCAGAAGTAGTAATTTCGTAACAACATATTCTAATATTAATATTATAAAAATGTTACTCAAGTCACAGGAAGCAATTTTAAAGCTCATTTACCCCCAGATGAGGTATTCGTTTTATTATTTACTCGATATGCCCGCGGCTCCGCACACTTTAAAAATATAATTATCTATATATATAAAAAGAGAAGTCCTGACTGACTTACTGATTCATTCACTGACTCATTCACTGACTCATCAACGCACAGCCCAAACCCTTCGACCTAGAAAGCTGAAATTTTGCACAAAGCTTCCCTTTGTAATATTAACAAGGAATAAGAAAGGGTTTTTCGAAATTCTACCCCTAAGGGGGTGAAACGGGGGTCCAAAGTTTGTATGGGAAACAAGATTAGTTAGACTATTTTATTCGAGACTTCACAGGAGTACTCCTATTCATAAATGAGTAAACACGTGTTTCAGGTTTCTTCAGAATTCAACCCCTAAAAGGGGGAAATGGGGTGACAAAGTCTGAAAATCAACATGGGTATCGTTTGTATGGTTTTTCGCGTCGCTGATTACGAAAACAACAACGATTTCTAAATCCAACGTAGTGAACGTGAAATAACATCATTTCCTGTTGGGGTGCGACGGGGTTGAAATTTTGAAATGTGTAAATATCAATATGGGTGTCGTTTTTATGGTTTTCTTGGACATTAATTACGAAAATTGCATCGATTTTGCAATTTAATATAGTGGACATGAAAATTCTTCAAAGTATGTGTGCAAATCGGCTATAACAGACGGACAGACAGACAGTCACACAAGTGGTCCTATTAGGGTTCCATTTTTTCCTTTTGAGATATCTATCGATCTATATCAACAATATATCTATCTATCTATCTATCTATCTGTCTATCTATCTACCTATCTATCTATCTATAAATATCTATATCCAAGCAAAATATTTTAGGAACGGAAGGTAGTACATCCCTAGGGGTTGGACCACGGGATGCCAAAAAAAAGTTTTTTTTTTAATGTCAAAACTTTGACGGCCTGTATCTCCCAAACGGCTGGATATAAACCCATGTTGATGGGTGTCTAGGAAAAGGTCTGGACGAGATCTGTCTGCCGAAAGTGTCAAAACTTTACAGGTCCATATCTCCCAAACGGCTGATGCTAGACCCATGTTCATGGTACTCTAAGAAAAGGGCAAGGCGAGGTCTAGATGACGGTAAAAAAAAAGAAAGTTTGAATGAAAGTTCGTTATTATAAAGTTCGTCTGTTTTGAAGTTAGGATCTTTAAATTTTGTGTTTAGACTGACAATTGAAAATTACTTTATACGTGTCTCAGCGTTTGTGATAATACCAACCTCGAAGGGGTGAAAAGGGGGATGAAGTTGTCTTTGGAAAGTCCTTCATTTTCAAAGTAAAATGACTAAATTTGTTATTTAGGCTGTCCGTCTGTCCGTCCGTATAAACGGGAGACTCGGTAAGTGGTCAAGACCAAGGTTCAATGACCCTTTTAGCGAAAAACACAAAATAAAATTTGTGCCCTATACTTTACAAATTTAAGAACAACTCCCAGTCAATTAGTATAGCAAACCTATTGTTTTTGTTGTGTTTTTACTCAAAAAGGGTCACTGACTACTTACCAAGTCTTCAGTATGTATTTTGGCTATATAATTATAAGTGACCCAATGTAGGTACCTCACAAATATTGCAAGTATTAGGGGTGTGTTTACTTTCGTAAGTACTTTCTAAGTCTAATAAAAGGAATAGAAAATGAGTGTTTTGATGTCCATAAAAATTTAAGGGATGAGTTAATGTTCTTTCGTCTTGCGGATGCACTCCTCTCATGTTAGGTACATCCAACTAATATTATAAATGCGAAAGTTGGGATGGGTGGATGTTTATTACTCTTTCACGCCGTAACTGATGAACCGATTGGGTTGAAACTGCACAAATGTTGTTCTAAACCTGGAATAGGACAAAGGCTATTTTATATCCGATAAATCAGTTCCCATAGGATGGCAATGGGGTGTCAAGTTCCTATAGAAAAGTGATGTACTGTTACTCTTCCACGCCGTACCTACTTAACCGATTAGGCGAAACTTTGCACAAATGTAGTTCTAGAACTGGAATAGGACATAGTAGACCACTTTTTATCCCATTAATCAGTTCAGAGGCAATTGGGTGTCAAGTTCCTATAGAAAAGTGATGCACATCTTCACGCCGTACCTCCCGAACTGATAGGGCTGAAAATGCTTTAAATGTAGTTCTAGACCTGAAATAGGACATACGCTACTTTTATATCAAATCAGTAACCAAAAAAAAAATATCTTTTGGAAATTTCTCACCAAAGACCTTTTAGCAGAGGATTAATTCAGAGATCAAAATATGGTGTCTTTCGGAAACGCAGCCCTGCCTTCGGCTTCGCCAAAGACCGCCAAAGATACTTAAGCAGATGATTAAAATTAATTAGAAAACAAAAGATTAATTAGAAAAAAAAAGTGTCGACTGGAAATGCGGCTCGGATTTTAGCCTCGCCAAACATGCTATACTAGGGGATTAAATCAGTTATCAAAGACAGCCAAAGACACATTCAGAGGATTAATTCAGAAAACAAAAAATAGTGTCGATCTCCAAAATGGCTCGGGCTTCGGCCTCGGCAAAGACGGAAACGTGTCTTGATCTTCGGCCTCGCCAAAAACACTTTACATAGCGATGAAATTAGAGATGATGAGAACCAAAAACACTTTAAATACTCCAAATCAAAGTCAGGTCAACTACTAAAACTAAAAATATTTACAGATTCGATACGACTATACAAAAACTTAATTAACGCGGGCGAAGCCGCGGGCAAAAGCTAGTTATTAATAAAAAAACAACCTTCAAACTGTTGAATCATAGAAAGAAGATGTTTGTGAGTGACGTAAAATGTAGAAAATAATCTCTGGAATAAATAAATTAATATATAAATAATTCTCTGGAAAAGTAATTTGATGTTCAATTTGCGTTTAAAGTTGCGTTGTATGATGTTAAGTTTCTGCAAACCCAAAACAGTATGAACGGCTGGTTGGACATGCCATACAGATCTGAAGTTTCTGAAATGCGGAGCATTTTGATTTCATCTTTAATTATCATTGAGCGATCACTTATCCAAACCCATTGTTTATGCCGTTCATCATAGTCACAATCCAAGGAATCGAATTATATCATATTTTTTGCAATTTTGGCCTTCAATATTGTGAGTGATACGCGCACAAAAAGGTGTGTATGAATTTTGTCCCTTTCTAGCTTTTCGATTTTATATAATAGATGTTCCCAGAAAAAGTTTTAATATATAAACTTTTCGAAGGGGAAATAAAACTCGTACAGAGAGGTGGAACAGGAGTTTTAGTTCCCTTTCATGAAGGTTAAATTTAATCAAAAATGTGCATATATGAAGCAGTTATCCTGAGAACTTAATAACATTTTGTAAAATATGAGAATATCTTCATCATTATATTTTTTTAAATATAACCTTTTTGAGGGGTTAATAAAGTCTCCCATGAACAATTTGTTCAATATAGGCAGCAGAATTTATTTAACTTACTGACTGAGACAACTGCACTAGGTGAACCTTGACCCGCCAGGTTTACAGCTCTCACTCTAAACTCGTAGATAAATTTATCCAGATTAAGATTATTTTGAGTTACTGTAATTTTATTTGCAAGATTGTGTTGAACTGTCGTTCCTTCAGCCCATTTTTGCGTTTTCGCTGTTTTTGGGTCTGCAGGTACATCTCTATATTGAACGACGTATGAAATGATATCAGAGCCACCATTGTCCTTTGGCTCCGTGAATGAGAGTATAGCGATATTTTTATCTGTATCCATGTCGTCGATTGTTAAGTTTCGTGGACTTCCTGGTTTATCTGAAATATAATCGCGTTATATACTTTTAGTTAACTACCAAATATTTCAAATCTTTTTTCTTCTGTTTAGGTATATAAAATGATAAAATCACTGGACCTGGAGACTTGAAATTTTGCACATAGATACCATATATCAAAAAACCGGCCAAGTACGTGTCGGACCACACGCAGTGTAGGGTTCCGTAGTTGCCCTGCACAATATGCGGACTTCTTCTCCAAGCAAATTTTATAAATTTGTCGAGTAATACAGATCGCGCCAAACTGCTAGTACAATCAAAAGTTGCTCTTCCCAAGAACGGCCCGTACATTTTGTTCCTGCTGATGCGAATCACCCCGTGTTTAGAGGGGACTAAAAGTTTGGCGCGATCTGTACTTGTTAGCTTGTAAAGCCTACTTAGCTGTGATAAATTTCCTTTCAATTTCGTTATGTATACTACTGCCGTGATTCTATCACGTCTCCAAATACAACCGGTTTGCAGGCAAAGGGGGAGAACACTTGACTCTAACAAAAATTAACACTTTTAAGTTTAATATTTCGCAAACGGAACCCTGGATCGAAAAATGGTATTTTCACACCCCTAATATTTTTAAATTACCTATTCAACGACACCCCACACTAGGGGATAGACGAAAAAAAATTTATCCCCACTTTACGTGTAGGGGAGGTACCCTAAAAAAAATCCCTTCGTCTTTGGGACCGTTCAGCCAAGATGGCTGGTCGTAATCGGGGTTCCTCGGCTTCCTCTTTTCTCTTTTTAGACACTTTTCGCTATCTCTGATGCATATAGCCCAAGTATTACCGATTTTTTTATGAAATTTGAAGTTAAATCCAATATAACTATTAAAAGTCACTTATTTTTATCTATATTATATTAAGCGTATTTAAGAGTCACAATTTTAAACGAGCGCGACCTTTTTCGTCTTAATCTGCATATATACTAACGATTATATATATATATACATATACAGGGTGGAAAAAATTTAAGGGCCCTGGAGGGGAACTACCTTAAATCCTTTAGTTAGCTCATTTAACTGAAAGGAAACATTCCTTTATTTTTTAAAAGAAACGAAACTGCATTCAAATATATTCTGAAATTCGCTTGTCTCACCCGGGAATCGAACCATCAAAAAATGAAAAAAAAAAACCCACGCTATTTTATCATACGAATCGGTAGGATTATTGTTCAGAATAAAATTTGTCTAATAAACATTTGGTCTTACACTCATCTGTTGTACGAGATACTCATGAAATTAAATATTTATTACAAGTTCTTTGTTAATAATACCTATTACTGTTCACTTGTAACAAGTAAATGACACGTTATAATTTTCTTATCTCTCTTACATCCAAAGACACAAGCTTGCTAATGTTATTTATCTAAAGTACCTTGTTGAATACTTCAATAAGAAAATCGTTAAATGGTAATAATAAATGTATGCAGTGCACAATTACTTCTTGCACTAGGCGTACTGACGAAAAGTTTAAAAAGGAACGTATTTTTTTTGCAACGCGGAGCAACAAATTTAAAGTTCGAACCATAACTTTCAACATTTTTAAAATCGATAAAAGTATTCTTTCGAAATTCAAATTTTGTTTTGTTTTGCTTTCATTCCGTGCTGTCATTGTGTAATATTGGCGTATAATTATTACTTTACAAGTGAACAGTACGAGGTTTTGTTAATAAAGAAATTGTAATAAATATTCAATTTCATGGGTATCTCGTACAACAGATGAGTGTAAGACTTTAGTTTAGTAGACAAATTTTATCCTGAACAATAATCCTACCGATTCGTAAAATAAAATAGCGAGGGTTTAATTTTTAAATTTTTAGTTGGTTCAGTTCCCGGGTGAGATAAGCAAATTTTAGAAGATCTTTGAATGCAGTTTTGTTTCTTTTAAAAAATAAAGGAATGTTTCCTTTCAGTAAAATGAGCTAACTAAAGGATTTAAGGTAGTTCCCCTCCAGGGCTCTGTCATTTTTTCCATCCTGTATACTAACGATTAATATGCAAATTACATCCTTGTAAGCGTTTATGTTTAGCTTAAACTGCGTAATGTGTTACGTAGCATTGGCGCCATCTAGCGGCATGAATCAAAAGTGTCTGAGTATTGACTACTTTGCTCTCCTTAACGATATATAAATAAATAGTGTATGGTGCGGTACGTAGTTACAGAGCTACAACCCTTGCCGATGCAACATGGTGCGGTACGTAGTTACAGAGCTAGAACCCTTGCCGATGCAACATGGTGCGGTACGTAGTTACAGAGCTACAACCCTTGCCGATGCAACATGGTGCGGTACGTAGTTACAGAGCTACAACCCTTGCCGATGCAACATAGTGCGGTACGTAGTTACAGAGCTACAACCCTTGCCGATGCAACATGGTGCGGTACGTAGTTACAGAGCTACAACCCTTGCCGATGCAACATGGTGCGGTACGTAGTTACAGAGCTACAACCCTTGCCAATGCAACATGGTGCGGTACGTAGTTACAGAGCTACAACCCTTGCCGATGCAACATGGTGCGGTACGTAGTTACAGAGCTAGAACCCTTGCCGATGCAACATGGTGCGGTACGTAGTTACAGAGCTAGAACCCTTGCCGATACAACATGGTGCGGTACGTAGTTACAGAGCTACAACCCTTGCCGATGCAACATGGTGCGGTACGTAGTTACAGAGCTACAACCCTTGCCGATGCAACATGGTGCGGTACGTAGTTACAGAGCTACAACCCTTGCCGATGCAACATGGTGCGGTACGTAGTTACAAAGCTAGAACCCTTGCCGATGCAACATGGTGCGGTACGTAGTTACAGAGCTACAACCCTTGCCGATGCAACATGGTGCGGTACGTAGTTACAGAGCTACAACCCTTGCCGATGCAACATGGTGCGGTACGTAGTTACAGAGCTACAACCCTTGCCGATGCAACATGGTGCGGTACGTAGTTACAGAGCTAGAACCCTTGCCGATGTGCATGGTGCGGTACGTAGTTACAGAGCTACAACCCTTGCCGATGCAACATGGTGCGGTACGTAGTTACAGAGCTACAACCCTTGCCGATGTGCATGGTGCGGTACGTAGTTACAGAGCTACAACCCTTGCCGATGCAAAATGGTGCGGTACGTAGTTACAGAGCTACAACCCTTGCCGATGCAACATGGTGCGGTACGTAGTTACAGAGCTAGAACCCTTGCCGATGTGCATGGTGCGGTACGTAGTTACAGAGCTACAACCCTTGCCGATGCAACATGGTGCGGTACGTAGTTACAGAGCTACAACCCTTGCCGATGCAACATGGTGCGTCACGTAGTTACAGAGCTACAACCCTTGCCGATGCAACATGGTGCGGTACGTAGCTACAGAGCTACAACCCTTGCCGATGCAACATGGTGCGGTACGTAGTTACAGAGCTAGAACCCTTGCCGATGTGCATGGTGCGGTACGTAGTTACAGAGCTACAACCCTTGCCGATGCAACATGGTGCGGTACGTAGTTACAGAGCTACAACCCTTGCCGATGCAACATGGTGCGGTACGTAGTTACAGAGCTAGAACCCTTGCCGATGTGCATGGTGCGGTACGTAGTTACAGAGCTACAACCCTTGCCGATGCAACATGGTGCGGTACGTAGTTACAGAGCTAGAACCCTTGCCGATGTGCATGGTGCGGTACGTAGTTACAGAGCTACAACCCTTGCCGATGCAACATGGTGCGGTACGTAGTTACAGAGCTACAACCCTTGCCGATGCAACATGGTGCGGTACGTAGTTACAGAGCTAGAACCCTTGCCGATGTGCATGGTGCGGTACGTAGTTACAGAGCTAGAACCCTTGCCGATGCAACATGGTGCGGTACGTAGTTACAGAGCTAGAACCCTTGCCGATGTGCATGGTGCGGTACGTAGTTACAGAGCTACAACCCTTGCCGATGCAACATGGTGCGGTACGTAGTTACAGAGCTACAACCCTTGCCGATGCAACATGGTGCGGTACGTAGTTACAGAGCTACAACCCTTGCCGATGCAACATGTTTTCGTTACTTGCCTACTACCAAACTAACATTTTTCGATAAAGTGAACTTCTCTATATTACATTTAAGGCTCTTTCATTGTCTTGTAAAATGACACCTTTATAATAAATATATATTTTAGAATTATAGTACCTATTTATAATTTGAGATTTACACTGTCTCAAAAACTTTTTTGAAGCTATGTCGTCTTAACAGATGTCGATTATAAAAGATTCCATTTTGAACCGAGTTGAAGTTAGCGAACCACTTTTAACGAACCGGTTTTAAAGATATAACCCGACCAAATAAAAATGTCGTATTTAAAAATTTAATAAATGGCATTTTTGACTTGAAATGAACACAAATTCACTTGAGAGTGATGAACAGCAGCCGTAGGCACATACTTCTGTTTGTTCCGTGTAAAACAAAACCACCTAAAAGCTGCTATGGCTTAAACAAAATGTTTAGCTACCCAACGATTTTAAAAATAAGCTGAACCTTAAAAGTCAACATGTAAACATCTAAATGATAGACAGCAACCTATGGCATACATCTGTGCAGGTCTCATACTGTAGCAACTCATCTGGGAGTTGTTTTAATTAATTTGGAAATAAAATAAAAATGCAAAATTAAAAAATTTATTAAAATAAACCTAAACCTTAAAATACTTTAAATTTACTTTTAAAAGATAGGCATGCACCTGTAGCATGAACCTGTATAAGTCTCATGCTGTAGCAATTCATCTGGAAGTTGTTTTAATTAATTTAAAAATAAAATAAAGATAGAAATAAAAAAAATATTTAAAAAAACCTAAATCTTAAAAGGCTTTGAGTTTACTTTTAAAAGATAGGCATGCAACTGTGGCATGCACCTGTATAGGTCTCATGCTGTAGCGATTCATCTGGAAGTTTTAATTATTCATATACCTTCACTTAAAATGAAAATTTGCTTTAAAAATTATTTCAAAAAGAGGTGAACCTTAAAAAACTTTTAAAACCCATTAAAACGATTGACACTAGCTTAAGGCATACACCTGTATAAGTTTCATGCTGTAGCAATTCATGTGGACGGTAATATATCATATTAAAAGTAGCAAACCGCTTTTAACGCGCTAGTACTGGTAGCAAATTGCAATTTAAAAATAAGTTTGCTTTCGTAGGAATACAAAAACACATTTATGTGATAGACAGAAGCCAATATGATACGTTTGTATTTGTTTTGTGCTGTGGCACGTCATCCAGAGGTTAAAGTAATTAATTTAGAAATAAAATAAAAATGCAAAATTCAAAAATTTATTTTAAAAAACCTGAACCTTAAAAGACTTTGAATTTACTTTTAAAAGATAGGCATGCACCTGTAGCATGAACCTGTATAAGTCTCATGCTGTAGCAATTCATCTGGAAGTTGTTTTAATTAATTTAAAAATAAAATAAAGATATAAATAAAAAAAAATATTAAAAAAAACCTGAACCTTAAAAGGCTTTGAATTTACTTTTAAAAGATAGGCATGCACCTGTGGCATGCACCTGTATAGGTCTCATGCTGTAGCGATTCATCTGGAAGTTTTAATTATTCATATACCTTCACTTAAAATGAAAATTTGCTTTAAAAATTATTTCAAAAAGAGCTGAACCTTAAAAAACTTTCAAAACCCATTAAAACGATTGACACTAGCTTAAGGCATACACTTGTATAAGTTTCATGCTGTAGCAATTCATGTGGACGGTAATATATCATATTAAAAGTAGCAAACCGCTTTTAACGCGCTAGTACTGGTAGCAAATTGCAATTTAAAAATAAGTTTGCTTTCGTAGGAATACAAAAACACATTTATGTGATAGACAGACGCCAATATGATACGTTTGTATTTTTTTTGTGCTGTGGCACGTCATCCAGAGGTTAAAATAATTAATTTAGAAATAAAATAAAAATGCAAAATTCAAAAATTTATTTAAAAAAACCTGAACCTTAAAAGACTTTGAATTTACTTTTAAAAGATAAGCATGCACCTGTAGCATGCACTTGCATAGGTCTTATGCTGTAGCAATTCATCCGGAAGTTGTTTTAATAAATTTAGAAATAAAATAAAGATGCAAAATTAAAAAAAATATTTAAAAAAACCTGAACCTTAAATGGCTTTGAGTTTACTTTTAAAAGATAGGCATGCACCTGTGGCATGCACCTGTATAGGTCTCATGCTGTAGCCATTCATCTGGAAGTTGTTTTAATTAATTAAAAAAAAAAAAAGTTGCAAAACTAAAAAAATAATTTAAAAAACCTGAACCTTAAAAAACTTTGAATTTATTTTTGAAAGATAGCCACGCACGTGTAGCATGCATCTGTTTAGGTCTCATGCTGTAGCAATTCATGTGGAAGTTGTTTTAATTAATTTAGATATAAAATAAACATGCAAAACTAAAAAATTAATTTAAAAAAAGCTGAACCTTAAAAGACTTTGCATTTACTTTTAAAAGATAGGCACGCACCTATAGCATGCATTTGTATAGGTCCTATGATGAAGCAATTCTTCTGGTAGTTAATTTTATTAATTTTGAAATAAAAAAGATGCAAAATTTAAAAATTTTGTAAAAAAAATCTTAACCTTAAAAGACTTTGAATTTACTTTTAAAAGATAGGCATGCACCCGTGGCATGCACCTGTATAGGTCTCATGCTGTAGCGATTCATCTGGAAGTTTTAATTATTCATATACCTTCACTTAAAAAAAAAATTTGCTCTAAAAATTATTTCAAAAAGAGCTGAACCTTAAAAAACTTTTAAAACCCACTAAAACGATTGACACTAGCTGAAGACATAAGTGTATAAGTTTCATGCTGTAGCAATTCATGTGGACGGTAATATATCATATTAAAAGTAGCAAACCGCTTTTAACGCGCTAGTACTGGTAGCAAATTGCAATTTAAAAATAAGTTTGCTTTCATAGGAATACAAAAACACATTTATGTGATAGACAGAAGCCAATATGATACGTTTGTATTTTTTTTGTGCTGTGGCACGTCATCCAGAGGTTAAAATAATTAATTTAGAAACAAAATAAAAATGCAAAATTCAAAAATTTATTTAAAAAAACCTGAACCTTAAAAGACTTTGAATTTGCTTTAAGAAGATAAGCATGCACCTGTAGCATGCATTTGTATAGGTCTCATGCTGTAGCAATTCATCTGAAAGTTGTTTTAATAAATTTAGAAATAAAATAAAGATGCAAAATTAAAAAAATTATTTAAAAAAACCTGAACCTTAAATGGCTTTGAGTTTACTTTTAAAAGATAGGCATGCACCTGTGGCATGCACCTGTATAGGTTTCATGCTGTAGCAATTCATCTGGAAGTTGTTTTAATTAATTTAAAAAAAAAAGTTGCAAAACTAAAAAATTAATTTAAAAAACCTGAACCTTAAAAAACTTTGAATTTATTTTTGAAAGATAGGCACGCACGTGTAGCATGCATCTGTTTAGGTCTCATGCTGTAGCAATTCATGTGGAAGTTGTTTTAATTAATTTAGATATAAAATAAACATGCAAAACTAAAAAATTAATTTAAAAAAACCTGAACCTTAAAAGACTTTGAATTTACTTTTAAAAGATAGGCACGCACCTATAACATGCATTTGTATAGGTCCTATGCTGAAGCAATTCTTCTGGTAGTTAATTTTATTAATTTTGAAAAAAAAAGATGCAAAATTTAAAAATTTTGTAAAAAAAACCTTAACCTTAAAAGACTTTGAATTTACTTTTAAAAGATAGGCATGCACCCGTGGCATGCACCTGTATAGGTCTCATGCTGTAGCGATTCATCTGGAAGTTTTAATTATTCATATACCTTCACTTAAAAAGAAAATTTGCTCTAAAAATTATTTCAAAAAGAGCTGAACCTTAAAAAACTTTTAAAACCCATTAAGACGATTGACACTAGCTTAAGGCATAAGTGTATAAGTTTCATGCTGTAGCAATTCACGTGAACGGTAATATATCATATTAAAAGTAGCAAACCGCTTTTAACGCGCTAGTACTGGTAGCAAATTGCAATTTAAAAATAAGTTTGCTTTCGTAGGAATACAAAAACACATTTATGTGATAGACAGAAGCCAATATGATACGTTTGTATTTGTTTTGTAGTGTGGCACGTCATCCAGAGGTTAAAATAATTAATTTAGATAAAAAACAAAAATGCAAAATTAAAAAAAATATAAAAAAAAACCTGAACCTTAAAAGACTTTGAATTTACTTTAAAAAGATAGACATGCACCTGTAGCATGCACCTGTATAGGTCTCATGCTGTAGCAATTCATCTGGAAGTTGTTTTAATTAATTAAAAAAAAAAAGTTGCAAAACTAAAAAATTTATTAAAAAAACCTGAACCTTAAAAGACTTTAAATTTACTTTTAAAAGATAGACACGCACCTATAGCATGCATCTGTATAGGTTTAATGCTGTAGCAATTCATCTGGTAGTTAATTTTATTAATTTCGAAAAAAAAAAAGATGCAAAACTAAAAAATTAATTAAAAAAAACCTGAACCTTAAAAAACTATGAATTTACTTTTGAAAGATAGACACGCACGTGTTACATGCATCTGTATAGGTCTCATGATGTAGCAATTCATCTGGAAGTTGTTTTAATTAATTTATATATAAAATAAAAATGCAAAATTAAAAAATTAATTTAAAAAGACCTGAACCATAAAAGACTTTGATTTTACTTTTAAAAGATAGGCATGCACCCGTAGCATGCACTTGTATAGGTCTCATGCTGTAGCAATTCATCTGAAAGTTGTTTTAATTAATTAAAAAAAAAAAAAGTTGCAAAACTAAAAAACTTGAACCTTAAAAAACTTTGAATTTACTTTTGAAAAATAGGCACGTACGTGTAGCATGCATCTGTATAGGTCTCATGCTGTAGCAATTCATCTGGAAGTTGTTTTAATTAATTTATATATAAAATAAAGATGCAAAACTAAAAAATTAATTTAAAAAGACCTGAACCTTAAAAGACTTTATATTTACTTTAAAAAGATAGGCACGCACCTATAGCATGCATCTGTTTAGGTTTTATGCTGTAGCAATTTATCTGGAAGTTGTTTTAATTAACTAAAAAAAAAAAAAAGATGCAAAATTAAAAAATTAATTTAAAAAAACCTGAACCTTGAAAGACTTTGAATTTACTTTTAGAAGATAGGCTTGCACCTGTGGCATGCACTTATATAGGTCTCATGCTGTAGCAATTCATCTGGAAGTTTTTATTATTCACATACCTTCTCTTAAAATAAAAATTTGCGTTAAAAATTATTTCAAAAAGAGCTGAACCTTAAAAAACTTTTAAAATCCATTAAAAGGATTGACATTAGCTTTAGCCATACACCTGTATAAGTTTCATGCTGTAGCAATTCATGTGGACGGTAAAATATTATATTAAAAGTAGCAAACCGCTTTTAACGCGCTAGTACTGGTAGCAAATTGCAATTTAAAAATAAAGTTTCTTTCGTAGGAACACAAAAACACATTTATGTGATAGACAGAAGCCTATTTTATAAGTCTGTATTTGTTTTGTGCTGTGGCACGTCATGCAGAAGTTGAAATAATTAATTTAGAACTAAAAAAAAATGCAAAATTAAAAAATTAATTTAAAAAGACCTGAACCTTAAAAGACTTTGAATTTACTTTTAATAGATAAGCAATAACCTGTGGCATACACCTGTACAGGTCTCATGCTGTAGCAAATCATCTGGAAGCTGTTATAATAAATTTAGTTTTAAAACAAAATTCACTTTTTTCAAATTAATTATAAATAAACTGAACCTAATAAATCACCAAAAATACATTTAGGTGATAGGCAAAGGCCTGTGGCATACACCTGTACAGGTTTTAACCAGTAGCATTTCTTCTGGAAGACATAATGATCATTTTAAAATCTCGATCGAAATATTTTTAGCTATCTCGATAGAAAAATGGCACTTGTGCTGCCACCTAGCGTGTAGTAGGAGAAGTTATTATTTTTTTTCACCGCGGTACTAGCGCCACTGGAACTACGCTACCACCTAGCTTGTAGTAGCGGAACTTGTATTATAATTTCCCGGCGATATTAGCGCTACTATTTGGCACTACCTATATTGTGCGTAGTTAGTAGGTAGGTACAATGTCTAATCTGTCAAGACCCCATTATTAGTTTGGAGTTCAGTTTTGTATTATATAAGTTTTTGTTCACCTCAGTCACCAACTAGATGGCGTTGTGGGTATTCTACATCGCGATATCGATTGTTCTTTAACATTACCAGTAGTCATTCCGAGTATCATTTGCAAACCAACCATTTCAACCTATTCAACCTATCAATACACCTGATATTATATAAGGTTCAATATCACGCGGTGTTTCATTTGGGACAATTGTTCATGGTCCTTCGAGCCGGATTAACGGCACAAGGAGTTTGGAGCAAGTACGTCCACGGGCGCTGACTCAGAGGCTGTGTGCTGTCATCACGGAGCCGCTGCCAAGGAAGGAAGAGTGGATCATCGGTCGCTTGCACGGAAGCTGAGGAGTGACGTCACAGGACAGGACGTGACGTCAAATTATTATTTTTGTTTCTAAATATTGTACTACTCGGACTTATCGATTTGTGTGAACTAACCAATATATTAAGTGAGCTTTCACTTTGTTTTGTTTAATAAGTTAGTTATGTGATGACATAGTCAGGAAAATGTTGAAATTTTTCCTTGGTGGGCAGAATGTCTAATCTGTCAAGACCCCATTATTAGTTTGGAGTTCAGTTTTGTATTATATAAGTTTTTGTTTATCCTCTTAAATAAATCATTCTGTACTTGAATACGTGCTTCCATCTTCAGTTAGGTGATGTATTAATCAGAATGTTCAAATAGTATATTTCTAAGTCTCTGAGCATATAATTTTGACAAAAAAACGACAGGTCCAAAGTTGAATCTTCACAAATTTTCTAAGTGTTTTTAATATCTATCGAAAATTGGGCGTAGGTTCCCCGTATCTTCGTTTTTAAGAGAATTATTCTAAGTCTAAACTAATTATTTTTAAATTTTACAAGTCCAAGTTTTACTTTAAAGTCTATTTTCCAATACGTAAAGTTAGAATAGAGTACTCAGTTGTACTTTTTCACTTTTGTACTTTTTCAATCAACTCGCTACAAATGGTACCACGTGGCACTTTATCCCACCTCATTCTCCAAACTTTGGCGGGCTGTGGGAAGCCGGTATAAAAGCAACCATCCAATCATACTTCCACGTATGTCACACTTCACGAATTTAATCATTGCTGATGCTTACCAAAGAAACATTACGACAGAGTCCTCGAGTGCATTAAGAGAATTATTAGACACGACAAATGAATGCCTCTTTGCTTTAAAAAATTTGTCTATCGACGTGAGTTCATAGGACACAATTGTGATTTATATTCTAAGCCTCAAATTAGATGGCGAGTCCCGAAAACAGTGGGAACTTAGGATTAGTGAATCTTCCAATGAACTACCTACATTAGCTGAATTCAAAGTATTTTTAGAAACCAGATCACGTGCTTTGGAGTTCATAGATCCTAAGTTGACCAAACAAAATATGTCACAGAAATGTACAAATGTCACTTCACACAACAATCTCAAAGTTTTGCATACAGCGAAATTGTCATGTATCTTTTGTAAGGAAGATCATCGTCTTTGTAACTGTAAAAAGTTTGCAAAGGGCGACACTGATACTCGACGTAGTTTCGTCCAATCTAATAAATTGTGTTTTAATTGCCTCGGTTCTGGTCACTCAGTTTATACTTGCCACCAATCCTCTAGATGCCGCCTTTGTAAAAGGAAGCATCACTCATTATTGCATCCCAAAAATGTCACTTATTTAGCAGACACTAATCATTCAGCTGATCAGGGTGTTGCTCCAGCGACACCATCCACATCACAACAAGAAGAGCCTACAAGCAACATCACAGCCTTGTTTTCTAATCCCAATGGTCAAGTTTTACTTGCCACAGCATTGGTTAATGCTAAGTCCAACACAGGCTCTCTAGTAACACTCAGGTGTTTGGTAGATCAAGGTTCACAAGGTTCATTTATATCGGAATCTGCGGTTCAACTTCTTGGGCTTAAGAAAAACCCACACAAAAGCTCCATAATTGGTCTTGGAAGTGACTCAACTAGTTCGGTAACATCAAAAGCGAAGGTTTCGATCGAACTGCAATCACTTCATAGCAAATTCAAAATTTGCCTTCAAGCTTTTGTGCTCCCCAAGCTCACATCAGTTCTTCCCGAGCGACGTATTGTTGTTGAGTTTTGGCCCGAGTTCACTGATATCAGTTTAGCAGATCCATCATTTGGTACTCCAAATAAAATTGATATGCTCCTTGGAGCGGATGTCTATGGGCAAATTTTATTAGACGGTATAATCAAGGGTTCACCTGGTGCACCAATTGCTCAAAACACCACACTGGGTTGGATTCTCTCAGGTCCAGTTCAAAGCAATACCGTAACCAACACAATTTTGTGTCATCATGCCCATAGAACCAATGAAATTGAGCTTCTGAAGAAATTCTGGGAGCTTGAAGATGATAATAAAATTGCCGATCAATCTCAACTCAGCGAAGAAGAAGAAAAGTGCGAACAGATCTTTGCAGAAACTACCAGGAGAGATAAATCAGGACGCTATATTGTCAACTTACCGTTTCGTAACGACGATCCTAGTTGCAAATATGGCAACTCAAAAGACATTGCGATAAAGCAATTCTATCAGCTTGAGAGAAGACTATTGAAAGATCCGAAGCTAAAAGCTCAGTATTCCTCTGTTATAGACGAATACAAACAAATCGGTCATGCTGAAGTCGTACTTGTAGAAGAAGTAAATAAATCAGACGCAGTATACTTACCCCACCATGCTGTGATTCGAGAAGATAAAGATACAACAAAGGTACGCGTGGTATTCAATGCTTCGTGTAGAGGCACCAACGGTGTTTCTTTGAATAATTATCTGTTAGTTGGTCCAAAACTACAGCATGATTTGCGTCATATAATAATACGATGGCGTACTCATCCCATTTGTTTGATATCAGACATAATAAAAATGTATCGACAGGTGAAGGTAACAGGTTTCGATGCAGATTTTCAGCGTTTTGTTTGGCGTGAACAAGACGCTGAAAACCCGAAAGAAGAACTTCAACATTATAAGCTTTCAAGGTTAACATTTGGAACTGCTTCCGCACCTTACCTGGCTGTACGAACTCTACATCAAGTCGCTTATGATGATGGACAAGAGTTCCCAGAAGCTGCTAAAATCATCCTAAAAGAATTTTACATGGACGATCTTATGACGGGCTGTAACTCTGTTGAAGAAGGTAAGCAAATTTATGCAGAAATCACAGAATTACTAAAGAAAGGAGGTTTCGAACTACAGAAATGGAGCAGTAATAGTGAAGAATTACTTAAAGAAATAGATGAAAAGAATACAGAAAAAGAAGGAACCTTGAAATTAAAAACAGATGAAGTATTTAAAATCCTAGGACTTACCTGGAACCGAAAAACCGACGAGTTTGAGTACGCAGTGCAACTTCCACCTCTTACCTCACCAGTAACCAAACGAAAGGTATTATCCGATATTTTACGGTTATTACTGGTGCCAGTGATAATCTCAGCTAAAGTCTTCATACAGACGTTATGGCTATCAGGAATTGAGTGGGATGACGAGCTTCCCCTAAACTTGCTGAAAGACTGGCTAAAGTATAGAGCGGATTTAAATAAATTAACCAAATTCAGCCTCCCACGTTGGATTCATACGCGCAAGGATGATGAACTTCAGGAGTTACACGGTTTTTGCGACGCATCAAATAAAGCTTACGCTGCAGTAGTCTACCTACGCGTCATAGACAACCAAGGAAAGGTTCATGTTTCATTGATTGCTTCCAAAACAAAAGTAGCTCCTATCAAACAGATCTCTACCCCAAAGTTGGAAGTCTGTGGAGCCGTATTGCTTACAAGGTTACTGATTGAAGTCTCTAAAGTCATGAATCTTGACAAACGCACCATTCAGGCATGGACAGATTCGCAAGTGGTTCTTGCATGGCTGAAAGGTCATATATCCCGATGGAAGACGTTTGTTGCAAATCGTGTGTCCGAAATCATCACCTCGCTGGAACCTCAGCAATGGTCACACGTTTCTACAAAAGACAACTGTAACTGCGAGGTTACAGGAATGCAGAGCTGATAGGATTTGAGTATTGATTGGAGAATTGTGGGTAAACTGACTGACCTTTGATGATGATTGTGGATGGATGCGCTGTGTGGCGTCCCTCCTTGTTGGGCTGATGGAGCTGGCGCCTTGGGCAGGAATGTGCAGGATTGTCTTGGAGTAATGTGAACACAACACTGGTATATAACGTGAACACAACACTGGTAGGTACGCGATATTGGCGGCGCAAGTGTGCACACGTGTGGTTCGAACGATGTCTGGCGCGGAACAGAGTGAATGCGCGGCGCCCAGCGCGCGAGTTGATTGTGTCGCGAGGTGGCGCCAGCGCTGCGCCGCGAAATTAGTCATGCGCATGCGCGAACGTCACGCTGGTGGCGTGAACAACAACCCTGCCGAATGCGCATCTCGAGGCACGCCTAACAAGGATGAAAGATTTTGGAAGGAGGGTCCGATGTGGCTGAAAGAAAAGAAAATTGATTATAAAAAAGAAAAAATTGAAGAAACACATTTAGAAGGGAAAAAGAACAAGATTTGTTTAATAAATACCTGCAATAAGGAAGAATCAGATCCCGCTGAAGAGATTATTTCTAGGTTTTCATCTCTAAGAAGACTTATACGTGTTGTTGTTATCTGCAAAAGATTGGCTAAACGTGCTAAAAAAGAGAATTTAGACGATATAAAAATTTGGCACACCAGCACTGAAATCAAGGAAAGCTTAAAAACATGTATAAAAATATGTCAAGAAAGATATTTTCACGAAGAACTGGAAGACCTAAAAAAGAAAAAAGATATTAGTAATAAAAGTAAACTTACCTCACTGAATCCTGTTATCGATGAAGACGGGATACTAAGAGTCGGTGGCAGACTAGAACATGCTTCAATCACTGAAGAGATGAAGCATCCAATCATACTTCCACGTATGTCACACTTCACGAATTTAATCATTGCTGATGCTCACGACAAAACATTACACGGCGGTCCACAATTGATGTTAAACTATTTACGATCCAAATATTGGATAGTCGGGGCAAAGGAGCTAGTAAAGCTCTTCGTTTTACATTGTGTACGACATTCAGCCCGAATCAGACATCAATTGATGGGACAGTTACCGACAGTAAGAGCAAGTGCAAGTCGACCTTTCTTGAGAAGTGGAGTCGATTATGCGGGCCCTATCAATATCAGAACCTCAAAGGGTAGAGGTAATCACTCATACTCGTATAAGGGATATATTTGCTTATTTATTTGTATGGCAACGCGCGCGATCCACCTCGAAGCAGTAAGTGATCTTACATCTCAAGGATTCATAGCTGCTTTCAAACGTTTTGTGGCTCGCCGTGGTCACTGTGCAGACGTATATAGTGATAATGGAACAAACTTTGTGGGTGCTGCACGTGAATTAAAGACCCTTTTTATTGAAGAAAGATCGACTATAGCAATAGAAATTGCTGATCAACTCGCTACAAATGATACCACGTGGCACTTTATCCCACCTCATTCTCCAAACTTTGGCGGGCTGTGGGAAGCCGGTATAAAAGCAACAAAGTACCATTTAAAGCGTGTTATTGGAACTTCGACATTGACATTCGAAGAAATGACAACATTGTTATCGCAGATAGAGGCTTGTCTCAATTCAAGGCCTATTTCAAAAATCACTGACAATCCTGGTGATCCAACTCCATTAACACCAGGACATTTCTTAATAGGTGAACCTCTGGTTGTAGTACCTGACTTGAATTACGATACAGCAAACGTTTCTAGTCTCAGGAGATGGCAAATCACACAAAAGATGACTCAGGACTTTTGGCGTCGTTGGTCACGGGAATACTTGACTCAGTTTCACCATCGTTACAAGTGGACCCACAAAACTCCCGAACCCGAAATTGGAGACGTGGTGCTAGTAATGGAAGATGATCTTCCCCCAGCCAGATGGCTGTACGGTGTTATCGTTGGCAAGCATCCTGGATTGGATGGAATTACTAGAGTGGTCAGTTTGAAATGTAACTATAATACAATTAAACGACCAGTATGTAAGTTGTGTTTTTTACCTAGTGATTCCTGATAGAACTTAGTTATTGTTTTGTGTATTTTCTTTGATTATAAGTTATTTTCTAATGTAATCACTAACATTGGTTACCGTTAAGTTATGTTAAGTTAACAAGTTATTATTTTTGTTTCTAAATATTGTACTACTCGGACTTATCGATTTGTGTGAACTAACCAATATATTAAGTGAGCTTTCACTTTGTTTTGTTTAATAAGTTAGTTATGTAATGACATAGTCAGGAAAATGTTGAAATTTTTCCTTGGTGGGCAGAATGTCTAATCTGTCAAGACCCCATTATTAGTTTGGAGTTCAGTTTTGTATTATATAAGTTTTTGTTCACCTCAGTCACCAACTAGATGGCGTTGTGGGTATTCTACATCGCGATATCGATTGTTCTTTAACATTACCAGTAGTCATTCCGAGTATCATTTGCAAACCAACCATTTCAACCTATTCAACCTATCAATACACCTGATATTATATAAGGTTCAATATCACGCGGTGTTTCATTTGGGACAATTGTTCATACATCTTGTATTCTGTGATAATTGTGACCCTTGATTAACCACTCGTAATAAAGATTATTTATGGTATATTACAATAAAATGCTTTTTATGTTCTGCTTTTATTAATTTGTTTTGTTATAACAATTTACAATACTTGAGCAAAAATAACAAAAAGAATATAGGTAAAAAAAAATTGGTAAATTAAAAAGATGTATGCCCGGTTGGGAATCGAACCCGGGACCTTTACTCAAACCACAAATAATATTACCAGCTGATCGTATGTTCCTTTGGCATCTAAGTATAGGTATTGTTGTTATTTACCATATTTTTAGGGTTCGATACCAGTATTGTGTGGTGGTACGGAATCCTTTGTTCGCGAGTCCGGTTTGCACCACCCAAATTATTTTGAAATATTATTCGATAAACTGCTTAGGTATATTATCATATTTATAATTATAATGAGGTCAGACGAGCATGTGAGTTGATGGGGACTGTCCTGCATGCTGCCTACTTCGTGGAAAATCTGAGTGCCCGGAGCTGTTAGAGCAAGTCTGTCAATTTTTTGTGCCAAATAATTATCTCCGTGCCCGCTCACACAGGCTCTTGGCAACGTCCTCTTCATGTTTCGTGGCGCGGAGGGAGTCCCCACTAGTGCGCGCACCCATGAAACTCAACACAACAACTTGGTATCAGAACCTCTGTGTGATCTTTTCTCTGACAGAATGACGGATGTTGTGGCGGGAATGATTGAAATTATGTGAGAGTGAAGCCTCAATGACGATGTCCTTAGACTCTAAGCCTTAGACCAAAATACAACCCGGCCTAGTTAACTTGTTGATTTTATGTTTCTGTAAATATTTTATGTTAATTATTATTATTAATTATTTTTACCTTTTTAATTGTACAGTGAATTGGATTATTCTGTAATGCTGTGCAATATTTTATGATATAAAAAATAAATAAATCACTCCAAACTAAATCTATTGTGACATGACATCGATTAATGACTCTTTCATTCTCTGTGTTGGTTAAGATTCTCTCAGTTGTCAACATATCATTGTGAACTATATTATTATCGGCACGGTTGTCGCCACTCAATCAAAGTAGCTTGATTTTCTGATACATTGAGAATGTCCAGGCCGCGTAGCATGCACTTATCGCGCGCCACTGGCACATCTCACGTCACGACGCCACTTGACATTTGTATGGAATCGATTGAGATCATGTTGACACGGAGTCGCGCAATGTCATAACGCGGCTCTGAGTGTGGTCCGTTTTGCGCATCAATGTGTTAACGCAATTTGATAGTTTTGTGCTGCATCAACACATTCAATAAAAACATAAAAATATAAACAAAATCATAAAGGGCGGACCGCGTTCCTTTGATTCGTATAAAGAAAACTGACAACGAACTTGTCGAGCCAAAGCGATTACACGGCACATGGCACGGTGAACCTTGGCTTGACCCGCGTTATCACAGGCCGTTTTACTGAACCATAAAGCTAAGTTTTTTTTAAATTTCAAGGTTAGCGATATTTGCATTTTTTCCAATGATGATATTGATGATTGATGAATGAAGTTGGTATGTATGCAAAACAGAACGCATCCTCTTACAACATAACTCTGTGGTGTTTTTTTTCTACATGGCAACTTTGAATTGAATTATTCCGAGAATAGTTGGAATATAAATGAGTATTTTAAAAATAAGGTGCAAAATTAATATTATCCTCAAAATAAGTGAATTAAGAGCCAATTATAAAGGGAAAAGTCTAAGTCATGAGTGGGATCGGATTTTCTTGCTGCTAATTTTATTGATACATTAGTATGGATAAGACTTTATTACCGGAAACGGAAATTTGGTGATTAAAATTTAAAAAATCATGCAAAACACATACAAACTCAGTTACGCTTTATCCAAATGCAGTTTCAGTGTTGCCAGCAAAAAAATATACCTATAAGAATATGCATTTTAAAATGAGATTTCCGAAAAATACATAATAAATAATTTAGGATCATACGAATATGCAACTTTTTGGAAAATCTACGGCAACACCACAAGGCGAAATCCCCTGAACTTGAAGTCAAGTTCTTGAACTTCCATCAGTGCTGCCATTTTACCGCTTTCGGTAATATACCTGCTAAGCGCGTGAAGGTTAGCATAAAATGGAATTAACTGAATGCGAGGGATGATTCGAACTACGAGTATTTTGGACTTAAGTTAGTCGGGCAGTTAATTTTGTCTGAAACGAGATTGAGTCGCATTTGTACGCAAATAATTTGTACTAACCAAACCAAGTAGGTAATTGGCTTTTACATTTCGTGATTAACCCTACAGGGAATCATGCCCCCCAAATATGCACAGCATTACCGTGATTAAAACATTGTTGTCATTCCTATAATATCTCTCACAACGTTCTGAGAATGATTGGTATAGGTAAAAATGTAAGTGGCGCGTCAACTGCACAAAGACAAATTAGAACAATATGTTTTTATACTAATAAACAGGTCGCAAATAATCTATTTCTAAATGTAAACAAAACCCGTTGTACTATGCCAATATATGTATGTGCACCTAATTATTTTTTTCTGAAACTACAATACAAAATTCCTATCCAAAAAAAAATATCTGATACTTTTTGCTGAATATACGATTCATATGTAATTTCTGTAAGATGTCCCGTCCCTACTAAAACAGTCAAGTACTCTTTATACTACACCTGCTCGGAAAGTACCTTCTTAATTTTTTGAAAACGATGCAGAAAATACATCATTACTGTCATACAAATATGCGGGCGGAAAAAGTGTATGAAAATCCATTGTTAACGTGCTTGAGTGGGCAGAAAAATTATATGCAAATCTTTTGTTGACGTGCTGTTTTTTTTTTAATATAGCATGAGCAAGTGGCCAGTATCATTTTGCGAACTCTGACATAAAAACTTTGTCTTTTGGCATAATATGATTAAATTAGGTTACCTACCAAGAAGTTTATAACCAGACTCTAGTATGTCAATTGTTACCTACTGATGTTATCAAAAGAAATCAAAACGTTAAAATCACGCGCAAATCGCTTTTTTTGTTTTATCTGAATTTTAAATTTGTAAAATTACTAGCTAGCTTCTGTCTAATGAAAGCTGAGAGTAACTTTACCTGACACGGGTATGAAAAGTAGGTACTTATATTACATGTGGATAGGTACAAGTGTTTTTAAAGATAATTTGTCTTTTATTTTCCTCGTAGGTGTAGTATAAAGCACTATGTATCACTCGGGAGAAAGTGCGATTCCCAACTAGTGTGTATTTTGACTCGTTGGTAATCGTCCCCTTTCTTCCCTCGGTGAACAATGTACTATTTATTGATGGATTATTTTCTGAAATGAAAACAGTGAAGATGTGATTACTTTACTGATTTAACAATTACCGATGCCAACTAACATTATTAACTATATTCCTGGTATCCAATGCCTGTTACACTTCACAAGGTACTCATCCATGGCAAAGACATTATAAAGTCATTCATGGTTCCGATCGGACAGATGTCCGAGGAAGCGCAGAAGGTGCGAAATAAAGAACTACGCAAAGTACGGGAACACCATACCCGAAAAATGTCACGAGTTGAAACAAATATGGACTTAATCAAATATTTACTTGTGTTTTCGGACCCCATAATTGCGGCACAGCAAAAGTTATTACCAAAGCAGTCAAAGGCATTTCCAAAAAAGTGTTAAATTTATTGCACTCTTCTGTATACATTTTGTGGCAATTATTTTTTATTTTGTGTTAGACTATTGAAGAATTATTAAAAAGTATTTGATATCAACGCTTCTATTTATTTGAATGTTTACTTTTAAAAAAGGTTTTTATAACTATACATGATAGGCACATCTTAGCTTAGAGCATCGATTGTAAATATTTTTTCAATGCATGTGCTCGTAAAGGCCCACTTTTTATGCATCAAAACCAAACAGAAAGTCGATTATTTTGCCCTAGGGCTTTTTTTTTTTTTTTTTTTTCAATTTGTTTGCAATGGTTGGCTAACCTGCAGCCTTTCCTGTGTACCATAGATGTTATACTTTTTTTTCCACTGTTTAACGGCTCTGGATACAATTCTTCTGAGCCAATCATAATTTAAAGTTCACAAGATTATATTTGTTTTCATTTCCTCACACTATGCATTGAAAAACGTAGTATGATACACGGGCGTAAAAGCAATAAATTACTCGGTTACGTTTAAAAGTCCTCGTAATTTATTCCTTTGCGCCCTTGTAGCATAAACTACTATTATGCAATATCTGGGTAATTTAAATAGGTAATACATTTTATTATGAGATAGACTGCTTTGGGTTAGAAGATTGACGTACGGATGTTCGTACCATAGAGCCGTCTCGAGGTATTGGCATTTTGGATGCGTAGGTCTGCCAACCCTCTCCGGGTTTGACCCCGGGGTCTACGTGTTTGAATGGTGTTTATCCGAGCTACGGGTTAACGCCGTCATTACTAACAGTCCGTTACGTTAGATTCAGTTGAAATGGTCAACTCGAAGTTAATTCTAAAGATTAGTCACAATATGACTGCCAAGAATTAAAAAAAAAATCAAACAGTGCATTTTAATTTGTATTACGATAGACATAATTATTGAAGATTAGGCTTTCGCCCGTGGCTCTGCCCGCTTTTATTCAATCTCTGCCCCGTTTTTTGCGCGTAATTTTATCACCACCTCTTATAGTTATAGCCTTTTCAATGCATGTGCTCGTAAAGGCCCACTTTTTATGCATCAAAACCGAACAAAAAGTCGATTATTTTGCCCTAGGGCTTTATTATTATTTTTTTTTTATTTATTTACAATGGTTGGCTAACCTGCAGACTTTCCTGTGTACCATAGATGTTAAACTTTTTTTTACACTGTTTAACGGCTCTGGATACAGTCTTTTTGAGCCAATTATAATTTAAAGTTCACAAGATTATATTTGTTTTCATTTCCTCACACTATGCATTGAAAAACGTAGTATGATACACGGGCGTAAAAGCAATAAATTACTCGGTTACGTTTAAAACACTCGCTACGCTCGTGTTTTAAATCGTCCTCGTAATTTATTCCTTTGCGCCCTTGAAGCATAAACTACTATTAGTATCGCGACCTAAAACAAAAAATAAAAATATTTACGACTTACTTACGTTACTAGAAATATATATTTGTATAGATAGAACCTATGTTTTGACAAATTGTGACCCCCCTTCTACCTAAAAGAGACCTCCGTGGGGGTCACGGCTCACATTTTGAGAAACGATGTCTTAGACCATGCTACTCAAGTTATTAATGCTTACATTACCATTAATGTCACAAAAACAATGAGAATAATTTTGTCCAGCTAGCTTGTTCTACAGGACACACTCAGCGTGTCTCGCTCACGACTGATCGGCCTGAAAGCATACTCTCAGTGAGTGAGGTCCTCTGAGCATACTCGAAACACCGGCGCCCCGCCTACATGGCATATCCCCTCTGTTCTAAATTCCTGGTATCTGCCATTTACTCTACTTTGCCATTAGTAGATCAAAGTTTCCCGCACTACTAAAATTAGTCTACAGCGCAGGTACATCGGGAGGACTTAAATTTTAAGTAAAACTGTACAAAAATCGATTCTAAATGGACATGGAATTTTTTATTATCATATTTTTGTCAGAGAATATAAAGTATTACTACGTAAAGAAGTGACACTCACCTCCCCGCGTGAATTTATCGTCCGCCGCGGTCTCCCGCAAGTTAGCGGCAAATCTGGAGGCAGGCAGACCTCGAGTACCACTCGTTTGCTGCGCGCGTGTTTTGTTACTCATGTTTTATTACGATAGTGATTTTTAATCAGTATGGTGCGTTAGTGTAGTGTTTATGGATGCATAGAAAACGGAGCGAATAATAAAGAACGGAGAATTTTTAAATTTCCTTCCGATGAACCAAGGTAAGGCATTTTCTTTTATGTACGTCGTATATTGTTTTTTTTGTATTACCCTTATCTATCGGTTTAGAACGTTAACTCCAACTCTCAAACAATTGTCAAACCGTTGGAAACAATTTCAACATCGAGTTGAAATTTAAAATATGTTATGTTTTTCTGTGACAGTACAAGCTGAGTAAATGAGGATCATTCAGACATCGAAATATTGGACTTCCAATTACTTAGATGGCTGGAGTAAAAAAACTCAAGCATATTACTTTTTAAATTACTCAAATCCGTCAAGATATGACAAAGTTAGAGAAAAGTATGCCCGGCTGGCCTTGAACCCTAATGTCACGTCATTTGATATACATATATATATACATATTATTATAATTTCTAATTTCTGATCATAAAATAATACTTATCACTGAGTCGTGGTTATCGGGTAGTGTTATAGACTCCGAGTTAACAGATAGCAGGTATAATGTGTTTCGTGCGGATCGAAGTTCACGCGGCGGAGGCGTGTTGGCCCTTTGCTCGAGTCAACTGAGTGTGCGCACGCGACCGGACTTGCAGCGCGACCATCTCGGAGTGGAGTGCATGTGGCTTTCTGTTGATAGTCGCTCGACCGGTTCACAACGAGATCTCCATATAGCCCTAGTTTACATGCCGCCCGATCGCCAAGACAAACCTCACATACCAAAACTATCACAACGTGTAAGTACACTTACTGACTGGATTGTTGAAGTTGTTGCCTCTTGTCCAGATGATTACTTTCTTTTGGCAGGGGATTTTAACCTAAACTTCGTACGGTGGGATTCAGAATCTCCTACTTATTTGAAAAAGGTAAACATTGACCTTCAAAATTCAGCTTCTAATTTGTTTTATCATGTTAATTATTTGGGTTTTAATCAGTACAACAAATTTAAAAACAGAGCTGGTAATACACTTAACCTTGTATTTTCAAACTTCTTTTTGAGACTGTCTGAGTGTCCTGATCCCTTAGTGAAAGAGGATATTAATTTTCACTCTACACTCAGTATGGATGCGGTTGATATTGTATTGTCCCCACTTCCAAAAGTACCTAGCCGTAAATACCAGTTTAGGAAAGGCAATTTTAGTAATATTAATAAGGAATTTGAGAGCAGGGATTGGTTTGATATTTTGTCGACCGGTTCAGTAGATGACGCTGTTTCGGCCTTTTATACAATAATTTTCGAGGTAATCGAAAAACATGTTCCTCAAGCGATCGTAAATACTTCGAACCGATATCCGATCTGGTATAGCCGTGCCCTTATCAATATTATCAAAGAAAAAAGCAAAGCTCACAAGCATTGGAAACGCTTTAAAAATCCAATTGACTATGAAGCGTTTTCTCTTCTTAGAGCTAGGCAAAAAGCTTTACAAGATGATTGTTATTCTGCATACATTAAAAGTACACAGGAGCTTATTAGGAAAAATCCAAAGTATTTCTGGTCTTACATTAAAGCTAAGCGTACCTAGTTCAAACTCAGGTTATCCAAGTTCCATGATCGCGGATGGTAGGCACTTAACAAATGAAGAGGAGATTTATGAGGGTTTCAGTAACTTTTTTTGAAAGGATGTTTAAAAAACCGGAAGTCAATTATCAACACGAAACTAACAATGAAACTAATTTTATTAATACTATATCAACCTGCAACATTACAAAAGACTGCGTCCTAAAATTACTATTGAAGCTTGATGTCACAAAGGGAGCAGGTACTGACAGTTTACCCCCATATTTCATAGTAAAATGCGCAAACAGTCTCGCAATTCCACTGACGATAATCTTCAATCGCTCTGTACATCTTTCCTGCCCAATGGAAAACTGCTCACATTGTACCTGTACACAAAAAAGACTCTAAGGTAAATATAGAACATTACCGACCAATATCCATTCTCTGCACGTTTGGTAAGATATTTGAGAAAGTTATTTACGATCACGTGTACCCAGTCATAATGCAGGGAGTCCCTGATCAACAGCATGGCTTTGTAAAAGGTCGATCCACAACGTCAAACCTAGCAGTATGTATGATACTCTAGCAGTATCAATGATACTCTCAATGGTATGAATACGCAGGGCCAGGTTGACGTGATCTACACAGATTTTGAAAAGGCCTTCGATCGTGTGGATCACGTCATCTTGCTCCGTAAACTACAAGAACTGGGTATTCGCGGAGATTTATTTCGCTGGATGGAATCCTATGTTACAAACCGTAGCCAGGCTGTGGTTGTGGGTGGGAACAAGTCTGACTTCATATCCATTCCTTCTGGCGTTCCACAAGGGTCTTTATTAGGTCCACTACTTTACGTGGCTTATTTATATGACATAAGTGAATACCTACTTTATGCGGATGACAAAAAGATTTATTTCAATATCAAGAATATCATTGACTGTCACCATCTTCAGGATGACTTAGACAGAATGTGTAAATATTATAAGAGAAACCTTATTAGTGTAAATATTAATAAATGTGTCCAGATTTCTTTCAGTAGAAATCGAAATCCTATTAACTTCCCCTACAAACTAAATGGTGTAGACCTAATTAAAACTAACGAAGTAAGAGATCTAGGTGTTATCCTGGACTCGAAATTGACCTTCTCAGTGCATATTGATACGATTGTTAACAAAGCCCTTAAGAATTTGGGATTTGTCATCCGCGTAAGTAGGCCTTTCACAGACACAACATGTATCAAGATTCTTTACTACGCCTATGTTCGTAGCGTACTAGAATATTGCAGTCCTATCTGGAGTCCACAATACGCTAAATATGACAGTGATATTGAACGTATACAACGGAAGTTCTTAAAACACCTAAATTACCGTTCACGGACAATATGTAGGGACTATGAGGAGTCCTGCGTTCACCACGGTGTACTGCCGCTACGTGACAGACGTATCATCTCTGACATGTCATTACTGCATGATGTGTGCTCAGGCGCACTTGACTGTCCAACGTTAGTAACAGAGATGATGCGTCTGTCAGCCCCTTCCACCCGCACTCGACACACCAAGTTATTTGCCACCCCCTTCTCGCGTACTAACTATGTGTCGAACTGTGTTTGCCGGCGGGATCCTCAAACGTACAATGAGCGCTTCGCGGACCTGGATCCGTTCTGCACTACCAAAACTGTGTTTAAACATAACATATACCAACAAATAACGGACTTACTTTAAATCGTCTTATTACTTGAATATTAATTTTCTTTCTTTTACTTTTTTGCCACATTATACTTACAAAGTAATATTACACATATTATAATTAAATTAAATTAAATAAGTAATATGCTCCATGTAAGACCACCTTTATCCATACTCATTACCTGTTTTATCATCACACGATGAGACACGCACACACACACACACACACCCTAATCACCCGACACACAACAAACTCATAATGGCAACAAACCTTTGTATTATAAATTCGTCTTCTTTGCGAATAATTTATTAATTTAACCATATTATAATTGTTATGTTCCAATTTTTTATTAGTATGTTTAGTTTAGCATAGTGAAATCCGTTATTGGCCCAATAAGATGAATATCATGTTCAAGTAATCTGAATGTACTTGCTGTGGATTTTTGTTTATGAATAAAATAAATAAATAAATAAATAAATATATTTCATATATATTTTAATACTGATTAATCCACGGGGAACCAAAACTTAGACCTAGGGATTAACCACGCTAAAATTTAGGAAGTAAATCACATGAGTTCCTGACTTATATTGTGTCCTTCTCGAGCGACGACGCTCACACGATTGCTGCCAGCCCTACACTGGCTCACGCACACACAGAAGCGTGTGCAGACAAGCCAGTGCGCGCGTGAGACTGTAGGTGTGTTTTTGTTTTGCGTTTCTTCACCACGAATTTCGTTCCATATCAGATATCCCAGCGTTCTAAATCTTCAATCACTGCTGGCAACACTGATGTTAAATCTTCCGCGATATCTTTGAATTTGACATTCGATGTACATACTTCAAAAATGTCAAAAATCAAATTATCGCGATAGATTTAAAGTTAGACGATAAGACCCACCATTTATTAATTTAATAATGTTCCATTATTTCGGAAATGGATGCCATAACACTCAGAATAAGGAATACAAATAGAAGCCTGGCTAAAATAATACGCGGAGAAAGACACCTGTCCTTGATTTTCTTACGACTTTCTAGTGCGTTAGAGAGAGATGGATATGTATTAGTTTTTTCTTAATTAGGTAGGTTGTCACTAGTTCGTTGCTTTGCTAGTGATGTAACAATGTCGATTTTTGACTACGATAAATAAACCAAATCGAAATGAACCACGACCAATCTGCTTACCACACATTAGGGGCCAAGAGAATTAATAGCAAAGTAGTCTCTGTCTACCCCAGTGGGACACATGATATATTGTGTAAATAAGGAGTTAATTGAAAGGATATCTTTCGTTTAGCATAATATTTTTTATTAAGTACAAATTACTATATCGTAGGCAGGTAGGTACATAAGTTAAGTCCAAAATTGTGCTTGTTTCTACTCGTAGTACAAAAATTATGTAGCTTGTATCAGAGATACAACCGTAAACTATTTAAGTGGATACTTTTTAAGTCGCCTCTTAACTCAATCAAATAGATGATCGTTGATGTCGCGTCTTTGTTTAATCAAGGAGGAAGGAATTAATCGCAACAATAGAAATCATAATAATCATAGACTTATAGGATTCGTAATAATAATATTATGTCAATGATGAGCGATGACAGCGCAATTACTACAGAGGTAATTTCAATTTTTTTATTTTTATTTTTAACAAATTAATAATGAACGATTAAAATACTTAATAACCTGTAATAGGAAATCAAATTATGCGCAGTTCAAGTCAATAAGCATTCCCAAAATTCATTTCACGATAGAACTACCCTGTCACTTTTATTGTCAACCACTAAGTACGAAAATGTCTTGATCTGCGGAATTTTTTCGTTAAGTCGATCACGGAAGTAACTTACAAGTTCTGAACAGGCCTTTCAGAACGATTTGCGAACATAGAAGTATGCACTTTTCTTCACCACAGACATCCATAGGTACTGGTTCTGTTGCCTAAAATTGAAAAATTATCGAGTTAATATACTATAGTATAGTACTAGCACGTACCTACAAACGAGATTGATAATGCAATTATACATAATTATTTAAAGGTTACCAATGTGTCTGTATCTGGTAAATATAACGTCGGTAAAGCATCTGCTTTTAACTGTCTCCATTTTAAATTTTCGTTTGGCCCAAAAGAATCCGGCGTAGTGTTTCGAACAAATATGACTGCTTTTTTAATAAGCCGTTCACTTTTTAATTCTTCCCTTTTTGGAAATCTGTAACAAAAAAATATAGCGATATTTATTCGGCATTATTTTTCTTTTAACTCGCGCTGCAATTAATCTGCGGTATTATCCTTTATACACGGCTGCCGCGGGAACCAATGTTCGATAGTTTGCCACACAGACTTTAGTACATCACTATGCGAAAAAACATAACCTCTAATAGTCGGCAGAAAATCCATATAAAACAGGCAAATATCAGTGAAGAATTGAACACGAGTATGATTTATAAGAACTAAGTACCATTATTGTTACTGAGTTTTAGGTATGATCCTGCAACTTATTAACATAAAAACTATCAGAACTCACCGATGAAATGATATTGCTTCATTGTTGTTTTCTTTTCTTCCTGTATGCGATTTACAGCCTTCAATCGCACAAGACATTTTATTACAATGTTAAAAAAACAATCAACACAAACAATAATAAATCACACTTTTACGAATTTTGAGAGGAAGAGCACCAACATATTTAATTTCTCTCGGTGAAGCTGTAAACTTTCGCAAAATGCATTAGACATTTCGATGCCACCAAATTAAGATGTGCTGCACGCAACGAACGATATTACAACACAACAATACAATGATGAGACATATTTAATTTGATGGTATTATAATTTTTAAAATACATCCAAATTACATCCGTCTGATACTCGTATTTGTTTGGTTCAATCTAGTGACACACCAGGAAAAAATATAAAGTAACTGCGGTCTGTCGTTTCATTCACTCGTACACAGGAGTAATTTACGTTAGATGAGTACAATGGCTAATGCCCAGTTCTTATTTTAGCCAGGCTTCTATTTGTATTCCTTATTCTGAGGCATAACATTATGATGATCTGCTGCGTCAGCATGGATCTCAACTGCTCTTGGGACGAGGGTATGGTGAACGGAAACACACAATTGCTATTTACACATCGGTTATTTATTCACGTATTACTACAGTTGGGGGTATCGCACTTTATCAATTGTCTATCGTCGCGCACTAATGTTCACATAGGTTTCAGCCTACGTCAGTACAAATCACTGGGAGAGAGAGGGAGCTTGGCTTTTAAATAGTTACTAACATTTTGGTAAATCGGATTCAAATGCCCTTTGCAGACGCGTCATTCCATGGTCTCGATTCGGCGGCTCTGAGGGCCTGTGCTGCCATTCCCCTGGGGACTCACGTTATGCGCCGAAGGTTTCTCCAGCGCAACCCTGAGAGTCCCTAAGGATCAGCGCGCAAAACCCACGATCGCCTCAATCGAGATACCACTTTATGAACACGCCTACGAACAGCTTTTCGGTAAACACTAGAACGCGTCGCGGCTAAAGCACACTCTCCTGTGGGTGTAGTCCCTACTCCACTAATTTCACAACAATCCAACGGTTTCACTGCAATCCAATAATCCAGGTTCGAGGGGTCCGGGTCTCGGGTTACGCGCCGGTTGCGCGGGACAGCCTCCTTCCGATGGGGTGTCTCACTTGTCGGTGGTGTCACGGAAAACTCTCGGCCTCCTGTCCGTGTCTTGGTTTTATATGGCGTCAACCTCCCACGCCACCGCTCGTGCGTGTGGCTTGGTGGGGGCTCCGCAGGCGGGGAAGCGGGGCTTCGTTACATTCCCCCCTCTTCTGATGAGATTTTTTATCTGTAATGTTAAAAAATCACTGTATAAACTGTATCGAATCGTGTTTTCGATGTTACGGAACTGTGGTTACTTTTGTACCAATTCTTCTACTCCACTGTCGATATAAGACCTCGTAGATCCTGTGTCCACAAGAGCGCGCATCTTCTTTCCCATTACCTCTATGTTTATAAATACCCGGTTTTCTTCTTTCTCCCGTTGGGACGCAGTACAAGTGTTTCCTGGTTCCGTTTTAAAATACTTTGTTCCGCAGCAGTTTTGACTGAGTACTCCTATTTTTCCGCAGCCACTGCAGAATAGTAGTTTCCTCCCTCTGCATTCTCTTGATGCGTGTCCTCGTTTTCCGCAGCTCCAGCAACACTCCTCTCTCGTATAATTATGAACGTATGTTCCCAGTCTATTCCCGGTGCTTGTTGTTGCGTTCGGGTGCTCGTGTCTACGTTCATATCTTTGTGGTGTGTTCCACCTGGGTTCGCTAGTCGTAACCTTTCTTTCAGGTAGGAAACTCCTTTGCTTGGTTTCATTTATCTTTTCATAGTCCTGGCATAATTTTATCAGCTCCTGTATGTTTTTGAAGTCCCGTTTCTTTATGTATAGTTTGAAGTTCGGTATCATGTTTTCGTACACGCGTTCTAGGTTTTCTGCCATGCTAAGTTTTCCATAGCGCCGCATTAGGGTTTGTATTTCTATCAGGTAATCTGTGAACTTTTCACGGTATCTTTGTTTCCTCGCTATTATTTTTTCTAGCAAGTCGGCTTCATAATCCCTCGGGTAGAAATACAATTTAAACTCTTCTATAAAATCTTCCCATGAGGACCAGTTTTTATTATTGTTCCTATACCACAGATCTGCTTTTTCCTTCAATAGCCTTGGTAGTAACGGAATTAATTGTTCGTTGCTTGCGTCGCATGATGAAGCATAGTTTTCTAGCCTTTCAAGGAATTCTACGGCATCACTCTGTCCATTAAAACTTATCTCCCAGCTCTTGATGACGCTATGAAGGTTATTCGGTTTATGCTCCTGTTTCAGGTTTTCGTTAGCTTTGTCGTCCCCGTTTTCGCTCATCGTGACTTCTAGTTTTGAGTCTTTGTCTAGTGATTCTTCTTCCCTTGGCGGATCTTCTTCAGATTCTTCGTCCTCGCTTGAACGTGGAGTCTCTCCTGATCTTTTTTTCATGTATTCCTCTAATTCTTGTTCTAGGAGGATTTTTCTTAGTTCTGCTACCGTGAACTCCTTGTTCGTTTCAGTATTTTTCGTTGGTAGTCCTTTTTCTGTAACTAACTCTATCAGTTGAGCTTTTCTCAATACGGATAACGGCGGTCTCTCTGACATAAGCGCTTTTTATTCCTGTTTCTTCTTGGTGTTCCCATACAATCGTCCAGAGCTTTCCGTGAGTTCGTTGGGCGCCAGTATGATGATCTGCTGCGTCAGCATGGATCTCAACTGCTCTTGGGACGAGGGTATGGTGAACGGAAACACACAATTGCTATTTACACATCGGTTATTTATTCACGTATTACTACAGTTGGGGGTATCGCACTTTATCAATTGTCTATCGTCGCGCACTAATGTTCACATAGGTTTCAGCCTACGTCAGTACAAATCACTGGGAGAGAGAGGGAGCTTGGCTTTTAAATAGTTACTAACATTTCGGTAAATCGGATTCAAATGCCCTTTGCAGACGCGTCATTCCATGGTCTCGATTCGGCGGCTCTGAGGGCCTGTGCTGCCATTCCCCTGGGGACTCACGTTATGCGCCGAAGGTTTCTCCAGCGCAACCCTGAGAGTCCCTAAGGATCAGCGCGCAAAACCCACGATCGCCTCAATCGAGATACCACTTTATGAACACGCCTACGAACAGCTTTTCGGTAAAAACTAGAACGCGTCGCGGCTAAAGCACACTCTCCTGTGGGTGTAGTCCCTACTCCACTAATTTCACAACAATCCAACGGTTTCACTGCAATCCAATAATCCAGGTTCGAGGGGTCCGGGTCTCGGGTTACGCGCCGGTTGCGCGGGACAGCCTCCTTCCGATGGGGTGTCTCACTTGTCGGTGGTGTCACGGAAAACTCTCGGCCTCCTGTCCGTGTCTTGGTTTTATATGGCGTCAACCTCCCACGCCACCGCTCGTGCGTGTGGCTTGGTGGGGGCTCCGCAGGCGGGGAAGCGGGGCTTCGTTACAACATAACGAAACGACCGTTTACGTTTTTTTTTTGTTTATATCTTAGGACATGAAAATCACGGAACACTTTTACTTTTTATTCTTATTTTAAAACATAAGTTATTTTCCTAATTCCTACTGAAATTCATTTTATTTCATACTTATATTTTTTGTTACGTTACATTAAAGGATTGCGGTAAGTAAAATGATACTTACATTATCAAAAGTATAAAGCAACTATATAAATAAGTACTTGAAAAATTATGTCCACATAATGCTATGATTCTAAGTTTTCCCGTAGATATAAAGATTTGTGGTAAAATAAGTGACATTTTAGTCTTCTTTTGAATGTATGAGACCCCTCCAGAAAAATAATTTATTCCACTTTCCAATTCAATATTCGATTTTGGGACAACTTTCAACTTTATTTAGTTTAATTTTAAATATTATTTAGTTGTTGAAAATGGATGTATACTTACTAAAAGAAATCTGATAAAAATAAAATACTCAAAATTGTGGACTTTTAGCAAAATTATATTCTTGTCATCTGTCTTTGGAAAAAACCAAAAACTTGTCAATCAGTCATAAATAATAAATAACACAAATGAGTTCCAACACGCTCCGCAACAAAAGAAAAAAAAATTACCACTCCGTAAAAAAAACACAGTCACTAAGTAATTCAATTCACTCTAAGTTCAGAATAATAACAAAAAAATGTTTAGTACCCCTGGAAATTCATCCAAAATAAATACAAAGTTTTAGGACCACTGGCTACTTGTCACTTCACTTTAATTTCATTATTATATTTATAAGTCAAGTCTTCGTGGAACTTTTACAACACGTCCACATCGGGTACGTCTCTCAGTTTCAACATGCACCTTTTCATCGATTGGTCTTTCTATGTCTGTATCTACTTCAAGAACTTCTATGTAAGGATGCGTGATCTCTTACGGGTAAAGTCTTTGTAGGGGACGAATCCTCTCACCGTTTGCAGTCTTAATTTTTGCCACCCGTGTGTGCTTATCTGTACCTGGATACAGTTCTAATATCAAGCCAAGTGGCCAGTCGACTCGTTTTTTATCGCTTTCTAAGAGAACAACATCTCCAACACATAAGTTGGTTTTGCTTTGTTTTCCCTGATGGACAAGAAGCGCCAGATATTCTGTTCTAAATCTTTGTCTTAAATCCTCACGTAGTTTCTGTACATATTTTACTCTTTCATTCAAGCTCTTTCTGTCAAGAACATCTAAATCTGGGACGTCGTTCCTAGGTATTCCCTGCAGGAAATAATTTGGAGTAATGGGCATTAATGTATCTCCTGTGACATATGTTAGTGGTCTAGCATTTATTATTGCTTCACAATCACACAGAATAGTCTCCATATCTACACTATTTACAATGGATCTGCCTAATATTCTTCTTAACATTTCTTTTACAGTGCGGACCATTCTTTCCCACCATAAAAATTTTAGATAGTTTCTGTCACTTGAGTTTAACGATATTTGTAGAAATGCCTTTTCAATATCTGCTGAAATACCTACAGTTCTCAGCCGAAACTGGATTAATAGTTTTGGTATAAGTTCCAAAAGGTTTGTGCCCTTTTCTAGGCATTTGTTCAAAGAGTTGCCGTTTTATCATTGGCCGACGCATCAAACACAGGTCGTACACGTGTAGTTGTACTTGTATTTTTTATGACAGCGTGATGAGCAAGATAATGCCCACTTTCGTCATCTTCTTTTACTTCTTCAATTATTCCCTTTACCAACCAGTCTTGAAAGACTTGATCATAGGCTTCTAAATTTTTTGTTTGTAATAAACGTTTAGTTGTTGATTTTAATCTTGCCTTTGCCAGTTCTTTATTATTGTTGAGCTCTTTATGACCCTCTTTCCATGGTAATTCAACTTCGTATCTACCCTCTTCATTGATAGAAATTGTATCAGAAAACTTCTTCTTTATTTCCTTCTCTTTTTGCATCTCACTCTTTACTTCAGTTGGATCTTTTATTCCTAGGGTTTCTAAATCCCACAACTGTGAAATGTGTAAGGTAGTAGTTAAGGTTGTTGATGGATAGGATTTGTAATTTTCTACTTTCACACCTTGTATAGTCCAGCCCGATTTAGTATTTACGGCTGTCATGCCATTTTTGAGTTGGAGTATCTTGTTAGTTAAGAGTCTCCCACAGTAGTCTGCTCCAATTAATATACTGATTTCGGGTATCTCCTTTCCTACATCGTGGAGTGTTACATTGTTTCCATAATTCTTCTAGAAGTTCTGCTTCATAAACTCTAGGAAGATCACCGCATATTTTGTTCTCATTTAAAACATGTACTGAGAAGATAAAAGAACTGTCCATATTTTTCAACATTACATTATAAACTTGGTGTATTTCAGGTTTTGTGGTTACTCCACCGAAAACAACATGGCCCATCATCTCTTCCTTGACAATTGGGAGATCAAGTTTTTGAGCTAATTCTTGTTTAATATATGACCTTTGAGCTCCATTGTCAATTAAAGCTCTAACTGTGATCTCTTTATCTAAATAGCAGACTTTTACAAGTAATGTCTGTAGATAAGTTACCATTGGTTTGAATTTATTTGAAAGTGATAGTTGTGTGTCATTGCTTTCATTACTTGATTTCTCTATTATTTCGCTTTGTTTGCTTTCTGATGTGTTTACAGCAGATTTGGCAATCTCTGGACACATAAGTATATTGTGTTGTTTTGAGCAAGCTAGGCACCTGACAAAGGTGCGACATTTGAATGAATTATGGCCTAGTCGGAGACATCTGATGCAAGCCCTAACTTTAATTATATGTTTCTTACGCTCTTCTATACTAAGATTCGCTGCTTTATTGCACTGGATACTAGTGTGATTGTCTTTTTCACAGAATATGCACTTATCTCTATTGTTACTGGAATTTCCAGAGTACAAGCAGGACGCAGTTGGTACGGAGGTATTGTTTTCCTCATCGTGATTAATTGTTTTTGAGGCAAATCCCTCTCTAGCAAGAGAAATACTTTGACAACTTTCTACTTCATTTTTGAGGAATTGTAAAAGATTATCAAGTATCTTACCTTGGGCATCGTTAATGGTACCTTGCCGGGTGCGTTCCCATGCCTTCAATATTTCTGTAGGTAGTGCAGATTGAACGAGAGGACTCAGTATTGCTGCATATTTATCGCTGGTAAGTCCCATTGTTTCCAGAGCACGAAGTTGTGTATTCAGTTTGTCGTAGAGTGAAAACACTGGCAGTTTATATTCGTTTTTTACCTGTGATAGAATTAAATTCAGCAGTTCTCTAACATAGACCTCTATTAAAAGGTCTTCACGTCCGAATCGTTCTTGTAGGTGTTTTACAGCCGTTTCGTAATTCTCGGCTGATGGTGGGAAACTATCTATAAGCTCTCGAGCCTTGGAGCCTTCAGGTATTGCTGTGAGTAGGTACTGAAACTTATCGTGGTTGTCCAGTTTGTCGTCATTGTGTATGCGTTTAAATTGGCCCCAAAAGGGTATCCAAGACATAACATTTCCTGAAAACTTTACAAGATCGACGTTTGGGAGCTTAAATTGCCGTTTCAATAATTTTAAAGATTCTAGACTTCTCTGACATTCATTTGACATTATAGTTCCTCCAGCGGAGCTGTCACCATCGATATCTTGTGTTATTCTATTTACTTTTTCTGTGACATTCAGAAACTTATGTTTGTATTCGTCTTGTTCGTCTAATTCCGTGTTTTGTTGGTCTTGGGGGAGATCTAGGTCAAACATCATTTGGATTATCGTATTGTCCATTGTTTCTATTTTTTCATACTTATCTCTGAGGATTTTTATACTTGTTCCGATTTCTTCGGTTTCAGTGTTCTTGAGGGCTAAGTTAATCTTGTTCACAAGCCTCGTAAATGAGCTTCTCCAGGTTGCTCTATCTCTTTTAAGTTTTTGTAATCCATCCATATTTCTTTGCAGGTTCACGGTCGCCAGTTGTTGAAAATGGATGTATACTTAATAAAAGAAATCTGATAAAAATAAAATACTCAAAATTGTGGACTTTTAGCAAAATTATATTCTTGTCTGTCTTTGGAAAAAACCAAAAACTTGTCAATCAGTCATAAATAATAAATAACACAAATGAGTTCCAACATTAGTTTTAACTTTCTTGTTATTTATTTATTTATTACTTATTTTGGAAAACTAGCGACTATTTTAATAACAATAGTAAAAAACTTAAATTAACTCTAGCTAGTCACTTAAAGTTTCCACAGATAGACTTAGACTAGATAATACTTAATCAAACCATGACAAGTTATAAACAGATTAAAAGGAGGTTAATTAAATACACAAGAAATAGCTCTTATTCAAAGAATGGGTTAGTAAGAAGACGTCTCACAGAAGGGATACTGCTATGGAACAAGTCCATAACATTAACATTTTGAGATAAACAATTAAAAGCTTTACAGGTTCGCCAAATATAAGAATTTTGTTTATAGTTAGTTCTTACTGTAGGCAAGAAGAAAGTTTTACAATGCCTGCGGTTTCGATTTGGGGCCAGAAAATTGAGCTTACTCAACAGTTCGGGGCAGTCAATAATGCCTCGTGCTATTTTTAATACTAAGATAAGGTCAGAAATGTCACGCCGCTTACTAAGTGGAAGTATGTGCATTTTACGACATGACTGCTCGTATCCACATGAGGTGTATTTTGTACGGTAATTGAGATAGCGCATGAATTTTTTTTGAATTCTCTCAATTTTATTTATAAAAACTGAATAACGGGGGTTCCATATTTGGGAAGCGTATTCAAGATTACTGCGAACGTAAGCATAATATAATATTTTTAAAGTTTTAACGTTGAGAAAATCCTTAGAGGCGCGCATTATGAACCCAAGACTACGTGAAGCCTTCTTGACGATCTGGTCGACATGTTGATCGAATAATAACTTGTTATCGTGCAATACACCAAGGTCTCTAATACTGTTGATTTTAACTAGATCATGACCGTGCAGATGGTATAGATATTGAATATTTGACTTCTTTCTGGAAAAAGTGACACAAAAACATTTAGAAACATTAAGATCCAGCTTGTTACGCGTGCAATAGTCATCAAGACGATGAAGATCCTCTTGGAGTGCCTCTGCATCAGCGTTGGATCCAATTGTTTTGAAAATTTTCATATCGTCCGCAAAACTGAGAACATGAGAATTTTGAAAAATGCCGTCAATGTCCGCAATAAATATTATAAACATTAGGGGGCCCAGCAAAGATCCCTGGGGAACACCGCTGGGAACATCGACCCATCCAGAAATGTAATTACTTACGACCACGGCCTGAGACCTACTGCTGATGTACGAAGAGAACCATCGTAGGAGATCACCGCAAATACCAGCTTTTTGTAATTTTAAAATTAGCAATTGGTGATCAACGCGATCAAATGCCTTGCTGTAGTCCGTATAGATTACATCAGTTTGATGGTATTGCTGCATACTGTCCGTGAGATGTTCATTGAGCAATATAAGGTTAGTTACTGTGGAGCGACCTTTGAGAAATCCATGCTGTGTGGGACTGAACGACCGGTGTAAGGAAGCGTAGACTTGGTCATAGACAATTCTTTCAAATAACTTAGCGACAATACACAGTTTGGAAATCGGTCTGTAATGACTTATTATATTTTTAGCCCCTTTTTTATGGATAGGGGAAATAAATGCCAATTTCCAAATAAGAGGAAATGAACCCTCTGACATAGATCTGCTGAACAGTAAACAGAGAGGCTTGGCTATTTCGTCGGCGCAGTTTACTAAGACGACAGCGGGTATTGATCAGGCCCCGAGGACTTGGAAACGTCTAGATTCTTAAGCCGAGATTTTATATCGTCATAAGAAATTTGAATTGAGGAAATATCAAATGATGTCGCCTGGTGTTCAATATTTTGAGAGAAAGTAGCGGCAGGATCAGGCTCTAAGAAAGTGGAAAGAAAATATTCATTAAAAAGTTCGCAAATCTCAGCTCCATTATTTGCCGTTTTATTATTGTGAATCATACTGCTAGGTAATGAATTCGATTTGTGTTTAGCTTTAATAAACGACCAAAAGCTCTTAGGGTTCTTATGTATGGCATTCTCTATCCCCTCAATAAATGTATGATAACATTCAGCTTCAACGGTTTTTATTATTCTTTTGTTCAGTGTCGAAACAGAAAGTCGATCCGACGTGTTACCATATTTTTTATATTTTGTTAGGTATTTATGCTTTTCTTTAATAATCTTTTTAAGTGCTGGGGAGAACCATGGGGGATAAGAATCAGCATTTACTTGGCGGGATGGGATATATTTGTCGCGAAGAGTTAACAAAGTGCTATAGAAAAAATCTACTGCTGACTCAAAGGACCTGCTAAGAAACTCACTTTTCCAGTCCATTTTTGCTATAGCGTTATTAATAGAGGTAAAATCTGCTTTGTTGTAATTAAATTTACGTCGGGGCAGTGGCTTAAGAAACTCAAACTGAGCGAAGCTCGTATCAATAGTCAACGCATTATGAAATACCGCGTCCAGTGGTACAAAGGGAGAGGAGCAATTGTCCACGACAACATTATCATTGCAGAGAACAAGGTCCAAAATTCTTCCCTGTTGGTTGAGTACCCAGTTGTACTGCTGTAAATCACAACATATAATCTCGTTGATAAGAAGTTGCTCTTCGGTACTGTTCACATTATTCGGCGAAAGATATAGATTTGCTCCGTTTCGAGACCACAAGATGTTGCTAAGGTTAAAGTCTCCTAAAACTAAAAACTTATCTAAAGGATGGGAAGTAATTAATTCATTAAGTTTCGTCAAATAATTTCGTAACTGTTCTGAGAATGAGTAACCATTCTCCTGTTTACATAAGTAAAGAGCGCCAATATGCAGGTATGTATTATTACGACAACTTGAACTTTTCATTTTTATAGACACCCAAATGTCTTCCGCGGAAGAGTTCCATTCGGGACGTGGCGTTACACTCAGATCCTTGCGGGTGGCTATGAGAACACCACCTCCTAATGTTTGATTGGTCAATTCGTAGTCTCTGTCCCGACGCCAGACCAAATAACGTTGGTCGAAGAGTTCAGAATCATGGACTTAGGACAAAGTGTTTGGCCTGTGCCTGGTAACCTACCTAAATCTTTTGCTGACTGTATGTGACATTTTTGTACTAGTAGATGTTGGGTTCAAGCAACACTTACTGTCAGTGTACATTCTGTCCGTACTGGTTCAAGGCGCTTGGCCCGCCCGTTGTACACTTGCAAAATGTCACATATGAGACACATTTACTTAAAGCTCACATTTCAATGCGTTCTTAGAGGTGGTCTTCTTGTACCGAGGCGACGGACTACCTTTAGTATTAAATTGGCCTTACATTATCCAAAAAGATGGGCTTGAGAATAGAACACCAGATTTGTATTTAATTGTATTAAATCTGTTTGAATATGTAACTCAAATGTAGCAAGACTAGAGAAATCTATCTTGGCTCTGCTCTGTCTGCCAGAAAGATGGCGTAATAATAAAAGACTCTTGATTTCGTAAAAGTATTACAGTTTCAATATTATGTTAGTGTGCATTACAAAATACAAAAATCAACTGTTTATAAGAATTATTGTTTTTTATTTGTACAATCTGAAGTTGCAATATAGTTGTTAATATATATTGTGTTGAAAGTTATTGTACCTAGGTACGGCCTTCCGCACGTTCCAATGGCAGTTTTTACTAAGCTTTCTTAAATTAAAATTAAACATTAATAAGTAGCCTGAACGGCAGGTGATCGTACGTACCTGCCCCTTTTATGTATTTTGTCGAAGCAAACTTAAAACAGTATTTTAATTGTGCATTTTATTTCAAACTGTTGACTTATAATCCTAATTTACACTTATCTACTGGCGTGAATTGCCACAAGCCATTACCTTTTTCTTTTTCAACTTGTTAACAAGAAATTTTGTACCGAGCGACTGACGTGACGTTTCTGACGAAAATCTGCCTGAAATGACTGTTCATTAGATACCTACTTTAAACATGGACCAAGGTAGCTGTGGTGTGATCATGGGTGATACTTGAAAGCGCAGGAATTGTACAGGTCATATTTTGAAAATATTTGTTAAACGGAACCACGCGCCATCTATACGGCATAGCAAAGATTAAGTCAAATAGTTTTAAAAGTCTAAAAATACCCCATTCCTGCTACTAGATGGCGCGAAAAAAATTGCTTCTATTGACTTTTTAGGCTAGCCTTAAAAATACACGTTTGATGAAAACCTCCAGCATGACACCCAATTAGATGCATGCCAAAACATTTAACGCTTAACGTGAAAGTATTATGTGGATGTCTGAAAGAAAAACAGCTTTTTATTCGGTTTTTTGCAAGCGGTGATAGTTCTGCTACTCGACGTCGCGTAGTTATGGCAGCACTAGCGCTTTTGAAAAAGCTGCCACTATTAAATTGATTTTATGACCTTCACATGATTTGCTACAACTTAAGACCTATACAGGTGTATGGAGAGGATTTTTGCGGGTCACCTGGATATAATTTTGGTGCAATTTAAAGAAAACATAAACTTTTATTGACCTTTTAGGACTAGTTACAATAATGTGCGTTTTACAATTTCCAGATGATTTGCTACAGTATGAGTGTCTCAGCGGGACATAATGGAGTTAAGGAAACTCAGTTAAACACCAAAAAAGTAATTTAATTAATTTTGACAATAATTATAGCGTATGCTTTTGTTGAAAACCAGATGACGAATGTAACAATTTTATGTAGGTAGGATAAAAACACGAACAGAAGTGCCTGATGCACAAACAGTAGCAAAAATCACACATCGGTAATGTCCATTCAACTGTAGGCGCCAACATCTTCCCCCCCGTTGAAAGTCATCTTTCAACTCTTCAAATCTTCAGAAGTAGGTAGCGGGCATAGACGAACCAGTGGACGTCGAAAGCAGCCTCGCGTAGTATTAACATCTGCCACACGTGATACTCCATCTGAGCCAGGGAACAGACGTATAACTCTTCCAAGACGCCAACTTAGTGGCGGAACGTGGTCTTCATGTAGCAGAACCAAGTCTCCAACCTTGAGCTTGCCTTTGTTCATCCGCCATTTTGTTCTAAGTTGCAGCTCTGCAATGTATTCTCTTTGCCATCGTAGCCAAAAATGCTGGCGTATTTGCTCCAAGCGTGAAAATCGATTTAGTGAAGTTTCTTTGTAGTCATTTAGATTCGGGGACGGCAATGCATTTAGTTGTCTTCCGATGATGAAATGCCCTGGGGAGAGGAAAAGGAAATCGTTAGGACAGGATGAGAGAGGGCACAAGGGACGACTATTTAGAATTGCCTCCACTTATGCGAAGAGAGTAGATATTTCTTCGAAAGTGAGATGGGTGTTATCCATAACGCGTTTAATGTGGTATTTAGCGGACTTTACGCCAGATTCCCAGATGCCACCGAAGTGAGGACCGTGAGCTGGCGAAAAAATGAATTTAATACCTTGTAGAGTTGCAAAGTCAGATAGGGACTCAGTATTAGACTTCAAGAAAGACCCCAACTCCTTTGCAGCCCCTACAAAATTGCTCCCGTTATCGCAGAATATTTCCGCTGGCCTTCCTCGACGCGCGATAAACCTTCGTAATGTCATAATAAATGCATCTTTTGATAAATTGCTTACAGCTTCTAGATGTATGCATTTATATCGAAGGCAGACAAACAGGCAAAGATAACTTTTGATTACTTTAGCTCCACGTCCCTTGCGATTTAGAGTTAAAAAAGGGCCTGCCATATCTATTCCCACTGATATGAATGGGTAATCAGGAGTGATTCGCTGCGAAGGAAGGTTACCCATTTTAGGACATAATGTTCTTCCTTGTACCCGTCGACACCGCACACAATTGTAAACTGTGCGCCGCGCAAGACGCCTGCCATTGATAGGCCAAACTGTCTCTCTAACAGTGGCTACAAGTAATTGAGGTCCAACATGCATGTTGCGCAGGTGCTCGTGATCAAAAACTAATTTTGATAGATGATGAGACGAGTCAAGAAGAACAGGATGCTTCTTTTGGTAAGTATATTCAGAGGAATTTAGCCGTCCTCCAACTCTTATTAATTTATTGCTATCCAAAAACGGGTCTGTAGGTAAAATCCGTGATTTTGGGCTGAGTGGTAGGTTTTTTGATAAAATCGCATGTTCTTGAGTAAAACTTTGCATTTGGGCCAAATAAAACAGAGAATTCATTGATTCATTTCGTTCGTCAATTGATAAAATGCCTTAAAGTTTACTTTTAGGATGCTTAATATTTTGAATGAATCGCCTTACGTAAGCCATAATTCGTTGTAATTTTGTTAATTTAGAATAATCTTCAAACTTGATAATAGGGTCACATTTTGAAATGACCACAGTAGCAGTAATTTTTGTTTCGGGTATATTCTCATTAATATTTTTTATATTTAGTGTTGGCCATTTAGATTCATCCTGAGACAAAAAGCTAGGCCCATTCCACCACAACTCCGAGTCACGTAACTGATTAGCGGTAACGCCTCTCGATATCAAATCGGCTGGGTTGGCAGTGCTAGGCACATATCGCCAGGATGAAGGCTGTGTTGTGTCTTGAATTTCACCCACCCTATTAGCAACAAATGTTTTTAGTTTAGTAGGGCTTCCTCTTAGCCACGCCAGGACTACAGTTGAATCGCACCAATGCACAATACGATCAAATTTGTACCGAATCCAGTCAGTAACTGAGTTGCACAACCGCGAAGCAACCAAAGCAGCGCAGAGCTCCAACCGTGGAACGCTAGTAGGTTTAAGGCAAGTGACTTTAGATTTAGCGCATAACAATCTCACAGTGACGTCGCCATTGCCCGTAATAGATTTTATGTTTATACATGCACCGTAGGCTGAGAGCGATGCATCACTGAAAGAGTGCATCTCGATTGAAATGGGTGAAACACACAAAACTGGTCTATTTATTTGGAGATTTGCAAATACATGTAAATTGTTGGCAAACTCATGCCATGAGTTTTCGATATCTTTAGGTACTGGCTGGTCCCAATGAACCTTTTGTTGCCATAATTTTTGTAGAAGCATTTTAGGCACTATAATGCATGGACTTAATAATCCCAATGGATCAAAAATTTTGAATGAGCTCGACATAATAAATCTTTTAGTGATAGATTCATTTTGGGATATTATTTTGACGGGAAAGTGTAACGTATCATTAGACGGACTCCACCCCAGTCCGAGCGTGCTCGACGATTCGCTAAGTGCTAAGTTTTCTTGTGTATTGATATCTGAACTTTCAAATATTGTAGGTAAGTTAGATTTAAATTTTCGTAATTTAAAACAAGCTTCATTTAGAACTTTGGAAACTGAATTTAGAATGTTGCGTAATTGACCTTCATCGTTTGAACCTGTAATCATGTCATCAACGAAAAAATCTTTTTGTATTATTGTTTTTATGTGTTCATCTCCACACTCCTCTCCAACCTGCCAAAGACATCGCGTGCTTAAATAACTCGCACTTGCGGTGCCGTAAGTGAGAGTATTTAGTCGCAGCGTTTTGATAGGCAATGACTCATCTTCCCTCCATAAGATCAATTGCAGATTTCGGTCTTCTTCAGAGACAAGTACTTCGCGATAAAAATGCTGTATGTCACCTGTTAGAAGATATCTGTATTGTCTTGCCCTGATCAAGATGGAGAAATGAGAGTCCTGGACATTTGGGCCTACCATTAGGACATCATTGACAGAGAAACCGGAAGTGGTTGGCGCAGAACCATCGAACACGACTCGGAACTTGGTTGACTCACTATCACCTTTAAAGACAGCGTGGTGACACAAGAAATATGACGGATTTGGTTTGGCCACAGGAGATTCTGACAGATGGCCTAATTCAGAATATTCCTTTATAAATTGCACATATTGTGATTTTAAATTTGGATCCTTTCGAAAACGCTTTTCTAAATTCAAAAGACGTCTTTTTGCTAAGTAATAGGACTCTCCTAGGCAGTCTGGTGAGTCGATCAAGGGTAGTTTTACGCAAAATCTACCGTTATTTAGGCGAGAAACATTTGATATATAATGTCTTTCACAGGCCTGTTCAACGTTGCTTAGAACAGATTTTTGGGGAATTTCTTCCAACTCCGAGAATTTGGCGAGTAAATTGTCGATTTCGGATTCTTTAGATGAATCTTTGGATAGTATTGCACGATTGCAATGAAGTTTGTAATTGTCGATTTCGGATTCTTTAGATGAATCTTTGGATAGTGTAGCATGATTGCAATGAATTTTGTTAGTGTTTTTTGTTTTAGAATAAATAGGGCCACCCATCAACCAGCCAAGTTTGGAACTGCGTATTTTGGGGTTATTAGGACCCAGGGATTTTTGTTCGCATCCCAAAATGTCCCAAAAAATATCGGCACCAATCAATAATTGAATTGGAGCAGGTTGGTCAAATGTAGGATCAGCCAGTTTGATGTTTTTAGGTAATTGTAAATTTTGTAAATTAATCTCTTGTTTTGGTAAGTTACCTGTTAGCTCTTCTAATACAAAGCAAGAAAGAGTAACATTGTAGTTGGTATTCATAGAATTTAACTGGGCAACGCAACTTTCATTTACTTTATTGGTAGAGTTATTGCCAATGCCAATAACATTTAAGTCGATGCGGGTTGAATTTAGCGATAGTTTTTGTTGTAATTCTTTACAAATAAATGAAAATTCACTGCCACAGTCTAAAAGAGCTCTAACCTTTTCCTTTTGATGGGTTGTGGGGTTAGAGACTTCAATTATTGCTGTGGATAAAATCACTTCTTGAGTGGTATGCTGATTTTGATCACAAAAGTACGCGCCTGTTTCGGATTGAATTGTTGCAGTGTTGACGGTACTTGTGTTATTAGTGTGAGGCTTATGCACTAACGTATTATGCCTCCCTTTACACTCGCGACAAGGGCCCATGCGGCACTCACTCACTGGATGACCTTGTCTTAGACAATTAATGCATAACTTGTATTTTGATACGTCAGCCAGTCTCTCATGGACGTTTTTTGATTTAAATGTAGGACAATCGTAAATCTTATGATTTTGATTGCAAACGATGCAACAATAAGCACTTGACCTTGAATCTTGACTTGTACTTGCAAAAGATTTGGTGTTTGAAAATTGCTTGTGTGTATTATGATTTTGATTGTGACCCGATACAGGTAGACGTGAGTCTTTAGAGTAGTTAGTATTGGATTTGTGACGATTTATCGACTCAACTACATTAGCACGATCAGTTAAGAATTTGGTGAATTGTTTTAATGTTGGAAAGTCATCATCAAGAGTGTTACGATGTTCTTCCCACCTTGTAAGCGTGTTATTGTCAAGTTTTTGGGATAATGTATATATAATCAAAGTGTCCCACTTGTCTGTCGGTTGGCCAAGAGTTGCCAACGCACGCAAATTTTTAGTGATGTGGTCTACAATGAAACGTAGCGAACCTTCAGATTCGCGAGTTATAGCTTGAATATTGTACAAAGACTTGAGATGATGAACTATGAGTAACCTTTTATTATTATACCGCTCACACAGCAACTTCCAAGCATCATCGTAATTGGCGGATGATACTCCGATATTACTTATTACCCTTGCCGCGTCACCTTCTAAATAGCATGACAAATAATGGAACTTTTGGATTGATGAAAATTTTTGATTCTTATGTATTATGTTCGTAAATGTATCGCGGAATTCCAGCCAACGAAAATATGAGCCATTAAATTTATCGATATGAATTTGAGGTAATTTTACACCTACATCTTGACTATCAATACTACCTTGCACCTCATGCAAACTGGAGAGGCGTCTTTCCTGTTCATTTCGCATAGAAATGTCGTTTTGTGAATTTAGGATTGTTTTGGCATCAGCAATACAATCAATTATATTTTGTTCAATATATTCGCGCTCGTCTAACTCGTCATCAAGATTTTCTGAGTTTAGCACCTCAATCTGACTCTGCAACTCATCGAATTTTGTAGACAAGCATTCAAACTTGCCAAGTTTAACAGTCAATTTAGCAATATCAATGGTCTCCAGCTGAGTGCGATTCGCAAAATCTTCCAAATAATTTTTGAATTTAGTAATTTGCCCCTTAATGGAACTACGCTTTATGATTAATTCTTTAGATGAATCACTAGGTTCGACTGGTGCCATTGCAACAAACAAATATGTAAGTTGTTCACAAGTAGAAAATAAATTTTACACAATAGCGAACCGGTCACAACAAACACTTGCGTATCGCTCTCAACTTGTCGTTGCTAACTAAAATAAATAATTTGTATCTCACGCTCCTCGCCCGGTAACACCTGCTGAACGGGAAACTGGAACCGCTTACCACCCAAGGACACAGCTGATCAGCTGACAGAACGCGCAGTAACTTGCTTACTCAGTGTTTGATAGCGCATCAGATGCGGAAACCTGGAATTTTCGGCAAAACCGGGTCAAGCTTGTATATATAATAGTGCAGTTTAGTTTTTGTTTATTACTAAATAGCAAACGTGAAATAATATTCCGAATATTATGAAGTGAAATACTATATTAATTTGGCCACTTTACTCTTGTGTTAACATACTTGTTCTTTGATCGAAGTAATGTAAACAAAGTTGGAACCTTTTTACACTATAGATGTGACAAATAACTAAAAACGTTTAATTCGTGATGTTTTGTGTGTAGGTTCGACTAGATGGATTAAGTACAGTAATTAACTATAGAAATTATGAGAATATGCACAAGTAAGCAATTTAGAAATTATTCTGCGGATTAATTTGTTTTGTAGATAGATAATGGAATGTTTAGGAAGGATTTGTTCTTATGAAATAGGTATATTTAGGTAAGTGATTGTAGACTTATAAGGATTAACCTTGTATTTGGCTATTTAGGTAGGTCAGGTTTATCATGGATTTTGTAGTTAAATAGGTGGGTATTGTAATGTAGGTACACTTATGGTAATTTAGGATGAATTTTGGTGCTTTAGGTAATTTAGGATTAATTTTGGGAATTAAAGCGGGTTGAGAGAAACCAGGGCACTTATCTTTTGAGATGATTTAAGCCACGGTGTGATGCTTTTGTTACGTCACTGCCCGAAATGCCCGATGACCTCTGAATTACTCTTCAACTCCAAACGCTGCTTAATCTTCACTGTTTGAACTTGTTGACTGCTGATGTGGCTGGTGTTCTTGATGCTTGATGCCAATCAAGTCTTCTTCAATGCAGTTTCAGAAAATTGCGCTCCTTAGCCAGATCTTTAATTCCGACTGCGTAATTTGCGTATACAGTCCTGCACGGTCGCCAAATTTATGTCTCAGCGGGACATAATGGAGTTAAGGAAACTCAGTTAAACACCAAAAAAGTAATTTAATTAATTTTGACAATAATTATAGCGTATGCTTTTGTTGAAAACCAGATGACGAATGTAACAATTTTATGTAGGTAGGATAAAAACACGAACAGAAGTGCCTGATGCACAAACAGTAGCAAAAATCACACATCGGTAATGTCCATTCAACTGTAGGCGCCAACAATGAGACTTGTACAGGTGTATGCCACGGGCTGCTGCCCATCACCTGGATATATCTCTGGTCTCTTTTAAGGTTCAGCTTTCTTTTAAAATCGTTGGTTAGCTGAAAATTTTGTTTAATCCATAGCAGCTTCCAGATGAAATCCTTTTACACGGAACAAACAAAAGTGTGTGCCCACGACTGCTGCACATCACCTACAAGTGTCTTTGTGGTAATTAGAAGGCATAAATGTCATTTATTACGTTTTAAAAAACGACTTTTTAATTTGGTCGTGCTATATTAAAAACGGTTCGTTAAAAGTCGTTCGTTAAAAGTGGTTCGCCAGCTTCACTCAGGTCTATTTTGACAAATTTGCACTCGCTAATTCTCTGCACGAGTCCCAGCGTCCTATTGTTCGAGTAAGTACCTTCTACATGGAGAATCAACGTAAAAAAAAAACAGATACAGTATTACCTCTACTAAAATAAACAATAAATAAGATATTTTAAAAGTAAATTAAAGTAACATAAATGAGCCCTAAAACTATATTTTTCTTTTCTAAGCTTAACACTTTTAATCTTCAATATAGGTAAAACAATAGATCGCTCCAGATCGTGGATTGAATCCATCTTACTAATTAACTCATTAATTGTTGATCGCACATTTGGCTTTCACTTAGTACCATTATTAACAACTTACCAATAAAAATAGTGTTACTGTAATTCCCTTTCCCAGCAGGGTTTACCGCCCTAACTCTAAATTGATATATAAAATCTTCAACATTAATGTCCGTTATTTCTTCATCCATATAGTTTGCAGCATTATTAACTTTTACTGGCGTCCACATTTCATTCGCATATTTATTCATGTACTCCATTATATAACCAGTAATTGCTCTACCACCATTAAAGTCGGGTTCATTCCATTCTAATCTCACAGAACCATGTTTATCAATTAGCATATGTTTTACCTTGAGATTTTTTGGGGAAGATGGTTTTTCTGAAACAAGTTTTTAAATTATTACAAAAACATTTATCTTAAAATTTAAGTTATAATAATTGTTTCTGTTGCCCACGACTTTGTTTGTGAGATTTTGAATATATAGCATAATACAACCGCCAAAATATAGCATAGTACAACTGCCAATATATAGCATAGTACAACTGCCAATATTTAGCATAGTATAGCACAATTATTATTAGGAACTTAATGGGAACTTTTTGGATTCTTATTGGGAACTTACCTATAAAGTCGGAGTTACTGGCATTTCCATATCCTGCAATATTGCCGGCCTTTGCTCGGAAAACATACGAGATCCCACCTTCAAGTCCCTCTACTGTAGCTGTAACTATGTTGTCGCTCGTTGTCCATTTCACTTTAGACTCAGTCCATCTTCCTGTTTTCTTGGTATCTTTAAACTCAACGATGTATCCAGTGATGTGCTCGATGTTTGCTTTCTCGGACAAATCCCACTGGAGTGTGGCAGTGCGAGCATCCTCGTCTACCAGCTTCACCAGAAAGTTTTTGGGAGGACCGGGCCGCTCTGGGAACATCACCAAGTACTCATATTAATTAAATAGCCGGCGGAAGGCCTATAAGATGTATGGTTTCATTTTGCGTGCACCAAACCCATTGAACATAACCGACCCGATAAAAACTTTTCATTTGAGTGACATACGTTGGCATTTTGGAATATTCTTCTATTATTATATTTGGTATGGTGACCCTGTTACCTGACACATACACATTTATATAATAGAGAAAACACAATTTTTTTTTTATTTCCGATCAAATGATCCCAGAAACTAGTACGTTACTAATCTCAATAAACACGACTTGTCGTTCCTTATGTACTTGTCGTTCCTTATGTACAGAAGTCTCGTAGTCCACTTAAAATTTCTCTACAACGTCGTACGTTATTTTGTTGACTTCCCTGAACTCCTCCGACATTCGAGCACCATATACATAGTTGCGCGCCAGGTGCACACCTCTCTTTTAAATCCGTAGTGCACACAAACTATGCAGCTAGTTCTGTCTCACATAGGTGTATAGATGAGCACGAACGACATGTCTGTGACGTAGCTACATGTTCTTCGTTCTTTCTCTCACGGCCACACTTTATCGCGGAGGTCGTACGTCACGTTGGTAATTTGTCGAACACCAATTAGTAGCTCCGTTCTCATTTCTTTTATATCACTTTATAAATCATTATGTCACCAAATCTTTGTTCAAAACATACATACAAATACCCTCTCACACACCCTTTCACACCCTCTCCCTCACCCTTACACTTATCATATTTTCTACATACACATTAAATACTGATCTATAGTCAATACGATTACAAATGTAGTTCTATTAGGCCCCCGCGGTTCAGGCTCGACCTAGTTTTGGGGACCACTGTTAATGTACTGAACTTTAATTAAGTTAAAAATCTAATGTAATTTTCTTTTTGGTAAATAAACTTATTCTTATTCTTATGTTTCTTTTTGTTTTTAAAATTTCCAGATGCGCGCAACTTTACATACAGCACCTCACACACACACATACATACACCCTTACAGCATCTCACACACACATAAAAAACACAATTTAACATAACTGGAGAAATTAACGTTTACAATCTCATTATAATTTAAACTATATGTTTGCTTTACGTAGTTATTACAAAATTAACAAGATAACAAGAAAAAATGTAGCGAAAAGAACTTTACGTTGTTAGCGTAGGTAAAAAGAAAGAGAGAGCACCTATTACTGAGGGAAGGCTTTGGCCGTATCTTGTCACCATCCTTATGACGAGACCGTGCTGCCGAGCGACTCGTGGAGTGGTTACAAGCAGTTTCATACTATCAGTAATTTTTTCCATTGCCGACTTCCGTAGATTTTTGCGTAAGTCTAATGCAGTAATCACCATCAGGCACGCTAATGACCATCAAGCGCAGTAATGACCATCAGACACAATAATGACCAAGCGTAACCTAACTGTGGAAAAAAAGTGTGAACAGAAAAAAAGCGCGTAACCATACGTATCGCTCTATGTAAAATGCCGTAAAATGACAGCGTGGTAGTTTACGTTCGAGATGAGATAGAGGTAACGACATGTGAACCAAATTTGAGCGATGGCAACTGCATACTTCTAAATATTTCAGATGAATATACCATTGTTTGCTCTTATAGACCACACCATAGGACAAATCGAGTTCCTACTGATCCTAATCTATTCATTAATTCCCTGGGTAATATTCTGCAAACGATCAAAACTAAAAATATTATTTTGGTTGGTGACATTAATTTTAATACCATGCCAGATAATCAGTGTACTACAGTAAATGACTACTTGAATCTTATGGCTTCATTAGGATTAAGGCAAGGTATCGATAAACCGACTAGAAAAAGGTCCTGTCTGGATCATTTTATGATTAAATCGACCCATTATTGCCAAACTTTGGTCTTTCAAGAGTTTACTGACCACTCTCCTATTCTTCTTTATATAGATAAAAGTCAGACAAAAAAGAACTCTATTACTTATTCAAAAGTTAAGGTAGATTATGAATCTGTTGGCAGAAGTCTTTTTGAAGAGAAATGGGAGGATCTTTTTAAGGAAACAAATGCTGACAAGGCTGCAGAGTTTTTGGTTAACCGGCTCCGAACTATTGTAAATGATAACACCTCTATGTCAACAATTTCTAAAAACAAACAGCCTTTGAAGCCATGGATTACTTTTGGTTTGGTCCGCTTTATACGTAAAAGAGATCGGTTATTTAAGAAAGCTAAAAAGTCACCTGAAACTGTAGTTTTACATCTTGAATACATAAAATATCGCAACATGTGCAACAAAGTTATTAAACGTTATGTTATCTAGAAGTCGGCGTTCTTATATTGGTTTTTATGTTGCTATATCGTAGGAAATACGCCGACTTCTAGATAACATAATGTTTCAGGAAGAAAGAAGTCGGCAAAAGTGTTGCTTCGGTACCATCGGTCTTTATAGAATTATTATTAACTTTTTAGTGAATAAATGCTGTTACTATTGAAGTCGGTTGCTATTTTTTTGTTAAAAGTTTATTTTATTTCACATTTTTTAGTGTTGCTGGGTTAAATTGTGAAATATGGGTAGTTCTTGCAAACGTGGTTTTAATAGTTCAAGTGAGTATAAGTAGCTATGTTTGAGTAGCTTCCTGCTATCAATCTCGAGTTATGTGCTGTCATTCGTTAAAGAGTTCTACGGTGATGAAGCCAAGATCGAAGGTCAGGTGGGTACACTGGCAATTTTCAAGCAATGCCCTGCAATGAGCACCATAACACAAACTGATTGCCGCAATCCAAAGTTATGTGCTGTCATCCGTTGAGGAGTTCTATGGTGATGAAGCCAGGATCAAAGGTCAGGTGGGTATTCTGGTAATCTCCAAGCAATACCCTTGAATTAGCACCCTAACGCAGTGATTGCCGCAATCTCGAGTTATGTGCTCTGATCCGTTGAGGAGTTCTATGGTGAATATGGTGATGAAGCCAGGATCGAAGGTCAGGTGGAAGAATGATGATTTTCAAGTAATACCTTGTAATCAGCACCCAGGTACAAAGCGATTACCTTAATTTCGAGAGGTATGCTGTCATTTTCTGAGGAGTTCCACTGCCTATCTCTGAAGACCTTCATCAGATCATGACCAAACCTAAAATGGGACCTACCTGGAAGTACACTCTTTCAAACAAAAAAAGAATTGTTCAAATCGGTTCAGAAATGACGGAGTTATGGAGTAACAACGCCAAAAAAAAAAAAAAAAAAAAAAAAAAAAAAACATACAGTCGAATTGAGAACCGCCTCCTTTTTGAAGTCGGTTAAAAATATCGCAACATGTGCAACAAAGTTATTAAAGCCGCAAAAAAATCCTATTACCAATCAAAAATTGAACAGTCTAGGGGCAATATAAAAGGGACATGGAATATTATAAAAGAAGTGTGCAATATGAAAAATAAAAAAGAATCGTCGCTTGACCTGGTAACCATTAAAGACACACCATTAGATTCGCTAAACCATGTAAATGAATATTTCACGTCTATTGGAGAGGAGCTTGCTAATAGCACTCTAGACAAGATGAACGTCACCGATCTTGACCTAGCTAAAAAGGCTAAAAGTCACGAAGCTCCAATATCTTCGATGACATTTACACCTACTGATCCAGTAGAAATAGGAACATTATTCTAAAACTTAAATCTGATAGTGCTCCCGGTTGGGACAATATCTCTACGAAAATCATTAAAGACTTCTGTGACCAGCTTGTGCTACCCATCACATATGTGTGCAATTTAAGCCTATCCTCGGGTACATTTCCAAGCCTTTTTAAGGTTGCTCTGGTTTGTCCCATCTTTAAAGATGGTGATAAGCAACTTCCGTCTAATTACAGACCCATCTCTTTGTTAACAACTTTAACCAAGATCTTGGAAAAAGTTGTTAACAGAAGACTTGTAAGTTACCTAGAGAGCCACGATCTTCTCGCTGAAAACCAGTACGGTTTTAGAGCAAGACGGTCCACAGATGATGCAGTACTAAAATTAACAACATTGATCACCAACTACTTGGACGCCAACTATAGATGTCTTGGAGTTTTTCTGGATCTAAAGAAGGCATTTGACACAGTCTCTATTCCAATACTTTTGGCCCGATTAGAAAATGCTGGTGTGAAAGGACTGGTGTTGTCGTGGTTCGAAAGTTATCTCACTAACAGGGAGCAACATGTAAGGGTCAGTACGCACATGAGTGGTAAAGCTTCCTGTTCTTATGGTGTCCCACAAGGAAGTACCCTCGGACCAACTCTTTTCTTGCTCTACATCAATGAGCTCTGCTCTATTAACATTAAAGGAGCTGATCTATTGATGTTTGCTGACGACACTGTTGTTATATTTCATGAAAAGTCTTGGAGTGCAGTAAAAGATAAAGCAGAAAAAGGGTTAAGCAAAGTGACCGCCTGGCTTGAAGACAGTCTCCTAGCCCTGAACACACGAAAAACGAAGTATCTTTGCTTTAGCAAAACAGTAGTGTGTAACCCGTCTACTTCCTTTCAATTGAAGCTGCATACTTTTCCCTGTAATCGTGATTGGAATCGCTTCAAAACGACATGTCAATGCACTCTACTTGAACGCACCCAATCTTTAAAATATCTTGGGGTTATAATAGATGACAAACTGAAGTGGGAGGCACATATTGCAGCAACCTCAGCACGAGTGAGAAAACTCATGTATATTTTCAAGAATTTACGACTGGTTGCAAACAAAAAATTGCTAATACAAGTATACAAAGCTCTTTGTCAATGTATCTTAAGTTATTGCATATGTTCTTGGGGTAGTGCTGCAAAAACTTTCTTGTTAGAAATAGAGCGAGCACAACGAGCTGTTTTAAAGGTAACACTGTTTCTTAAGTTTCGTCATCCTACAGCTTTACTTTATGAACAGGCTGACGTACTCACAGTTCGAAAACTTTTTGTCTTACTCACCATTCGAAGATATCACAGGACTATTGTTCCAAATATTCCTGCTACTAAGAAACGTGTTCAACACTGCCCTGTTCCATTCGTAACCAATGAGTTTGCTCGTAGGAACTTCTATAACATTGCACCTAGACTCTATAATGCTTTTTTTAATAATGACCCAAAGATTAAACTTTTAAACAACCATCAAATTAAACCTGTAATACTAAATTGGCTACAAAAACTGAATTATGATGATGTGGAACATTTGATTAAACCTAATTTTTGACTCCCTTTCGCCTTAAATTAAACTCTTTTTTACTTTTATCCTCTTTTATAGTCAACATTTAAAAATCATCTTTAACATCATAAGTAAGGAATTTCATACAATTTACTCTCACACACTCACCCTCACACATATACACTACACACCTTCACACACAACTTACAAACAATCTCTAATACAACACAAAGTCGTACTTTATTAACAATAAGTATCTTTGTCTTTATGCCGTACTCATGTATTAGACTGTAAATTAACGTCTTAATTTCTTTATGTTAAATATATTTTGGGAGGAGCCTAGTTTCCACTACACAAGGAAACTTTCTGTGGGAACTAGAGTTTTAATAATTAAGGTAACTTATTTTGAAATAAAAAAATTTTCATTTTTCATTTTCATTTTCATGTTCTTTGAATCCGGGAATTTATTTTTACGAGTAAGATTTCGAAAGGCATGTATACTTTGACATTTAAAAAAGTTGAAGTAAAACTGCACGCACTTAAATTTCAAGTCACTTATCAAGACCTGCTTATCTTTATCATTTACTTAACAACGTGACCTACTTACCACCACACCGTGACTGACTTACCTCCATGACATACATACCATCGTGACCTACTTCCTACCGTGACCGACTTACCACCGTGACTTAATTACCATCGTAATCTACTAAACACCGTGACCTACTTACCAACAGAATGTGTGTTGCTGAAATCGCTCCGTCCTGCCATGTTGATGGCGTGTGCTCTACACTCATACGTCACAGATTTCAAATCTCTGACCCTCGCAATCGTGGACAGTTTTGATGGAGCATTTTCTGTAAATATGACCATTTATATCGACACAAATTACTTTACTTTCATTTTGTAATTGAGAAACATAGGTGGTAGAGCTGATGCCGGGCTTGACTGTGGAGCTACCAACAGCTTACATGGAGACCCCTTTGAAGTTATTTGGGGTAGAGTTGTTGACGGAAGTTGCTCAAAGGCAAAAAACCAGGTGGCACTCTATGCCTGGGACCGATTGATGGCGGTATATCCATCTCTAATAGCTGGATCTTATATGAAACAGACTGATGACGAGCAGTGGCGTGACTGGTGCGAGGGTTTCAATACCATGCTCACCAACCCGCCTGCCCAGCGTGTGTGTGTATGGGCAACCCTGCTCCAAATGAATTAATCTCCGGTCGAATGGCCACCAACACGGGCGACTCTTTTTGGCGACGTATAATACACGGACGTTACGGGAAGACAGACATATCGCTGAGTTTGAGTCGAGTCGTTAGGTAGAATAAACTGACATATTCTGGGGCTGTCGGAAGTCCGACGAGTGGGTGAGGATACGATAACCCTGGAGTCAGGACACCTGCTCTACTATTGAGAGGGCGATCAATTGTCTGTCAGTGGAGTTGGCATGCTGGTCAACAAAGACCTCACTAGCAACGTGTTAGAAATCGATAGTGTCTCCATTCGGGTGGCATATCTTGTTCACAGACTTAACAAGAGATATTCTCTTAAACTCATCCAAGTGTATGCCCCCACGTCGAGAGACCCCGATGATGATGTCGAGGCCATATATTATGACATTACTAAGGCCAAAAATAACACCACCAAGACACATCTTACCGTTGTTATGGGAGACTTCAACGCCAAAGTGGGAGTATAGGAGTGTGGTGAATCGGTAATTGGACCGCATGGCTATGGCTGTAGAAACTTTAAAAGCCAGATGCTGGTTAGCTTAATTGAAAGCCAGAGGCTCTATTTGATGAATTCATACTTCAAAATGAAGCCCCAAAGGAAGTGGACCTGGCGAAGCCCCGACTGTTAGACGAAAACTCAGATAGACTATATCATGACGGATCAAAAGCACATATTCCAAGATGTCTCCGTGATCAATAGGTTGAGTACCGGTAGCGAACATCGACTTCTCCGAAGCATCTTGAATATCAACTTATAGCTGGAGAGAAACCGTCTGATAAAGCCTACGCTCCATCTTTCTCTGCGCCAAACCACTACGGGATATGAGAAATTCCAAATGGAACTTCAAAACCGATTGGCCCTGTTGGAAACCACTGAAGACGTCAACCAGCTCTAACAATTTCACGAATGTCGTGCGCGAAGAAAGCAGGGCTTATTTTATGCCGGAGCGAAAGATTAAGGAGTTCAAGGTTTAAAGCCGAACTTTGGACCTGATGAGGCAAAGACGGGAAATGTCTTTAGATTCGGCAGATTACCTCTTTCTTAATAAGCGCGTTAAAAAGCAAATGCGTTTTGACCTGAGCCGACATAACACTCGCATCATTAAAGCAGCGATTGAGCGAAACAAAGGCTCAAAAGTTTTTGCCCAGCTGTTGGGAAGGACTAATCTGAATCAAGCTGAAGACATTTGAGAGTAGAACTGTTACCTCTAGGCCAGAAATCCTCACTAAAATCGAGAATTTCTATGGGCTCCTATATTCTTCACACGCTCCCAAGCCAATTCACCTTTGATCCACCACTACACCGATGAACTCCCAGATGTCGAAATGAGCGAGATTAGGATAGCTCTTGAGCAGCTAAAAAACAACAAGGCGCCGGACGAAGATGGCATCACAACCAAATTCCTAAAATCTGGAGGTTACCCTATACTCAGACAGTTACAGGACCTCTTTAATGCCGTCAACGTACTGGAACTACGCCAAAAGAGTGGTGCAGAAGCCTGGTAATTTTGTTCTTCAAGAAAGGAGACAAAATGCTACTGAAGAACAATAGGCCAATCTGCAAGCTTTTCTCAAGAGTTATCACAAATCGTCTCGCCTAATGATTTAACGACTTCCAACCTCCAGAACAGAATAGGTTTCAAAAAGGCTACAGCACTAAAGGCTAAGAAGGTAGATCATACACAAAACTCAAGAGTATCCTTTATATCTAGCGTTTGTGGACTATGAGAAAGCCTTTGACTTCGTTGAAACTTGGTCTATTCTGCAGTCTTTGCAGCGATGCCAAGTTGACTGGCGTTACGTAGAAATGCTGAAATGTCTGTATGACTCCACTTCCATGTCCATCCAAGTACAGGGTGTACTAACAAGACTGATACGCCTTGAGCACGGCGTGAGACAGAGGGATGTAATTTCCCCAAAACTGTTTACCTCCGCGCTGGAGGACGTCTTTATAACACTGGACTGGCATGCTCGAGGCAAAAATGTGAACGGAGAGTACATTTCACATCTTCGCTTCGCCAATGACATCGTCATAATGGCGGAATCGCTGCAATAACTGGAGGAAATGATGCGCAGCCTAAGTGATTCTTCCAGACGAGTGATTCTTCCAGGCCTGCAGATGAACTTGGATAAGACTTAGGTCATGTTCAACTGTCATGTCATCTAAAGGCCAGTAACCGACGACAATTTCAGCATCAAAGTTGTTCAAAAATATGTTTACCTAGGTCAAGCTATCCAGCTGTGTAAAAACAACTTCGAATCCGAGACTAACAGAAAAATATCCTTGGGGTAGGCAGCATTCGGAAAGTTGTGACACATATTTACGTCGCCAATACCGCAGTGCTTTAAGGCTACGGTATACAACCAGTGCGTCTTTCCAGTGATTACGTACGGCGCTGAGACGTGGTCTCTTACCAAAGGCTTGATCCGCCGATTTAATGTCGCTCAATGAGCTATGGAGCGGGCTATGCTTGGGATATCTCTGATGGATAAAATCCTAAACGAAGATATCCGTCAGAGATTGAAGGTGCCCGCTGGACTGACGATCTGAAGTACGTTGCGGGTGGCGGCTGGATGAGGATGATTGAGGACCGCCAAGAGTGGCGTAATATTGGGGAGGTCTATATCCAGCAGTGGACGAATACGGGCTGATGGATGGAAGGATACTGAATGCTGTGGGATTTTTCTGAAGAAACACGATCTATTAAGTCTTGAAGGTCTTATTATTAAATATTAAAATGTTTGTTATTTTCAAGAAAGCAAAGATATAAAATATGGACAATTTTAATATATGTTGGTGCCTACAACGTACAACCTACAACCCACATAACCGGTCGTCAGCAATGCCCCCGAGTGCGGGAGATGGGGAGATCAGCAAGCCAGTTGACACACTCAAACTAGATACCATATTGACACCACGCTTTATGTAAATATTGTAAACCATCATAAAACTAGTTATATAAACCCAACAAATTCTTTACTTAATGACAGTTTCATAATGCGTTGGTATTCAATGGACAATTTTTCATCGGTTCCTTAAATAGCGTATAAACATGGCATTACCTGTATTTTTAAAGATGCCTGCAATTTTCCACTGCTCGTCATTATATTTGTTCTTACATGTGATGACGTATTCGGAGATCCTGATCCCTCCGTCGGATTCGGGCTTCTCCCACTGCAGGATAATTTTACCTTCTTCTAGTTTTAAGTCTGTCATCCTTAGATTCCTCGGAGGTGAGGGTTTTTCTGAAAGTTTGATAAATCATCATGACATCAATCCCCAAGAGAGTGCCTGAGAGGTGTTACCAAAATATGAATTGCAAAATGCAAGCCACAGTCTGCACTTGTACACCCACGTTTCAACTACGATTATTACGTCCCAGCATGACTTGTGGTGAGCTCTACAGTCACACTTGTGGTGAGCTCTATAGTCACACAAATTCAAATTCAAATAGTTTATTTTGCAAAGTAGGCATACATAATACATGTTTCACAAGTCAAAATTTAATCTTATAAAAATATTTGTAATAAAATAATAAATTTGCATGAACTAGATTAAAGGTTTATTTAATTTATGTAGCAATATATATACGATTAAAATTATAGGTAAAATATATATTATACAAGGTGAAATCCAATCAACCGCCCGAACCCATACCGGAGACCCGGCCAGGGACCAGGAACAAGGTTGAATGATCACCAACCGAGCCCCCAACACGAATCCAGGCGGCCGACCAAATCCCATCCTATATACTACATACTAATAACTATAGGTTATATATATAAATATTCGATTCGTCCATTCGATTAGTCTTGCTAAGAAGAACGGGCAAGAAACTTAGCAAGATCATGTCTTTTTTTAACCGACTTCAAAAAAGGAGGCGGTTCTCAATTCGACTGTATTTTTTATTATTATTTTTTTCTTTTTTTTTTTTGGCGTTGTTACTCCATAACTCCGTTATTTCTGAACCGATTTGAATAATTCTTTTTTTGTTTTGAAGAGTGTAATTTCAGGTAGGTCCCATTTTGGGTTTGGTCATGATCTGATGAAGGTCTTCAGAGATAAGCAGTAGAACTCCTCAGAAAATGACAGCATACCTCTCGAAATTGAGGTAATCGCTTTGTACCTGGGTGCTGATTACAAGGTATTACTTGAAAATCGACATTCTTCCACCTGACCTTCAATCCTGGCTTCATCACCATATTCACCATAGAACTCCTCAACGGATCAGAGCACATAACTCGAGATTGCGGCAATCACTGCGTTAGGGTGCTGATTCAAGGGTATTACTTGGAGATAATCAGAATACCCGCCTGACCTTCGATCTTGGCTTCATGACCGTAGAACTCTTCAACGGATGACAGCACATAACTCGAGATTGCGGTAATCATGTTGTGTTAGGGTGCTGATAGCAGGAAGCTACTCAAACATGGCTACTTATACTCACTTGTACTTCGTTTGATATTAACACCACGTTTGCAAGAACTACCTATACCTCACAATTTAACCCAGCAACACTAAAAAATGTGAAATAAAATAAACTTTTAATAAAAAAATAGCAACCGACTTCAATAGTAACAGCAGTCATTCACTAAAAAGTTAATAATAATTCTATAAAGACCGATGGTACCGAAGCAACACTTTTGCCGACTTCTTTCTTCCTGAAACATTATGTTATCTAGAAGTCTTTTATTAAATTGGTCTTTATAGAATTATTATTAACTTTTTAGTGAATGACTGCTGTTACTATCGAAGTCGGTTGCTATTTTTTTGTTAAAAGTTTATTTTATTTCACATTTTTTAGTGTTGCTGGGTTAAATTGTGAAATATGGGTAGTTTTTGCAAAACGAAGTTCAAGTGAGTATAAGTAGCTATGTTTGAGTAGCTTCCTGCTATCAATCTCGAGTTATGTGCTGTCATTCGTTAAAGAGTTCTACGGTGATGAAGCCAAGATTGAAGGTCAGGTGGGTACACTGGCAATTTTCAAGCAATGCCCTGCAATGAGCACCATAACACAAACTGATTGCCGCAATCCAAAGTTATGTGCTGTCATCCGTTGAGGAGTTCTATGGTGATGAAGCCAGGATCGAAGGTCAGGTGGGTATTCTGGTAATCTCCAAGTAATACCCTTGAATTAGCACCCTAACGCAGTGATTGCCGCAATCTCGAGTAATGTGCTCTGATCCGTTGAGGAGTTCTATGGTGAATATGGTGATGAAGCCAGGATCGAAGGTCAGGTGGAAGAATGATGATTTTCAAGTAATACCTTGTAATCAGCACCCAGGTACAAAGCGATTACCTCAATTTTGAGAGGTATGCTGTCATTTTCTGAGGAGTTCCACTGCCTATCTCTGAAGACCTTCATCAGATCATGACCAAACTAAAAATGGGACCTAACTGAAAGTACACTCTTTCAAACAAAAAAAGAATTGTTCAAATCGGTTTAGAAATGACGGAGTTATGGAGTAACAATGCCAAAAAAAAAAAAAAGAAAAAGAAAAAAAAAAACATACAGTCGAATTGAGAACCGCCTCCTTTTTGAAGTCGGTTAAAAATAGTAACCGACTTCAATAGTAACAGCAGTCATTCACTAAAAAGTTAATAATAATTCTATAAAGACCGACTGTACCGAAGCAACACTTTTGCCGACTTCTTTCTTCCTGAAACGTTATGTTATCTAGAAGTCGGCGTTCTTATATTGGTTTTTATGTTGCTATATCGTAGGAAATACGCCGACTTCTAGATAACATAATATTTCAGGAAGAAAGAAGTCGGCAAAAGTGTTGCTTCGGTACAGTCGGTCTTTATAGAATTATTATTAACTTTTTAGTGAATGACTGCTGTTACTTTTGAAGTCGGTTACTATTTTTTTGTTAAAAGTTTTTTTTTTTTAACATGAAACTTATAATATACAACAAATGACTTATATCGATATGTAACACACACTCAGCAGTCGGAACATCAGCTGTTAACATTTCTGAGGTTATCCTACGCGGCCGTCCCTACGGAGGTCTAGCTATTTATTATAAAAATACCCTATGCGTACGCACTGTCGACTGCGGCACGCCCCGGCTCGCTGCTATCGAAGTCGCACTACCACACAACAGAAACCTGTTTGTTATGACGGTTTATATGCCTACAGACACCACGGATAACTTTCCCGAGTTTTGTGTATTTTTGGGACAAATTCATGCACTAGTCGAAGACCGGAATACTGCTGACTGCGTAATTATAGGCGACTTTAATGCTGACACACGGAAGCCATTTGGCAAGGAATTAGACGCATTCTGATTTGTACAGATAAACTGAGATTACCGGCTGATTCGTACACATTCGTCAGCGATGCACACAACACTACGTCATGGCTCGATCATTGTCTCGTCACTGAGAACCTGCTTGAAGCGATAACAAACATTGACATAGATTATTCAGTCGCGTGGACAGACCATCGCTCCTTATATGTAGAAATTCAAACCGACACTATAACATACCAAATTAAAAACACTATAGAATCCATTATAATATATATAATCGGGTCTACCGCGATCAATTTTTACCTTTTTACGAAAAGGGGACGCCTTATAGACCCGATATACGCCTCGGTAGACCCGATTATATATATTATAATGTGTACAAAACGCGAGAGTTTAAAGTTATATACTATAGAATCCAATCTATTTGCCTGGAAGCCAAAGTCTATGTCACAAATTATCCATCTACAGGAGAATTGGAAAAAGTTCTACTACTTAATAATTCTACGTATATAGAACCCACTTCAATCAACGAACTATGTAACAAGCTTACAACTACTATGCAACAAGCATCAATTACTGCATTTAAGCGGAAAAACGACCAGAATGGTTGTAGGCGAATCATTCCCGGATGGAATGATTATGTGGCGCAATGATATTCCGCAGCTAAACGGGCTCTTATTCTTTGGCACGAGGCCGGCCGCCCGATCGACGATAGCATAGCAGAGCAGCGTAAAAACAGCGCTCCATTTTCAAACGTGCTTTGACAAATTGTCAACAGAAACAAGACCAGATATTAATGGACAAGTTGGCCAGTGACATGAAAAATAAAAAGTTCTCCAGCTTTTGGAGCCGTAAATAACTAAGCCAAAGAACTCATCTTCATCCCATATTAATGGCATAACAGATGATAAACAAATAGCTGATGAGTTTAGTAACATATTTACACAACCCCCACCACCACTTCGACACCATCAGCATATGACTGCGCCTACAGAGCGCTCGCGCTCCGGTATTGATACCGAATGCGACGAGTGCACACAGGTGTCCGCGGATCTCGTGTGTAAGATAGTCAGGGGCATGACGCGAGGGAAATCTCCCGGACTAGATGGACTATCTGTCGAGCATCTACGGAACAGCGGCCCCCATACTGTGAGAGCGTTGGCCTTGCTATATAGTGGTATATTAAAAACAGCGTATATACCACCAGCTCTTACACTGAATGTCATTACACCTGTCCTAAAGAGTTCGAAGAAAGACATTTCCAGTACTAACAACTATCGCCCCATAGCACTCTCCTCTATCTTGGCCCGAATATTAGAGAAGATTCTACAGACCAAAATGGAGGCATATCTCAATACTGAGCCGAATCAGTTGAGATTTAAGAGCAACCACTCCACAACTACTGCGATTTATGTATTAAAGCAAGTAGTCATGTATTACAGGAATCGGCGTACATCAGTTCATGCCTGTTTTCTCGATCTCAGCAAAGCTTTCGATCGAGTAGACCACCAGATACTCTGGCAGAAGCTTAGAGAAGATTCTACAGACCAAAATGGAGGCATATCTCAATACTGAGCCGAATCAGTTGAGATTTAAGAGCAACCACTCCACAACTACTGCGATTTATGTATTAAAGCAAGTAGTCATGTATTACAGGAATCGGCGTACATCAGTTCATGCCTGTTTTCTCGATCTCAGCAAAGCTTTCGATCGAGTAGACCACCAGATACTCTGGCAGAAGCTTGAAAACCGAGGGACACCTGCTCCATTAGTACGGGTTCTCAGTTATTTTATTTATCGTATGGCAGATGTTAAAATTTATTTTTATTACACATAATAAACATTTATTTAAATCAAAGAATTGTCGAGTCTTTGCAGGTATTCGACCACTGCTGGAGTCAGAGTTTTGAAGTCCTCCATAGGGCCATTATAAGAATACAGTGGACAGTCGGATATTATGTGTCTCACTGTTTGCTCAGGACACCCACAAGGGCAGGCAGCAGTCTCACTCCAGCCCCACTTATGCCTCATGTAGCCACACTTGCCGTGGCCGGTGCGGATGCGGTTGAGTCGGCTCCACACACAACGCTGTTGGTCGAAACCAGGCGGTGGATCACGTGGATTGAGGGTGAACAAAGCAGGGTCATAGTTGGTCGTTGACCATTCCTCTTCCCATTGTGTGTCCACATTCCATGATCGGTTGTTGTTGTGGAACATTAAGGCTGGGGGATTACGCGACTTCAGCCGTGTTGATGTAAAGTCCGTCAGGTATTCACGGATAGGAAGTGCTGGGCAGTCTGTGATCTTATTAAGTTCTCTTCGCAAATGGCCCTTAATTCTCAGTAACTGGTATAAAAACCAAAATAATGTCGTCCGCTGGAACAGCACGCTCTCCAGAACTCAAATTTTGCACTGCGGCATATGACAAGGCAGGAGTATCTCTCCAGCATTTTTTAACGTCTACATGGATGACTTAAACAAAGAACTAACATGAAATAACGTCGGTTGCTCGATTCATGGAACCATGAACCATTTTAGTTACTTTCACAGCATTATGTCATACGGCATGCTGTTATGGGGTAGAGCCGCGGATACAGACGCAGTCTTTGTTTTGCAGAAGAGAACAATTCGGGCTATTTATAATATGAAGCACCGGGATTCATTAAGAGAAAAGTTCAAAGAAATCAATATACTAACTGTTCCTTGTGAATATATTTACCAGGTCCTTAGATATGTTAGAAAAAATTTTGAGTGTCTCCCGAGACTTGGTGAGCAACATTGTAAGGAAACCAGAAATAAGTATAAACTGGCTTTTCCAAAAATCAGACTCGCCAAAGTGAGTACCTCTTTCATAGGACATGGTATAAGATTTTACAATAAACTTCCAAAAGAGGTCCTTACTTTGTCAGAGAATAAGTTTAAACAGTATATTAAGCAGGGCCTACTGAAAAAGGCATATTATAAAATAAATGAATATTTGGATGATGGTGAAGCATGGTGTTATAGTGATACTGATTTTGATGATAGTAGGTAATAATTTAATTAATTAATATGAATTCCTAACTTTTGATTCCTCTTAAGAGTTAACATTAATTAATTACAGACTGTAAAAGGAAATAGACTGTATGAGACAGGTAGGCAAAGATATATATGTTTTTCTTTTTTCATTACCCTGAATTCCTGCTGTCTTGTATTTTCTTATCCCTTGGTTAAAGTAGATATAAGTGTAACCGCTAGGTAACAGGAATGCAGAGCTGATGGGATTTGAGTATGTGATTGGAAAAGATTGTGAGTGAACTGACCTGTGATGATGATTGTGGATGAGCCAGCGAATGCGCCGCGTGGCGTCCCTCCTTGTTGGGCTGATCTTGGGCAGGGATGAGCTGGGTGTCTTGGTTCGTGGAGTAATGTGAACACAACACTGGTATATAATGTGAACACAACACTGGTAGGTACGCGATATTTGTTGTTTAGGCGGCGCGAGTGCGCACACGTGTGCTTCGAGAGACGTCCCGCGCGGAAGAGAGCGATTGCTGGCGTGCAAGTTGGCGCCAGCGCTGTGTTGCGAAATTAGTCATCCGGCGCGCCGCGTCGCGAGCCACTTCTGCGCATGCGCGTGCGGATCCGTCACGTCACGCTGTGGCGTGAACATCCTGGGGGGGCCGGGGCTGCGACTCCTCTTGAGCTGAATCCAACGGCAGCCTGGCTATCTTGAACACAGGTCGTCGCAGATTTCCATGGGCTGTGTCCAGATCCACAACTCGGATCACTCCATCCTTGCCAGGTATCGTGCGGAGAATTCTCCCCAACTTCCATTGGAGCGGAGGCAGGTCATCCTCTTTGATGAGGACCAGTTCACCCACTTGAGGAGGGGAAGAAGGGGAGAGCCATTTGGAGCGGGTTTGCAGGGTATGGAGGTAGGATCTGGACCAGAGAGTCCAAAAGCGCTGAGAGAGCGCTTGAATGAGTTGAAAGCGTTTAAGAGCAGATATGGGTCTGTCGTCAAAAGACTGCTCAGGTAGAGCGGTGAGCGGACGACCAATAATGAAATGTCCGGCCGTGAGAGGTTCAAAGTCCGTAGGGTCGGATGAAATTGGGCAGAGGGGTCTTGAGTTGAGTACAGCCTCAATTCGAGCCAAAAGGGTAGAGAATTCCTCAAAAGTGAGGTGCTGTTCACCTATCACGCGATAAAGTAGTTGCTTGGTGGATTTTACGTTTATTTCGTGCAGAGCGCCGAACCAAGGCCCTTTAGGCGGGTTCAGTAACCAAGTTATGTGCTGATTCGCGAGCTTGTGAGTGATTGCATCATTGTTTGACCTGAGGAAGTTCTGAACTTCAATGAGCTGATTCCTAGCACCTACATAGTTTGTGCCGCAGTCTGAGCGAATGAGAACTGGAGTACCGCGACGTGAGATAAAACGTTGCAATGCCGCAAAGAACGCTTCCGTTGTGAGTGCAGAGACTGGTTCCAAATGAACCGCCTTTGTTGCGAGGCAAACGAAAATACAAAAGTACGCCTTTATGAGTTTCGCGTTCCGCAACGTGCTGGATTTAACGAAGAAGTGGCCAGCAAAGTCCGTCGTGACGTGACTAAAAACTGGCTGAGGAGTAACTCTGTCTACTGGGAGATCAGCCATGAGCGGAGCCTTAGGCTGAGCGCGGCACCGGAAACATCTAATACATTTAAACACGCGGTGTCTAATAATACGACGAGCGGACAGAATCCAGTACTGCTGGCGTAATATGGCGTGTAATGTGTCAGCTCCAGGGTGGCAGTGTATTTTGTGATAATGGTCTATGATGAGATCTACGAGCGGACTTGAGCTGGGTAGAATGAGTGGGTGTTGAGCGTCATACCTAATTGACGCGTGAGAGAGACGACCACCGACTCTCAAGAGGCCGTCCTTTATGAAGGGCGAGAGGCGCTGGAGCCGAACGGGACAAACTTTATCAGTCTGGATACGATTAATGTCTTCAGCAAACTCATTGTGCTGAACAGAGCGGACCCAGTGCAACAGAGCGTCCCTGCGTTCATTAGCTGTCAACGGACCAGAGCGCCGTGCATCTGGGCTGTGCCGACAATTGAATATGAACCTTTGAATACAAGCCGTCACTCCGACGAGCTTGTCAAGTGAGCTGTAGCGAGTGAGCAAGTCCAGATCGATATCTGGGACTGCTATGTGTGCTGGTACTTTTTTGGGCTTAAGGCCTGGGAGAGCATGATGGCCTAGAGCGGGTGGCATCTTGGGCCAAGTGCAGGTAGGTTCTTTGAGCCAACTGGGTGACCACCAAAGGTCATGAAGTGAGAGAGACTGGGCAGACATGCCTCTGCTTGCACAGTCAGCAGGGTTGAGGTTCGTGGGCACATGCCTCCACGTATTGCTAGTTGAAGTAGCTGTGATCTTAGCCACTCGATTGGCCTCGAAAGTCTGTAATCGGTGAGGTGGGGTATTGAGCCATGCCAACACTATTGTGCTATCTGACCAGCATGTGTGTGTTTGAATGGGTATATGAGCTGACAGTTGGGCTGACACTCGAGTCATGAGCTGAGATAAAAGAGTCGCGGCTGACAACTCCAATTTCGGGATTGAGAGGCGAGTCTTAATGGGTGCGACCTTGGACTTGCCAATGATTAGGTGTACATTGACATGTCCAGTGGTATTGCGCTCATGAAGATAGATAACGGCACCAAATCCAGCCTCTGATGCGTCCGCGAACCCGTGAAGTGAGTAAGTAGACGTGGGCTTACACTTACAAATGTGTCGAGGTAAACGGAGGTTTGAGAGCTGAGGAAGATCCTCTGAGATGTGTTGCCACTCTGTGTGGACTTCTTCAGAGATAGGCTCATCCCATCCTATTTTCAGAAGCCAAAGCTTCTGGAGAAGAATCTTTGCACGGAAGATGACTGGAGTAACCCAGCCATTGGGGTCATAGAGAGACGCTACTGTACTGAGAATGGAGCGCTTTGTGACTTGAGCATGAGTGGGCAGAGAAATGCGATAAGTGAACTCATCAGTTTGAGGAATCCACTGTATTCCCAGAACCTTAATGGAATTAGAGTCGGGACTGAAGCCAAAGTCCTTGGGCATGTCGCACTGGTCATCTGGGAACCGTTCAAGGAGCTGAGGCGAGTTGGAGGTCCATTTACTGAGCTGGAAGCCACCTAGAGCGAGTAACTCGATCAGATCGTTTTGGAGCGACTGAGCAGATTCCACAGAATCTGCACCTGAGAGAATGTCGTCCACAAATATTGATTTGCGGAGGACCTGAGCAGCGTGGGGGTAGCGATGACCTTCGTCATCAGCCAATTGGAGTAAAGTGCGGATGGCATGGTATGGGCTGGACCTTAATCCATATGTGACGGTATTAAGGGCATACGTGAGCAGGGGCTGGTCGGGTGAAGACCGCCAGAGAATGAGTTGAAAAGGTCTTTGCTCTGGGTGAATGAGGATATTTCTGAACATCATTCGGATGTCAGTGCTGAAAACTTGTGAGTGGATCCTGAAGGACATAATAATGTCAACAATATCTTGTTGAAGAGCTGGACCTGTATGAAGACAATCATTTAAATTGACGGCATTTGAGCTTTTACAACTTCCGTCAAAGACGCAGCGTAACTTTTCTGATCCTGGCTTGAATATGCCATGATGTGGGATATAGAAATGGGATTTATGAGCAAAGGTATTGGGGTGACACGGCGACATATGTCCCAATTTTATGTAATCTGACATGAACTCTACGTATTTCGAGCGGAAGGGCGGGTTCGCTAGCAGCTTCTTCTCTAAATTGAGAAACCTGCGTAGCGCAATAGCATGAGTGGAACCTAATGTCGGCGCGTTGTGCAGAAAGGGCAGTGTAACCATATATTGACCTGATGGTTCACGAGTAGTTATAGTGCGGAAAATGTCCTCACACTGATCCTCTAATGGGCTGGTATGCTTGTAGGTTTGGGGTTCCTCGGACTCCCAAAACCTCTCAAGACTTTTGTGAATGTCATGAGTAGAACGCTCTGAGTCCGTGTGAGAGCCGACAATGTGAACTGAATTGACCTGATTCGTGGGTGAGTTATGTAAACTTTCGAAAGGTCCTATTAATGTAAAATCAAATATCGTGCCGAAGGCTATGGGCTTGCCAGGGCCGAGCAAAACCTTGGTTCCGTCTAACACTTGACCAAGAACGTCAGATCCTAGTATTAGATCAACCGGAGCTGGTGTGTGATATTCTCGATCAGCAAGAGGAATCGGTGGGTGACCTGTTAACTGAGCGAGATCTGGAACCTTTTCTAACGGTAGGTACCCAGTTACGTTCTTCAATATATGGGCTGTGGCCGTGATCGTAGGTGTGTCACGGTGTGTAGGTCGGCATACAATTGTGATTGATGCCTTTGAGTCTTGTGTGTGCTGATTTCCAACTCCTGCGATTTTTAGAGATGTATGTTTTAATGGTAAATTTAAAATTCTGGCCATGCGCTGAGAACAAAGAGTCAGCATACTTCCACAGTCTAACAGGGCTCGTGCTGAGTGAAATTGACCATGTACGTCTGCTATTTTAAGTGAGACAGTTGGCAACAAAATTGGTGTGTTAGTGACGTTCACTACACGTTGTGCGGAGTTACAGTAATTTTCTGTTGGAGTTGAAGTCATTGAGTGAAAAGGAGCTGAGTGTGTATGTGATGAGTGAATGTGTGATGAGTGTGCTGAGTGCTGGTCGTCCTCGCCTTCATAGTGCTCTGTTATTGTAGGTAGTCATTGTTGCCTACCTACCCGAGACCTACTTGGCGATCGCGATTGAGTGGGCGGGTTGGGACGGGACGTGTGTGCCTGTGTAGCATGTGCCGAATGGTGTTGAGGCTCATGCGCTGAGCGCTGTCTGGGCTGCTCACGTAGAGACGGAGGCAGCAAATGAGCAGATGAGCGTGTCGGAGACATGGCCCCATGGCGATGCAGTGAAGTATGGTGGCCAGTCCGCCCACACTCCTTGCATGCACGTGTAGACCTGCACTCGTTCTCATAGTGAGGACCCAAACAGCGTCGGCACCGGTTGCGTGAGTTCACAAAATCCCACCGACCTTGAACCGGTTGGTTATTAAATTGTGGGCAGGCGATGAGCTTATGTCCCCTATTCTTGCAGTATGGGCATGGCATACCACCAGAAGGGGAAGAAGGTTGAGCCGAATAATTTTGTTGGCGAGTGGGTGATGGGGATGTTTGGGCCGAGTAAACTGGCGCTGTCTCAAATGCCAAAAATGGTTGACGAATAGGACGGGGGGAGCGATTGTCCTGCCGAGGAGCCATGGGGCGGAACTCTTGATGAGCCTGGTAGGGCTGACGTGAAGTACCTCGAGTGGGCTGAACCAGCTGATTGAGCTGAGCGAGCCTTTCTGACGGGCCGAGCCGTGCTGAAGAAGGAGCATCCTGTGACGCAAGGGACGACGACTCATTCTCTTTGCAGCGTGCGTGCTCTTCCAAGAACTCAATGAGGTTCTTGAGCGTGGGCAGAGTTGCGCGAGATCCGTACTTCCGCTCGAAAAGAGTGCGGAGCTCGCCTTGTAGTTTTCGCACCACCATGGACACGAAAACATAGTCAGAATCCTTCATGGGCAGATCGAGGTTGCGGAGAGCGCTTTGCGCTGAGATAAGCGGAATTAAAAACGATGTGCGGATATCCGAGCGCATGTGGATGTGCGGAAGGTTCATGATAATGTCCACAAATCGGTCAATGAGTACGCGACGATTGTCGTAACGCTTGGTGAGAATTTCCATGGCTATGGGACTAATTCTCGTTGGTAGGGTAGAGGTGTTTCACCATTTCATGTGCCTCACCCTTTAGGGCGCCTAACAAATAATGCAGTTTGACAGCATCCGAGACTGTAGCCATCTCACTGATGAGGCTCCTAAAAACGGCAATAAACGAGGGCCATTCTTCCACGTTCGAGTGAAACTCCGGAATGGGTATTTTTGGTAGAACACCAACGGGTGTACCTGAGCTGAGGGGTTGCGTCTTGTCCGGAAGAGCTGATTTTTCTTTTAATTTTTCGAATGCCACTAGGATAGCATCATAGTTACTAAGTGCCGACTGAAAATTTTTCGTGTAGGTTGCCTCAGTTTCGTCGGACAAATCCTCATCGTCAAGGATCTCATAATATACGTCCTCTAACTTAGCTTTAACGTGTTGTATGTTTGCGTAACGAGCGGTGAAGTCCGCCACAGAATATGTTTTTCTGTCGCCTGACTCGACCGCCGCACCAATCTCCTTTAACAGAACTATCGCCTTTACGGCCTCACAAAACATCGCGGCTTGTGATTTCGAAGGCATCTTAATCTTGTTAAACTAGGTGGTTGTTTACTAAGATAAAATACGCAACGAGTTTGAGCTGAACTATAAAAGCGAGCGTACAACTGAAATAATTGATGAGATAGATGAATAGAGCTGAGATACTTGCGCGGATGAAGTAACAATGACTATGTTCAAACGGAACACGGAACTCTTAAATAAACACGACAGAGAAAAAAAAAATTTTTTTTTTTTAAACAACCTGTATATGAGCTGATAAACCAACGTGGAACACCCTATATGTGTACCATAAACAATAAGAGCAGAGACGAGTAGAAAGGAAAAAAAAAAATGTTTACTATATTTGTGCTATATGCACCCGGTTAAATAGCAGGCAATAACACGAAAAAAACTGTCCGGCAATCTATTTCTGCGACACGAGATTACCGTAACACAAAATATCGGAAAGGGCTGATGAACTTGTTCACTTTTATGTTATTTGCCTTGAAATCATGTGCCGACAATACGCGCTAGTTCTTGCTTACACGAAAGTACAATTACAAAAAAAAGCAACAGCCGTGGTAAATTCTATTTATAGAATAAAATACCTACCTACTTCTTTGAGTGCGTAAACAAACAAAGAATGTATTTACCTAGCCGAAATCGGATCTAAATGAGTGGACAATCCAATGATGCAAATCAAGCTTTGGTAATACGTAACGTAATAACGTAGTATACATATGTAACGTACGTATAAGGGCTGATAATTAATCCCGGGGAGTGACGGGGGGGGGTTTTAATAAAGAAATATAGTGGACTGTAACAAACAATTGGGCTGAATGGATATAATTATATTATCTGAGCTGAATAATAATAATAAACGGGATGAAAGTGAGTTTATTGTGTGGCGGGGGCGGGGGGGGGCCGGTTCTATACAGATAAATGGAATGTTCTAGGCGGCGCGGGCGCGGTAATGACCTACCCGAAATAGGTATTCGAGACCACAAAATATTTTTTGCCGGAAAAAGGGCCGGGGAGGGGGCCAAAATATGTAACCGGGTGAAAATGGACTGTAGTAAATCGACGGGGGCTGGTTCAAACGAAGTTACGGGCCGGCGGGGGGGAGGCGAGGGGTGGTTTAAACCAAAAATTTTCCGCTCGAGGGACCAGAAATTTTCGAAATTATTTGAAATTTTCCGCTCGAAGGACCAGAAATGTAACCGCTAGGTTACAGGAATGCAGATGTGATGGGATTTGAGTATGTGATTGGAAAAGATTGTGAGTGAACTGACCTGTGATGATGATTGTGGATGAGCCAGCGAATGCGCCGCGTGGCGTCCCTCCTTGTTGGGCTGATCTTGGGCAGGGATGAGCTGGATGTCTTGGTTCGTGGAGTAATGTGAACACAACACTGGTAGGTACGCGATATTTGTTGTTTCGGCGGCGCGAGCGCGCACACGTGTGCTTCGAGAGACGTCCCGCGCGGAAGAGAGCGATTGCTGGCGTGCAAGTTGGCGCCAGCGCTGTGTTGCGAAATTAGTCATCCGGCGCGCCGCGTCGCGAGCCACTTCTGCGCATGCGCGTGCGGATCCGTCACGTCACGTTGTGGCGTGAACAATAAGTAATTCAATGTATAGTTTAAGTTTATGTTAAAAAAAAGACATGATCTTGCCAAGTTTCTTGCCCGTTCTTCTTAGCAAGACTAATCGAATGAGCGGAGGTAGGCATGTATTTATATACGTAACCTATTACTATGTAGTATATAGGATGGGATTTGGTCGGCCGCCTGGATTCGTGCTGGGGGCTCGGTTGGTGATCATTGAACCTTGTTCCTGGTCCCTGGCCGGGTCTCCGGTATGGGTTCGGGCGGTTGATTGGATTTCACCTTGTATAATAATATTTTACCTATAATTTTAATTGTATATATATTGCTACATAAATTAAATAAACATTTAATCTAAGTAGTTCATGTACATTTATTATTTTATTACATATATTTTTATAAGATTAAAATTTGACTTGTGAAACGTGTATTATATATACCTACTTTGCAAAATAAACTTTTTGAATTTTGAATTTGAATTTGAATTTTGAATTTTGAATGGTTAATAACATCTGCTACGCCGACGATATGGTTCTCTTAAGTCCATCCATAAAAGCAATGAGAAAGCTACTCGAGGTATGTGCGAAATACGCACAAGACCATAACGCTGAGAAGTCCGAGTACATTGCGTTTCAATCACCTAACACACCTACCACAAATCTAACTCTTAGATTAAATGGTAACATTTTGAGGCAATTAGATGAAGTACGCTATCTGGGCCACATCATTAATACTAGACTGTCCGACGAAGCAGACATCGAACGCCAACGACGAGCGATAACAGTGCGAGCCAATATGCTTGCGAGACGCTTCCAACGATGCACCAAAGAAGTGAAGTAGCAGCTGTTCCTCACATTCCGTACAAACGTCTACACCGTGGAGCTTTGGTGCTCGCACACGGTGGAGGCGATGCGGCAGATGCGCGTGCAATATAACATCGCGTGGCGAGCGCTATTCCGACTGCCGTACCACTGCAGTGCGAGCGGAATGTTCTGTGAGGGCGGCGCGCCGGGTTGGAGCGCACTCTTGCGTCAGCGTTCTGCGGGGACGCGCGCTGTGATATGCGCATCTAAGAACGCCATTATTGGTGCAGTGAGAGAATGGCAAGCAAGCCCGCTACATAAACTATGGCAAAAGTACCACATAAGCTTTTCTTCCTAATTTGTAAAAAATAATTGTTGTTCGTGTTTTTGTTCGTGTTATTGATGATGTTTAAATCTAATCTAATCTTATATTATTTAACTGAATGTAATTCCTGTAATCGTAACTTATAATTTAATTGTAATTTTGGACTTTTGTCTGGTAAATAAAGAATGTATTTATTTATTTATTGATATCTACTTTAACCTAAGGATAAGAAAATACAAGACAGCAGGAATTCAGGTTAATGAAAATATATATATATATATATATCTTTGCCTACCTGTCTCTTATATTCTATTTCCTTTTACAGTCTGTAATTACTTAATGTTAACTCTTTAGAGGAATCGTAAGTTAGGTAATTATACTAATTAATTAAATTATAACCTAACATCATGACAAATATCATTATCACTATAACACCATGCTTCACCAACATCCAAATATTCATTTATTTTATAATATGCCTTTTTCAGTAGGCCCTGCTTAATATACTGTTTAAACTTATTCTCTGACAAAGTAAGGACCTCTTTTGGAAGGTTATTGTAAAATCTTATACCATGTCCTACGAAAGACGTACTCACTTTGGCGAGTCTGATTTTTGGAAAAGCCAGTTTATGCTCATTTCTGGTTTCCTTACAATGTTGCTCACCAAGCCCTAGGAAAGACTCAACATTTTGTCTGACATATCTAAGGACTTGGTAAATATATTCACAAGGAACCGTTAATATATTAATTTCTGTCAACTTTTCTCTTAATGAATCCCGGTGCTTCATATTATAAATAGCCTGAATTGCTCTCTTCTGCAAAACAAAGACTGCGTCTGTATCCGCGGCTCTACCCCATAACAGCATGCCGTATGACATAATGAATTTATGAATGTTTGCAGTGTGTAAATTTTTTATGAAATTAATGCTCATGAGCTCACCGACAAAGACGACATTACTGGGCTCGCTGTCCCCCGCGTTGCTTCCCGCCACGACCCGGAACTCGTAGACCACGTTCCGCTGCAGGTGCGGCTGCGTGGCGGTGAACATGTCCGGCGGCACCTGCACGCCGTCCTTCCACACGCCCTGCTCCTTCTTGTTGCGGTACTGCATCTTGTAGTGGGACACGCTTGAGAATTGTGTGGGCGGCGGCCCAACCCACTGAAACGTGGCATGTTCGGCGCCTAACCCTATCACTGACAGGTGAAGTGGTGCGTTTGGTTTTTCTGAAATTGTTGTGTTTTTGTGCCATATATATTGATAGTCTTCAACAATTAAAATATTAAAGGAGTAAATAGGTTACGTACACAAGTTTTGAAATTCAATAACGGCATACAACATATATAACTTCAATTAATTACGTAGTATTGCAATGTCACAATGACACGTGGACTTATTTATTATTATCGGGAGGAGCAACAATAAGACAAGCCCTACAAGTTGCGGTACGTTATCCTGTGTGAAGTCCATCGTGCGTTGATGCATACGCGATATTGAGTTCAGATTAGTCAATTAGCCAAGTTAACGTGCCACTCGCGAATCGCTTATAACATATTTACATATTTTTCTCGAATATCATTGATCTTCATTCTGTATAAAATTTTACTACAGCAAACATTGAACTAGTTAATTATGGTTTAAATCTTGATGCCTCGAGGTATGGTGAGCTGTGTGATCAAAATGTCACCTTAGAAGCGGATTACCCAAACTGAGCTGCAATGGTAATGCTTTTAATGATCTCTTAATAAGTAATTTATATTCAGGTGACGTCGATGTAATTTGCTTGAAATAATGCTTCATTGGACACCCCACCCTTGTGCCAAAACCAAAGCTTTTTAATTGTGACGTTCATAAGAAAAATATTGTTGAATGTATCCCGGAGACACATTAATTATATACCTACAAAGATTTGGCATGATGTTACAGTTGGACAGACGAGACGGTCAGATAAATGTACAGACAGAACGCCTGTGAGATGGACACGCATATGAACAGAAAGATGGCCAGACAGACGGACAAACGGACAGACAAACGTACAGAGTGATGAATATATAGACAGACAGACATACAGATGGACAAACGGACAGACAAACGTACAGAGAGATGAATATACAGACAGACAGACATACAGATGGACAAACGGACAGACAAACGTACAGAGAAATTAATATACAGACAGACAGACATACAGATGGACAAACGGACAGACTAACGTACAGAGAGATGAATATACAGACAGACAGACATACAGATGGACAAACGGACAGACAAACTTACAGAGAGATGAATATACAGACAGACAGACATACAGATGGACAAACGGACAGACAAACGTACAGAGAGATGAATATACAGACAGACAGACATACAGATGGACAAACGGACAGACAAACGTACAGAGAGATGAATATACAGACAGACAGACATACAGATGGACAAACGGACAGACAAACGTACAGAGAGATGAATATACAGACAGACAGACATACAGATGGACAAACGGACAGACAAACGTACAGAGAGATGAATATATAGACAGACAGACATACAGATGGACAAACGGACAGACAAACGTACAGAGAGATGAATATACAGACAGACAGACATACAGATGGACAAACGTACAGAGAGATGAATATACAGACAGACATACAGATGGACAAACGGACAGACAAACGTACAGAGAGATGAATATATAGACAGACAGACATACAGATGGACAAACGGACAGACAAACGTACAGAGAGATGAATATATAGACAGACAGACATACAGATGGACAAACGGACAGACAATCGTACATAGAGATGAATATATAGACAGACAGACAGACGGACAAACATGTGAACAGATACATGGACAAATAATTGGAGAGCCAAACAAACAGACAGACGAACACAGATGAACACACGAATAGCCTAGATATGTAGCACGAACCTATATACGCGATATTGCTCATGCTACTGTCGCCCAAAACGTTGGCGGCCATTAATCCAAACTCTATATCCATCTTGCGCAGGCCCATCAGTTTGACCGACAACAACGAGCCATCCACGTCCTGCAGGAATTCCCACTCCTCTTCCTCGCGTCTCCTCCTGTTGTGGAGTCTGTTGTACAAGTAGTACTGCGTGATCTTGGAACCCGGCTTTTCTGGTGGCTTCCACGCCAGCTCCGCGGTGTCGGCTTCTCGCTTTATGATCGTCAGGTTCAACGGGGGGGATGGATAATCTGCAATTCGTCACATAATCACTTTGATAAAACACTTTCATTGTATATATAATATATAAATATATATACATATTATAATCTATATTGTATTCTAAAGTAAAGAAAAGATTTTCAAAAATTTTCTAACATACGAGTAGTACCATTAAAAAAAATCTTCATAAGAAACAACCATTCCAAATGAACACTTAAAATTTTGACACATTCCTGCTGGAACTGCTGCAATTGCAGTTTTAAATCACTCAAGTTTAGAGAAACTGAAGATCCAAAGGTTTCGCCTGCTAATGTAATAATAATAATAATAATAATAAAATTCTTTATTGCACATTAAAATAAATCAGTACAAAAGGCGAACTTAATGCTAATTAGCATTATCTTCCAGTTGACCTTAGGTGTTGAGGATAATTTAGGGTAGTGCCAAGAATATATATTTAGGAGAAAGCACTCAAATCGTTGGGAATTAAATAGGGGAAATGGGAGATTTATACTAAATAAACATAGTAAAATAAAAATATAATACAATACGTAAATAAGATATTAAAAATACTTATATATTACATAATAAAATAAATATTGGACGTAATTTTAAAAATGACTCGGGAACGACAAAAATAGAGCTGATAACAATTTTAACAATTTTGCATCTTTAAATAGTGAAGGAAGACTTTATTTTTAAAAACATTAGTTGAGGGTGATTCTCGGACACACAAGGGCAGATTGTTCCAGAGACGGATTGCTGATACAGTGAACGAATAAGAGTACATATCTGACTTGTGTTCGGGAGTTCGAAGGAGAAGAGCTTTACTAGGCCGCTGAAGGCGATCAAGCGAGAGAAGGTAAGTAAATCTGTCTTTGAGATAAGGGGGAGAAAGGGGGTCATTAAGGATATTGTATAGAAGTGTTAAAACATGTGCATTGCGTCGATTTCGGATACTGAGCCAGTTTAATTCAGATCGGTACTGAGAAATATGGTCGTATTTGCGGAGGCCAAAGATATAGCGTATGCATACATTAAGGATACGATCCAGTTTGTCAAGCAATACTTCCGTAAGGTCAGGGTAGCAAACATCTGCGTAGTCTATGATGGGGAGTAGGAGTGAGTTGACTAGCGTGACCTTAACGGAATAAGGCAGAAACTTCTGCATGCGCTTTAGAGAGTGCATGGACGCGAAAATCTTTTTGCTGACTTCAGTCACATGCAAGTCCCAGGACAAATCGTTTTGAATGTAGAGCCCGAGGTTTTTAACAGAGGTGCAGTATTTCAATGGGGTACCATTAAAGTAAACTGGTGGGAGAGAACTCAGATCAGTTTTATTAACAAGGGCTCTGCTGCCAACAATCATAACCTGCGTCTTGGACGGATTAACTACAAGACCGAACTGTTCCGACCATTGGCTGATGTGATCTAAATCGGATGTCATCTTCTGTATAGCTATATGTAAAAGGTCTTGTTTAAAAGTTAAGTAGAGCTGAAGGTCATCCGCGTACATGTGATAGGAGCTAAAGTTTATGGTAGAAACAATTGTGTTAATAAACACAGAAAACAGAAGAGGGGATAATACACCGCCCTGAGGCACACCAGCAGTAACGTTGCACCAGTCCGAGAAACAATCATTAGATCGTATACGTTGCTGACGCCCGTAAAGATATGAGTGGAGCCACATGACGACAGAATCTGACACATTAAGAGAGCGGAGAATAGCGAGCAGTATATCGTAGTCAATACAATTAAAAGCGCTGCTGAAGTCAAGTAGAGTGAGGAGAGTAAGTTGCCTATCGTCCATAGCTTCGCGAAAGTCATCAGTAATTTTGATAAGGGCAGTACACGTGCTGTGGGATGGACGAAATCCCGATTGGAGAGGGTTAAGGAGGTTATGTGAATGAAGAAAGTTCGAGAGTTGCCGATTAACCACACGTTCCAAAACCTTCGACAGAAAAGGGAGTACAGAGATGGGTCGATAGTCTTTAAATTGTGAGGGTTCAGAAGTTTTAGGGACTGGTACCATGTACGCGAATTTCCATAAGTTTGGGAAAGTGCTGGTGGAGATAGAGAAATTAATGATATGCGTGATAACAGGGAGAATTACTTTGAGGATTGGGAGAAGAAGATCACGGCCAATAGCATCGTGCCCAACAGCTTTGCTATGGATAGAGAGTACAATTTTCTCAATGTCAGACTCAGATACAGGGGTGAAAGCAAAGCTAGTATGGGTTGGGGGAGGTGCGGCTAGAATTCGCCTAAGAGAGAGATCCTTCAGTGTAGAGTCAATGGTATGAGGGGGGGAAGAAAAATGGCGATTCAAACCATTCAGATCCAGAGATGGGTTGAGATCTTGTCTAGACTTGCCAAAGCCCAACCTGCGAAGAAATTGCCAGAGGTTGTGAGGGTTGCAGTTTTCGATGGAGGAATAGATGTGCCGACGTTTAGCATTCCGGATCATTTGATTGCACCGATTCCTAGCGGACTTGAAACTGAGCCAATTTTCTTCGGTGGGTCGTTTTTTATGCTTGCGTCTGAGACTGTCTCTTTTGGCCATGAACCTGCGTATTTCATTCGTAAGCCAAGGAGATGGAGCTTGCTTCATACGTACAGGGTGAATGGGTGCATGGACGTCATAGAGGCCAATAATCAATTTATTGAATAATTCGATCACATCATCGACTGTGGCAAGACCTTCCAGTTGAGACCAATCTATCGCCTTTGCGTCAGATATAAGTCTGTCTACGTTCATTGCCGCAAAATTTCTCTGAAGTAGGATTTTGGGTTTAAGCTTCGGTATTTTTAATTTATATGAGGCATATATCAAGTCATGGTGAGAAAAACCAGAAGCAGTAAACTGACCATGACATGCAATCCTATCTGGGTTAGAAGTGAGAACCAGGTCTAGTAGTGTGTGTGAGTCGCCTACGTGGTGAGTCGCTTCTAGCGGCATAATCATATGCAATAATGTAGTACATTCTTGATACGATGGCTCCTTTTTTGTCGCTTGTTTAGTGTCGTTAGATTCGGAACGCACCTTGTTCTGCCAAACTAACGGACAGGTCGAACGTGGCAGTTCCAGTTCTCTTTTTTATTGTGGACACACCGCGCAGGTAGATTTGATCCAGCCATATATTGGGCCCTTTTTGTAATGAAGTCATTGTGCCTGTTGGGATTGCCGTTGGTGAAGGACAGCCAGGTGATGAACTGTTGTGTGAGGTGAAACTGTTGGAAAAATCATTGCTGGGTTTGTGGCCGTGGAGTGTCGGTGCGCTAGCAGGTCAGGTATACTTTGTTTGTGGCCGTGGAGTGTCGGTGCGCTAGCAGGTCAGGTATACTTTGTTTGCGGCCGTGGAGTGTCAGTGCGCTAGCAGGTCAGGTATACTTTGTTTGCGGCCGTGGAGTGTCGGTGCGCTAGCAGGTCAGGTATACTTTGTTTGTGGCCGTGGAGTGTCGGTGCGCTAGCAGGTCAGGTATACTTTGTTTGTGGCCGTGGAGTGTCGGTGCGCTAGCAGGTCGGGTATACTTTGTTTGCGGCCGTGGAGTGTCAGTGCGCTAGCAGGTCAGGTATACTTTGTTTGTGGCCGTGGAGTGTCAGTGCGCTAGCAGGTCAGGTATACTTTGTTTGTGGCCGTGGAGTGTCAGTGCGCTAGCAGGTCAGGTATACTTTGTTTGCGGCCGTGGAGTGTCGGTGCGCTAGCAGGTCAGGTATACTTTGTTTGCGGCCATGGAGTGTCAGTGCGCTAGCAGGTCAGGTATACTTTGTTTGCGGCCGTGGAGTGTCAGTGCGCTAGCAGGTCAGGTATACTTTGGTTGTGGCCGTGGAGTGTCGGTGCGCTAGCAGGTCAGATATACTTTGTCCCTCCTCCCTTTTTGTTCCTGAACCAGGACCTGGAGACGTATCCGGTGAGTTTCTAAACAGATTATAAATAAAACACCATGTATGTAACATGAAAAATAATCTACAAAGATCTGATGATGAAAAGTTTGTGAAATAAATGCAGCTTTCAGCACAAATAAAAAATCTCTTTTAAGAGATTTTTCTTTGACCAAAAATAAAGTTTAGTTGGACCCTAACTTTTGGTGGTGTAGACAAAACCATTCATGAGCTCTTGATGAACGTGTCTCTCTTATTATGTATATCATATGAACATTACGTGTTCAGTGCAGAGTAATTTTGGCACAAACCTTCCGTAAAAAGAAAATCATGAATGTAAGAATTCGTATCAAAATATTGTATTTTGTCACTGTGACCAACTGAGAAATTGTACATGCAATACAATTATAAATAGATATCGCTAGAGGTCGCTTGATGCTAAAATAGCGATAGCACAAGAAGAAATTTATATAACATATTCAATATGAGGAACTGTGTGTCATGCGAAGGTCATGTTAATGTTGGTGATGATTTAAACTGCAAAAAATGTCAAATATACTACCATTACCAGTGTCTAAATCAAACGAAGAAAGTTTTCCATACCAACAAGCATAATTTAGAGGGAACCCGAAGCTGTCCAGAATGCAAATTATACACACCATGACTACAAAGATATGATGATACATCAGTTAAGCAGCCTTTAGTAGGGAATCATTGCAAGCTTGACACTGAAATATCAAACGTATCGTTTTGAAATAAAGCTAACAAAATATACACAACTGAAACAGGTAATTGGTTCATCAACGAATCCACAAACGGAAGTCCTAGAATCTCTGAAATTACACGAAGGGGAGGTAACCTAAAAATTTTTTTTTTCAAAGTTTTACTATACCACTTTATCGGCGTGATAATGATGTATTCCCATGCCAAATTACAGCTTTCTGGTACTAATATTCTCCAAGCTAAGCCACGGACAGATAGACAGACAGACAGACGAGCATGGCGAAACTATAAGGGTTCCTTGTTGTTGACAACGAAACCCTAAAAAAGATAAAATTTGGAAGCTTTGATTTTTTTCACAAAATGCCTCCGTCGGTATTAAAATACCAAATACCTTTTTATTGGGTGAATAGATTATATTTTTTTCTGTTTTTTGATTGGCACTAAATATAACACTTTTTAAGCCGATGGGCACTTAGATCTCTATACATTATTTTACACCCTTTAAATGTTGATGAAAAAATTTCGAGTCAAGTTTTATGTTTTCAATTTTTTTTCCTGGGAAAACCGTTACCGTATTTGAAAAACAGTGAAATAAGTTTCATAAAAAGACTTATCAAAAAAAAACAAGAATAAAAAACTAAATTTGTATATATATTAAAAAAAGAACTAAGGGTAGCAAATACTAGAAATTACATAAAAGTTCAAAAATCTCGACAACCATACGACATTTGTAAGACCTATGTTGGGTTATTCCGACAGAGCATGGTCGCAGCTATCTATGGTTTTCGTTGGAAGCACTACTTACTGGACATCCTGTATACATGCCTACCTTTTATTTGTCTTGACATGTAAACAGATATTAGTCTTGACATGCTTAACATTTTTGAATTTTTGAATTTTTACATTTTCGTAGCCTGAGTAATTTTTGTTGTTGTTTTATTACTAATTCTAGATACAGGTTATATCAAGGACATGGCGCAGACCGCAGGTCCGTCCTCCGGCACTGATGCCATGTCGGATGAATTAGTGCGGTGTACTAAATTCAATTATCGTAAGTATTTACGAAGACAGAGAGGCCTTAAAATCTAGATTAGCAAAAAGCATTAAGTTCTTAATCCTACTGCCAATATAAGTTCTAATACCTTACAACTTACACAATCTGACACTTATACAAGTAACTTAGCGAATATAAATCAAATCTTTCACTGGTTAAACGCATTCCCCGCGGAGCCAAACTTTCTGTTGATACCTCTTTGCCCCGTTGCTCAAGAAATGTTATCAACAAAAATGATAATGTCCTTCAGGAATGCCTCTGGTGGAGGACAAGATGGCTTTTCACCCCAACACTTGAAAGATCTTATTTAAAGGGGCTACTGGCATATTCCTCTTATTGGACTTGACACAGCTGGTCAAGTTGATTCTGTCGGGAAAAGTTTGTATATAACCAGGTAACTGTATGAAGCGAATTAATAAATAAGAGGGATGGTGGCATAAGACCGATTGCGGTCGGGAATAACATCAGCCGTATAGTTTCCAAGGTCTGCTGCAGGCACCGGCTACCCCTCATCACAGATAAGTTCCAACCTCTACAACTAGGCTTAAGAAGCCGGGGAGGCTGTGGGGCTGCGGTCTACGCAGCCCGTACCTTTCTAAATAACGGTGGATACGAAGGGATGATAGGGGTGCCTTGAATCAACTGAAAGAAAACATACCACAAGTCTACAAATGTATTTGGCAATGGCACAACTTACCTACCAATAAATATACAAAAGTAATCTTTTGAGTTCCGAAGATGGCTGTCAAGAAGGCGATCCCCTAGGCCCGGCTATCTTCAGGTTGACCATCCATTAAATAATTTTGACTTCAAATTCTACATTTAATGTATACATACCTATAGTATACATACCTATAGTATATAGTAAAGCTAAGAATGAAATTTAAAGACATACCACTTGAATTAAAATCTAACAAATGTGAATTATTTATTCCAACCACAACTTGCAATATAGACGAAATTATACAAAATAGAACCCAATATGAAGATAATACGAGTCTCTTCGGCCCTTCGGTGAAAGCATCCTTACAAGATGACGGCATCCCAAAATATATTTCGGAACAAATCCAAAAATTCGAAGAGTCGTCCAGCTGCCGCTGAAATTAACCTAGACTTGCTCTTCTCATAATTCAGTTTTGTCTTTTTGTGCCAAAACTATCACGCGTTATTCGTTGTACAACGCTCTAGAAACATAAAAACCTTTAAGACACTATAAGTAGATAAAATAGTCCAAAAAACGATGACCGAAGTTCTAAATTGCCCTCTTGATAAACGGAGTTAGACCCAGATCAGAATGTAGGTTCTTAAACTATCATGTGTTGTCAAGGTTTTCCCACGTGTATTATAAAAAAAGGAATGATTTGTCTTGGTTTTTATAAATTTTGTGATTAATTTCTTGGCAACGTACATACCTGTCTATTAACATCCGGTATGTACCTTCATACGATACGTACCCACGAAGACGATGTCGCTAGGGTCACTGATGCCCACAGGGTTGATAGCGTACAGCCGGAACTCATAGATGGTATCGCTGAGGTCCTGTAGTTCTCGCTGCTTCAGGCGCCGCGCGCTGCCCGGTACCTGTGGGTACACAACGGCCAGTTTACATTGGATACCTGCGGTTACACGACAGTCAGTTTACATAGGGTACTTCAGTCGCCACGCGCTAGCCTGCACCTGCGGTTATAACTGGAGGAGCGCCGTTGTCCAGGAGATTGAGACTTCAGGAAGGAACTTGTTTAAAAATAGACATATGTACCGGAAACTATAATACTCCTTGGAATCTATCGTTCTCCCAACTTTAAAAACACATATAAATTCCTTCTATCTCTGAATAAAAAGCTTTCAAGCATAGCGGTAAAACACAGCGTGGTATAAACAGAAGATATCAATATTAATTTACTGAGCGAACAAGAGCAGGCGTACTCAAAGTACCTTTGCTTAGCGGCTGAATACGGACTTTTACCAGCTATTACAACCCGATTGAGATATTGCTTAGAATATTTCTTCGTGAAGTCATTGGATAAATTCACTGGTCTTGTTTTACCAAAACAGCTCTGACCGACCATGACATGATTATCCTCGGTATGGGTACTGCTTAATCACTGATCAAGCCGATATTAATGAAGCAGTAGAACTATTTGATGGCTTGATTGCTACCACTGTGAAAAACAACACGAAAATGGTTCGCATTAGCAGGAGTAAACACAACATCAAACCCTGGATTACTCCAGGCTCCAGCAAGTGCATGCGACATCGCGACAGGCTTCACATCCATTTCAGAAGGGACCCAAATAACAACATTTTGTTAGTTACCTATAAAAGATACCGTAACTTCTGTAATAATCTCCTACGTAAGTTGAAAAGGATATATGAAACCGAACAACTAGTCAAAAACAAACGAAATCCCAAAAAACTCTGGCAGACAATTAGAGTGCCAAAGTGACATCCTGAGGATATTTTCTAGTTAATTTGACAATCCTATGTTGAAGCATTGGATTGTCAAACTTTGCTTACCTAATAAAAAATAATCATTAATTTAGTATAGCAATTGTAAATAATCTTGCCCTAAATTTTTATTTTTGTTTTTTAAATTGTGTATTTTATTGTTTTTTCATGTGTTTTACTATAATGGGCCTTCGTAACCTTAATAAAGAACAATTTTTTTTATTTTATTATTAAAGATATTAGTAAAAATAAAACAAGTGGCGCTACAGAACTCACTAAAATATATAATGATCCAATTGAGCCTTTAAACAATTGTAATAAATTTTTCTACTATTGGAGAAAAAATAGCAGACAAAATTCTTGTAAAACTTTAAACCACACAAACAGCACTTTCAAACCAAATAAAATCTGAAAACAGTCAAGTAAGTTTGTTATTCCTTAAGTCTACTGATAATTCTGAAAACGATTCTTTTATATACAGGCTGGAAAAAATTTAAGGGCCTTGGAGGGGAACTACCTTAAATCCTTTAGTTAGCTCATTTTGCTGAAAAGAAACATTCCTTTATTTTTTTAAAGAAACAAAACTGCATTCAAAGATCTTCTAAAATTCGCTTGTCTCACCCGGGAATCGAACCAACTAAAAACTAAAAAATAAACCCTCGCTATTTTATTATACGAATTGGTAGGAATATCGTTCAGGATAAAATTTGTCTAATAAATATTTGGTCTTTGAAATAAAAAAAGTGAAAACAAGCTTCTAATAAATAAAATTGTTCTTGATACGCCATTATTACACAATGACAGCATGGAATGAAAGCAAAACAAAACTAAATTTGAAATTCGAAGGAATAGTTTTATCGATTTTAAAAATGTTGAAAGTTATCATTCGAATTTTAAATTTGTTGCATCGCGTTTCAAAAAAAAATAGTTTCCCTTTTTAAACTTTTCGTCAGTACGCCTAGTGCAAGAAGGAATTGTGCTGTGCATAGATTTATAACGATTTTCTTATCGAAATCTTCAACAAGGTACTTAAGGTAAATAACATTAGCAAGCTTGTACCTCATACAATGTCTTTGGATGTTAGAGAGATAAGAAAATTAAAACGTGTCATTTACTTGTTACAAGTGAACAGTATTTTATTAGGTATTGTTAACAAAGAACTTGTAATAAATATTCAATTTCGAGGGTATCTCGTACAACAGATGAGTGTAAGACCAAATGTTTATTAGCCACATTTTATCCTGAACAATAATCCTACCGATTCGTATAATAAAATAGCGAGGGTTTATTTTTTTCATTTTTAGTTGGTTCGATTCCCGGGTGAGGCAAGCGAATTCTAGAAGATCTTTGAATGCAGTTTTGTTTCTTTTAAAAAATAAAGGAATGTTTCCTTTCAGTAAAATGAGCTAACTAAAGGATTTAAGGTAGTTCTCCTCCAGGGCCCATTCAATTTTTCCACCCTGTATGTAAACTAGAAAATGATAGTGCCCCGGGACATGACCAAATAAATGTAGTCCTACTTAAGCATATAAAAGACATAATATTAGAACCTCTTGTTTACATCTGTAACAAGAGAATTTCAACTGCTACCTTTTCAAACCTCCGTAAGCAGGCCTTGGCTATTCCGATACATAAGGATGGTCCAAAACCATGCGCAAATAACTTTAGGCCCATATTATTGTTATGTATTTGCTCTAAAAATTTAGAAAATGTCATGAGTAAACAACTTGTCTGCTTCCTTGAAGACAATAATCTCCTTACCAAAGAGCAGTTTGGATTCAGGCATAGAACGCTGTGGTTCTCCTTACCAGTTACATAACCAATAGCTTTGAGACGGGAAACAGCTACGTAGTGTCTTTTTGGACTTGGCTAAGACGTTCGAAACCGTCTCAACACCCCTACTCATTAAAAAGCTGAAACTTTGTGGCATAAGAGGAATTGCACTGAGCTGATTCCAAAGCTACCTTAGTAATCGCACACAGCAGGTAAGAGTAGACACCAAGCTCGGTGATCCTTTTCCTATAAATTTTGGAGTTCCACAGGTAAGGATCCTTGGACCAACATCATTCTTAGTGTACATGAACGACATTTTGAATTTACACATAGCAAACGCTAAAATAATATGTTATGCAGATGACACGGTTATCCTTTTTCATGACCGTAACTGGAAGGGAGTATTTTGTAGGGTTCAGGAAGGCGTGAGTTTGGTGTCTAATTGGTTAAGTAATAATCTCCTTACGCTGAATACCAGCAAAACTAAATACTTACCTTTCTTCCAAACCCTGGCATCCAAACCATCATCACTTCCTAAATTAAAGATTCACACTTGCAACAACATTAATAATGACAATTCTGTGGTCTGCAACTGCGACAGTGTGCCAACTGGCTCTGTATACGGTCCCGTTGGATACATAATGCACGTAAATAGTGTCAGCAATGTAAAACTTATATGTATGCGGACGATACGTGTACTATGTATTCAGATACAGATGTGAATAATATAGAAAAATGTATTCAAGAGGATTTTAATAATAAACTCAAGTGGTCTCATGATAATGGCATTATTTTGAATACAGAAAAGACAAAATTTATGCATATTAGATCTCAAAGAAGCCGAGACAAGGATTTATCATTTAATATCATCGGGCACTCATACGAATGCTTCCATCAAAATAATGTTAATTGTCAGTGTAAATGTTTACAGAAAGTAGATAAAATTAAATATTTGGGCCTAACAATAGATAAAGATATGAATTGGAAAATACATATAAAAGAAATATGTGCAAAACTCAGAATATAGTTGGCTAAGTTAAGAAATCTTAAATTTTTTGTAAACAGGTCATTGTTATACTGTGTTTATCATGCACTTGTTGAATCAGTGATCAACTACGGATTGGCTAGCTATGGTCGAACATTTCTCACTTATTTAAGTGAAATAAAAAGGCTACAGATAAGGTTTCTTAAATGCATAGTGAGTAGAAATATTAAAATAAAATGTAAAGGTGAATATGAAAATCTCTTCAAAATCTGTAGAATAATGCCAATAGATACTAGAGTAACATATGAAATAGCAATAGAAACGTTTGGAAAACCAAATTATTTAAAAATAGTGAACCATGGCTATCCTACCCGTAGTGCCAAAAGAAATGAGACCAGATACCTAATACCTAAACATTGTAACTACTACGGATCCCGTATGGGCATTATTATGCTACCTAAAATTTATAAAAGCTTCCCAACAGACTTCTGTGTTAATAATGTAACGAAATCTAGTTTTAAAAATAAACTCAAGCGCTTACTTTTATTTAAGACTTAATATGTCGTATAATATAGTTTTTCTTTTTCTCTTTGTTTACTTGTTAGCTACTTCTACAAAAAGTGTTTGTGTATAGTGTGAATAGTATATAATTAAAATTAAGAGCTTGCCGACAAACCGCGATAGTGGTTTGGCAAAATTGTAATAGTTTTAAGTAATGTTTTTAGAAAAATAAACAATTCAAACAATTCATTCATTTAAAACACAATAAGTATTAAATACTTAGGAGTTACAATCGACGAAAACCTTTCATTCAAGAAACACATTGTGTTCTTTCTGAATCTTTACTGTCGTTTTGTATCTTGGCGAGGGGTGGAGCAGCTAAAACATTTTATTTTGGAACCGGAAAGAGCTCAACGTGGTGTTTTAAAAATAATGCTAAGGAAGCCTTTAATATTTTCAACAAAAAACCTATACAAGGAGGATAAGGCACTGAACGTATGTCAACTCTATACAAGGTGGATAAGGCACTGAACGTATGTCAACTCTATACAAGGAGGATAAGGCACTGAACGTATGTCAACTCTATACAAGGAGGATAAGGCACTGAACGTATGTCAACTCTATACAAGGAGGATAAGGCACTGAACGTATGTCAACTCTATACAAGGAGGATAAGGCACTGAACGTATGTCAACTCTATACAAGGAGGATAAGGCACTGAACGTATGTCAACTCTATACAAGGAGGATAAGGCACTGAACGTATGTCAACTCTATACAAGGAGGATAAGGCACTGAACGTATGTCAACTCTATACAAGGAGGATAAGGCACTGAACGTATGTCAACTCTATACAAGGAGGATAAGGCACTGAACGTATGTCAACTCTATACAAGGTGGATAAGGCACTGAACGTATGTCAACTCTATACAAGGAGGATAAGGCACTGAACGTATGTCAACTCTATACAAGGAGGATAAGGCACTGAACGTATGTCAACTCTATACAAGGTGGATAAGGCACTGAACGTATGTCAACTCTATACAAGGAGGATAAGGCACTGAACGTATGTCAACTCTATACAAGGAGGATAAGGCACTGAACGTATGTCAACTCTATACAAGGAGGATAAGGCACTGAACGTATGTCAACTCTATACAAGGAGGATAAGGCACTGAACGTATGTCAACTCTATACAAGGAGGATAAGGCACTGAACGTATGTCAACTCTATACAAGGAGGATAAGGCACTGAACGTATGTCAACTCTATACAAGGTGGATAAGGCACTGAACGTATGTCAACTCTATACAAGGAGGATAAGGCACTGAACGTATGTCAACTCTATACAAGGAGGATAAGGCACTGAACGTATGTCAACTCTATACAAGGAGGATAAGGCACTGAACGTATGTCAACTCTATACAAGGAGGATAAGGCACTGAACGTATGTCAACTCTATACAAGGAGGATAAGGCACTGAACGTATGTCAACTCTATACAAGGAGGATAAGGCACTGAACGTATGTCAACTCTATACAAGGAGGATAAGGCACTGAACGTATGTCAACTCTATACAAGGAGGATAAGGCACTGAACGTATGTCAACTCTATACAAGGAGGATAAGGCACTGAACGTATGTCAACTCTATACAAGGAGGATAAGGCACTGAACGTATGTCAACTCTATACAAGGAGGATAAGGCACTGAACGTATGTCAACTCTATACAAGGAGGATAAGGCACTGAACGTATGTCAACTCTATACAAGGAGGATAAGGCACTGAACGTATGTCAACTCTATACAAGGAGGATAAGGCACTGAACGTATGTCAACTCTATACAAGGAGGATAAGGCACTGAACGTATGTCAACTCTATACAAGGAGGATAAGGCACTGAACGTATGTCAACTCTATACAAGGTGGATAAGGCACTGAACGTATGTCAACTCTATACAAGGAGGATAAGGCACTGAACGTATGTCAACTCTATACAAGGAGGATAAGGCACTGAACGTATGTCAACTCTATACAAGGAGGATAAGGCACTGAACGTATGTCAACTCTATACAAGGAGGATAAGGCACTGAACGTATGTCAACTCTATACAAGGAGGATAAGGCACTGAACGTATGTCAACTCTATACAAGGAGGATAAGGCACTGAACGTATGTCAACTCTATACAAGGTGGATAAGGCACTGAACGTATGTCAACTCTATACAAGGAGGATAAGGCACTGAACGTATGTCAACTCTATACAAGGTGGATAAGGCACTGAACGTATGTCAACTCTATACAAGGAGGATAAGGCACTGAACGTATGTCAACTCTATACAAGGTGGATAAGGCACTGAACGTATGTCAACTCTATACAAGGTGGATAAGGCACTGAACGTATGTCAACTCTATACAAGGAGGATAAGGCACTGAACGTATGTCAACTCTATACAAGGAGGATAAGGCACTGAACGTATGTCAACTCTATACAAGGAGGATAAGGCACTGAACGTATGTCAACTCTATACAAGGAGGATAAGGCACTGAACGTATGTCAACTCTATACAAGGTGGATAAGGCACTGAACGTATGTCAACTCTATACAAGGAGGATAAGGCACTGAACGTATGTCAACTCTATATTCACAAAGCTGTCATCGATAGACATATTTGATATTTGACATTATTACATATTTGATATCTCAACTATAATGGCCAGAAGGGTTTATAGGATTCCTATCAGTAGAACCCACACAACCTTTGCACAACGTCTACCACCTTACTTAACCCGATATATTTACAATAAAATTACTCAAGTCTGCCACACTAAAAATAAAACCCTAACTGTATTCGAAGTGAAAAAACTGATGGAGAAATGGTTATTGACTCCTTCCTACGAAGAAACAGAAAATCTCTTGGAACACCAACGTAGGCAGGTGTTCACGCGCAGCGTGACGCGTGATTCGCGCGCATGCGCGGACGACCACTCCCCCCCCGCCGCGCGCCGGTCGAGGCACGCGCGGGCGCTGGTCTCACTCTGTTTCGCCGCAACCGTCGACCGAATAATACGTGTGCACACATTCGCGACGCCACAACCAATCTCGCGTATCTACCGTGTCTTGTGATCTTATCAGTGCTGTGTATTACTCCAAGACATCCAGCTCATCACTGCCCAAAGCGCCAATTCAATCAGCCCAACGAGAGGAGACGACACGCGGCGTATTTGCCGGCCCATCGAAACATATAACACAGGTCAGTCAGTGCACCCACATTGTTTCCCACAATCTTTTCTTCTTCCGTGTCATATCCTCAAATTCCATCAGCCCTGCAGTTCTGTAACCCCGCGGTTACATTTTGGCCCTTCGAACCGTTAGAACCAGCCCCCCCCCCCTCTATTTACTACAGTCCATTTTCAATACAAGAAAAATTTTGGTCGAGCGGAAAATTTTTGGTTTATATCACCCCCCGTCTCCCCCCCGCCGGCCCGTAACTTTGTTTGAACCAGCCCCCGTCGATTTACAGTCCATTTTCACCCGGTTAAATATTTTGCCCCCTTTCCCGGCAAAAAATATTTTGTGGTCTCGAATACCTATTGCGGGTAGGTAATTAGAACCGCCGCCGCCTGGAACATTCCATTTATCGGTATAGAACCGGCCCCCCCCGCCCATTTACAGAATAAACTCACGTTCATCCCGTTTGTTATTATTATTCAGTTCAGATAATATAATTATATCCTTTTGGATCACCCATTTTGTTTAAACAAATAACAAAATTTTATAGACCCGGTGCCGGGTATTAATTTGACACCTTATCTTGTGTTCTGGAATTGATTATCCATTCAGCCCAATTGTTTAATACAGTCCACTATATTTCTTTATTAAACCCAAATTTACACGACCCGACCCGACCCAATTTACCCAATTTTTACCCGCGGAGTGGGTAATTTCCCCACTGTCAAAGATAGTTTAGGTATCTTGCGAGATATTTTTTCGGTGCGAGTATAAATTTGCTTTATTTCGTGCATTTACGTAAGTTACGCACATACGTAAAACCCACGTATACATAAGTTATTACGTAACGAACGTTTACGTTTACGTATTATTACGTTACCATAGTTTGATCTGCATCATTGGATTGTCCGCTCATTTAGATCCGATTTCGGCTAGGTAAACGCATTCTTTGTTGTTTATGAGTTCGAGGCAGTAGATAGGTATTTTATTATATAAATAGCATAATAACATAGGAGTGAACAAGGTCATCAACCCTTTTTGATATTTTATGTTACGGTAATCTTGTGTTACGGTAAAAGTTTTCCGAACAGTTTTATCCTGTTATTGTCTGCCTTTTATTGTTTATGGTACACATATAGGGTGTTCCACGTTGGTTTATCAGCTCATAAACAGGTTGTTTAAAAAAAAAAATTTTTTTTTCTCTCTTTCGTGTTTATTTAAGAGTTCCGTATTCCGTTTGAACATAGTCATTGTTACTTCATCCGCGCAAGTGTCTCAGCTCTGTTCATCTGTCTCATTAATTATTTTGGTTGTACGTCCGCTCTTATAGTTCAGCTCAAACTCGTTGCGTATTTTGTCTTAGTAATCAACCACCTACATTAACAAAATTAAGATGCCTTCGAAATCACAAGCCGCGATGTTTCGTGAGGCCGTAAAGGCGATAATTCTGTTAAAGGAGATCGGTGCGGCGGTAGAGGCAGGCGACAGAAAAACTTATTCTGTGGCGGACTTCACCGCTCGTTACGCAAACATACAAAGCGTTAAAACTAAGTTAGAGAACGTATATTACGAGATCCTTGACGATGAGGATTTGTCCGACGAAACTGAGGCAACCTACACAAAAAATTTTCAGTCGGCACTTAGCAATTATGATGCTATACTAGTGGCATTCGAAAATTTAAAAGTAAAATCAGCTCTTCCGGACAAGACGCAACCCCTCAGCCCAGGTACACCCGTTGGTGTTCTACCAAAAATACCCATACCCGAGTTTCATTCGAACGTTGAAGAATGGCCCTCATTTATTGCCGTTTTTAGGAGCCTCGTCAGTGAGATGGCTACAGTCTCGGATGCTGTCAAACTGCATTACTTGTTAGGCGCCCTAAAGGGTGAGGCACATGATATGGTGAAACACCTCTACCCTACCAACGAGAATTATCCCATAGCCATGGAAATTCTCACCAAGCGTTACGACAATCGTCGTGTACTCATTGACCGGTTTGTGGACATTATAATGAACCTTCCGCACATCCACATGCGATCGGATATCCGCACATCATTCTTAATTCCGCTTATCTCAGCGCAAAGCGCTCTCCGCAATCTGGATCTGCCCATGAAGGATTCTGACTATGTTTTCGTGTCAATGGTGGTGCGAAAATTACAAGGCGAGCTCCGCACTCTTTTCGAGCGGAAGTACGGATCTCGTGCAACTCTGCCCACGCTCAAGAACCTCATTGAGTTTCTGGAAGAGCACGCACGCTGCAAGGAGAATGAGTCATCGTTCCTTGCGTCACAGGAGGCTCCTTCTTCATCACGGCTCGGCCCGTCAGAAAGGCTCGCTCAGCTCAATAAGCTGCTTCAACCCACTCGAGGTACTCCACGTCAGCCCTACCAGGCTCATCAAGAGTTCCGCCCCATAGCTCCTCGGCAGGACAATCGCTCCCCCCGTCCTATTCGTCAACCATTTATGGCATTTGAGACAGCGCCAGTTTACTCGGCCCGATCATCCCCATCACCCACTCGCCGACAGAATTATTCGGCTCAACCTTCTTCCCCTACTGGTGGTATGCCATGCCCATACTGCAGGAATAGGGGACACAAACTCATCGCCTGCCCAGAGTTCAACAACCAGCCAGTTCAAGGTCGGTGGGACTTTGTGAACTCACGCAACCGGTGCCGACGCTGTTTGGGTCCTCATTATGAGAACGAGTGCAGGTCTACACGTGCATGCAAGGAGTGTGGGCGGTCTGACCACCATACTTCACTGCATCGCCATGGGGCCATGTCTCCGACACGCTCATCTGCTCATTTGCAGCCTCCGTCTCTACGTGAGCAGCCCAGACAGCGCTCAGCGCATGAGCCTCAGTACCGTTCGGCACATGCTACACAGGCATATACGTCCCATCCCAACTCGCCCACTCAATCGCGATCGCCAAGTAGGTCTCGGGTAGGTAGTCAACAGTGACTACCTACAATAACAGAGCACTATGAAGGCGAGGACGACCAGAACTCAGCACACTCATCACACACACACTCATCACATACACACTCAGCTCATTGTCACTCAATGACTTCAACTCCAACAGAAAATTACTGTAACTCCGCACAACGTGTAGTGAACGTCACCAACACGCCAATTTTGTTGCCAACCGTCTCACTTAAAATAGCAGACGTAAATGGTCAATTTCACTCAGCACGAGCCCTGTTAGACTGTGGAAGTATGCTGACTCTTTGTTCTCAGCGCATGGCCACAATTTTAAATTTACCATTAAAACATACATCTCTAAAAATCGCAGGAGTTGGAAATCAGCACACACAAAACTCAAAGGCATCAATCACAATTGTATGCCGACCTACTCACCGTGACACACCTATGATCACGGCCACAGCCCATATATTGAAGAACGTAACTGGGTACCTACCGTTGGAAAAGGTTCCAGATCTCGCTCAGTTAACAGGTCACCCACCAATTCCTCTTGCTGATCGAGAATATCACACACCAGCTCCGGTTGATCTAATACTAGGATCTGACGTTCTTGGTCAAGTGTTAGACGGAACCAAGGTTTCGCTCGGCCCTGGCAAGCCTATAGCCTTCGGCACGATATTTGATTTTACATTGATTGGACCTTTCGAAAGTTTACATACTTCACCCACGAATCAGGTCAACTCAGTTCACATTGTCGGCTCTCACACGGACTCAGAGCATTCCACTCATGACATTCACAAAAGTCTTGAGAGGTTTTGGGAATCCGAGGAACCCCAAACCTACAAGCATACCAGCCCATTAGAGGATCAGTGTGAGGACATTTTCCGCACCACAACTACTCGTGAACCATCAGGTCAATATGTGGTTACACTGCCCTTTCTGCACAACGCGCCGACATTAGGTTCCACTCACGCTATTGCACTGCGCAGGTTTCTCAACTTAGAGAAGAAGTTGCAAGCGAACCCGCCCTTCCGCTCGAAATACGTAGAATTCATGTCAGATTACATAAAATTGGGCCATATGTTGCCGTGTCACCCCAATACCTTTGCTCATAAATCCCATTTCTATATCCCACATCATGGCATATTCAAGCCAGGATCAGAAAAGTTACGCTGTGTGTTTGACGGAAGTTGTAAGAGCTCAAACGGCGTCAATCTAAATGATTGTCTTCATACAGGTCCAGCTCTTCAGCAAGATATTGTTGACATTATCATGTCCTTCAGGATCCACTCACAAGTTTTCAGCACAGACATCCGAATGATGTTCCGAAATATACTCATTCACCCAGAGCAAAGACGTTTTCAACTCATTCTCTGGCGGTCTTCACCCGACCAGCCCTTGCTCACGTATGCCCTTAATACCGTCACATATGGATTAAGGTCCAGCCCATACCATGCCATCCGCACTTTACTCCAATTGGCTGATGACGAAGGTCATCGCTACCCCCACGCTGCTCAGGTCCTCCGCAAATCAATATTTGTGGACGACATTCTCTCAGGTGCAGATTCTGTAGAATCTGCTCAGTCGCTCCAAAGCGAACTGATCGAGTTACTCGCCCTAGGTGGCTTTCAGCTCAGTAAATGGACCTCCAACTCGCCCCAGCTCCTTGAACGATTCCCAGATGACCAGTGCGACATGCCCAAGGACTTTGACTTCAGTCCCGACTCTAATTCCATTAAGGTTCTGGGAATACAGTGGATTCCTCAAACTGATGAGTTCACTTATCGCATTTCTCTGCCCACTCATGCTCAAGTCACAAAGCGCTCCATTCTCAGTACAGTAGCGTCTCTCTATGACCCCAATGGCTGGGTTACTCCAGTCATCTTCCGCGCAAAGATTCTTCTCCAGAAGCTTTGGCTTCTGAAAATAGGATGGGATGAGCCTATCTCTGAAGAAGTCCACACAGAGTGGCAACACATCTCAGAGGATCTTCCTCAGCTCTCAAACCTCCGTTTACCTCGGCACATTTGTAAGTACAAGCCCACGTCTACTTACTCACTTCACGGGTTCGCGGACGCATCAGAGGCTGGCTTTGGTGCCGTTATCTACCTTCATGAGCGCAATACCACTGGACATGTCAATGTACACCTAATCATTGGCAAGTCCAAGGTCGCACCCATAAAGACTCGTCTCTCAATCCCGAAATTGGAGTTGTCAGCCGCGACTCTTTTATCTCAGCTCATGACTCGAGTGTCAGCCCAACTGTCAGCTCATATAGCCATTCAAACACACACATGCTGGTCAGATAGCACAATAGTGTTGGCATTGCTCAACACCCCACCTCACCGATTACAGACTTTCGAGGCCAATCGAGTGGCTAAGATCACAGCTACTTCAACTAGCCATACGTGGAGGCATGTACCCACGAACCTCAACCCTGCTGACTGTGCAAGCAGAGGCATGTCTGCCCAGTCTCTCTCACTTCATGACCTTTGGTGGTCACCCAGTTGGCTCAAAGAACCTACCTGCACTTGGCCCAAGATGCCACCCGCTCTAGGCCATCATGCTCTCCCAGGCCTTAAGCCCAAAAAGGTACCAGCACACATAGCAGTCCCAGATATCGATCTGGACTTGCTCACTCGCTACAGCTCACTTGACAAGCTCGTCGGAGTGACGGCTTGTATTAAAAGGTTCATATTCAATTGTCGGCACAGCCCAGATGCACGGCGCTCTGGTCCGTTGACAGCTAGTGAACGCAGGGACGCTCTGTTGCACTGGGTCCGCTCTGTTCAGCACAATGAGTTTGCTGAAGACATTAATCGTATCCAGACTGAAAAGGTTTGTCCCGTTCGGCTCCAGCGTCTCTCGCCCTTCATAAAGGACGGCCTCTTGAGAGTCGGTGGTCGTCTCTTTCACGCGTCAATTAGGTATGACGCTCAACACCTGTAGGGTATGCGACACATGTTACATGTAGGTAGATGCACATATGGAATAAATCAGTCAGCCATTAGCTCCCTTGTTTCATTGACGTTCCATTGGCGACGAGGATGGGATTTATTTTTGAAAACGCGTGCTAATATCGATTGTTATAATGCCAATCGGGAAATTAGAACCTTTCGATTTAACTTCTAAACAGTGGCCGGCCTACATCCGTCGTGTAAATCAGTTTATTTTATTAAATGAAATAAAACCGGATTTGAAAGTGCCGATGCTAATTACGGTAGTTGGAGAGGCCACGTATTCCTTGATGTGCGATTTGTGTTCACCCCAGCATCCCGAAAGTAGAACCTTTGACGAACTAGTGCGATTAGTGACGGAACATTTAGCGCGACATGTGTTCCGGTTGCGGCGGCAGCGCGCCGGTGAGCCGCTAACCGCGTATTTGCAAGACCTTAAGCATTTAGCGGCTACGTGTAATTTTGGCGTGAACTTGGAGGAAAACTTGCGCGACCAATTTGTTTCGGGTTTGGCCAACGATGCAATGCGTTCTAGAATATTTGCTGAGAAGAACATCAAGTACAAGGAGGCGGTGGAGCTAGCGCTGGCTCTAGAGGCTGCGGAGAGACACGCGGAGGTGAGCGGCGCCACCGGCGTCGCGACGACCTCAGGTGGCGGAGGCGGTGACACGGGCGAGGGCCTAATGTACACGCAAACCCGGCGCAGCGCGCGACGTGGCGGCGGCGGCAACGCGCCGCGCGGCGTGGGCACAGGCGGCGGCGGCAACGGGCCACGCGGCGCGGGAGCAGGCGGCGGCGGTAGCGGGCCGCGCGGCGCGAGTGCAGGCGGCGGCGGCGGTGCGATGGCCGCGGGGGCACAGTGCTGGCGGTGCGGCAAGGCGCACCGCGCTGACAGGTGCCGATACATGCAGTACAATTGTGACGAGTGTAATGAGAGGGGACATCTTAAAGCAATGTGTAGACAAGTGCGTAACAGTAGTCGTTCTTACGGTAATCGGCAGCAACACTATCTGACGGATGAGTCTTCGGACGAAGGAATGTATAACATTGAGGTGACTGCGCAAGGTAACAAGCCGTACTTTATTAATTTATCTGTGGACGGTAAACAACTTCAGTGTGAAATGGACACGGGAAGTCGCATTTCAGCGATTAATGATGAACTGTATCTACGTATGTTTTCACATAAACTTATACATCAAGATAATTTAATATTACGCAGTTATTCAGGAGCACAAATCGAATCTCAGGGATACATATGTGTAGACGTTACATTAGGAGATGTACGGGTCAGTGATTTACGACTTTATATCATTAGGGGGGGTAGCCGCCCTCTAATAGGTCGAGAATGGATTAGAGCACTAAAAGTTACGCAAATAAATCTTTACGAAATCTCTGAGAATCGGTTCGTGAACCAACTTTGTATTGAATATCCCGAAGTATTTACCGATAAGTTAGGCACTTGTAAAAAACCTATCCAGCTACAGCTAACCGATAACAAACCGGTTTACGTACGTGCGAGGCCAGTACCCCTGGCGCTTAAGGCGCGGGTGGAGCGCGAATTGGCGCGCCTCGAGAGTGACGGGACCGTATACAGAATCGACCACTCTGACTACGGAACCCCTATTGTACCTGTCATTAAAGAAAACGGCGACGTCCGTATTTGTGGTGATTATAAGATCACGATTAATCCCAAGTTAATGAGAGACTTCTATCCACTGCCTCGTATTGACGAGTTGTTTACTATTCTTAGTGGTGGGGAAAAATACACCAAAATTGACCTTTCTCACGCATTTGAACAGTGTTTACTCACGGAGGGTTCACAGCCGTATACGGCAATCACTACACATGTAGGCACGTTTGTCTATCGCCGTACACCGTACGGTTTGTCGTGCATTCCTGAAAAATTCCAGAAAATTATGGAGGAAACGTTACGCGGGATACCGGGTTCTGTGGTTTTTTTGGACGATATCTGTGTAACAGGGCGAAATGAGCGCGAACATTTGAGTAATTTAAGAGCAGTACTGGATAGATTACGTAATATGGGACTTACTATCAAACTTAGCAAATGTAAGTTTTTAGAAGATAGCGTTAAGTATTTAGGGTTTATAATTAACAAAGAAGGATTAAGGCCCGATCCTGTAAAGATAGAGGCCATTTCTGGTGCGCCCCAACCTAGAGATATATCGCAGCTTAAAAGTTTTTTGGGGATGGTTAATTATTACGCCAAATTTATACCTAATTTGAGTGTGATGCTTCACCCTCTACACAACTTATTAAGAAAGGAGGTAAGCTGGAAATGGGACTCTGACTGTGAGGAAGCCTTCACAAATGCAAAAAAGGCTCTGTTGAGTGACAGTGTTTTAGCTCATTACGAGGAAGGGAGGCCGCTCGTGCTGTCGGTGGACAGCAGCTCGTACGGTCTGGGCGCGGTGCTGGCACACCGATACCCCGACGGCACCGAGCGGCCGGTCAGCTGCGCGTCGCGCACGCTCTCCGCCGCAGAGGGTAATTACAGTCAACTCGATAAAGAGGCGTTAGCCATTTATTTTGGTATAACAAAACACCATCAATTCTTGTTTGGAAGAAAATTTCTGCTAAGAACAGATCATCAACCATTAAGTTATATTTTTGGTAAGAAGGGTGGAATACCGCAAACGGCGGCTAGCCGTCTGCAGCGTTGGGCGGCGCGATTAGCGGCGTATGACTTCAGTGTCGAGTTTGTTCGATCGGCGGATAATGGTCCGGCCGATGCTCTGTCAAGGTTGCCATTGTCGCGGGTGGCTCGTCCCTCTAATTCTGTGAGTTACATTAATTTAGTGGAAGAATGCTTACCTGTTAATTTTAAGAATATAGCTAAGGAAACCAAACGCGATATTTTGTTGAGTAAAATTTATGGTTATGTGTGTTTTGGGTGGCCATCGGTTTCCAGTTGTGACGAGGAAAGGCCGTATTTTTCTCGGAAACAGGAATTAACTGTTGATTTGGGGTGTATAATATACAAATATAGGATTGTTATTCCTCCTAAACTTCAGCAACAAGTATTACAAGAAATTCATGAGGGCCATTTAAGGATCAACAAGATGAAAAATATTTCACGTAATTATGTGTATTGGCCCAGTTTAGACCGCGACATAGAGGAGCTGTGCCGCGCGTGCGGTGCTTGCCGCGCGGTACGCGACGCACCGCCGCGCGCACACCTCCACCCGTGGGAGTTTCCGTTAAATCCGTGGCAGCGTATACACGCTGATTTTGCTGACTGTGGAGGCAAAAGATATTTGATAATGGTAGATGCCCATTCAAAGTGGATAGAAACCATGCTGATGAGAAACACCGACGCACATGCGACTATTAATGTTTTTAGATCTGTTTTCGCTAGGTTTGGATTACCGTCACAACTTGTAACCGATAATGGGCCCCCATTCTTTTCTTTAGAGTTTAAAAAATATTGTGAAAATAATTGTATAAGACATGTGACGTCAGCACCCCGTAGACCACAAGGGAATGGGGCTGCAGAGAATGCGGTTAAAACTATTAAGAAGGCTATTAAGAGAGCTATACATGAAGGTGAAAATGTCAGTACCGCCTTAAGTAGGTTCCTATTTCAATATAGGAACTGTCCGCATGCGACTACCGGAGTCTCGCCCGCGGTGGCGCTGCTGGGTCGGCAGTTGCGCGGGCGCCTGGACGCGCTGCGGCCCGACGTCGCCGTCGTGGCGCGTGCGGCGCAGGAGCGACAGGTGGCTGCTGCGGGCGGCACCACACGGGCTTTGGCCGTGGGGGACGCGGTGCTCGCGCGCGACTACACCGTAAGGGGAGGGAAATGGTCTCCAGGGGAAATAAAGGAACGAACGGGACCGGTTTCGTTCAAAGTAGATATGGGTCGCGGAGTTGAGTGGCGTAGGCACCAGGATCAGATAATCGTGACGGATCCCAAAAGTCGGTACTCGCTATCTCGGGCGAGCATAGTACCAAACCCCAACGGTAGTGTTGAGCCAGTGGACGTGGGTGCTGACGATACATTCGAGGACGCGTCGGAGGGTGGGGATGGCGCCGGGTCCTCCGCGGTGGGTGCGGGCCCCGCGGCGGAACCGACACCGCCGTCGTCGCCGCTGCCCGACGCTTCAGCTCGAGCACTGCGTGCGTACAATAGAGCTCACAGAGCAAGAGCTTGTTCTAAAAATAATTAGATTACTTTTAGGTTTACTTTATTTATTAATTTGTTTAATTGTCAAGTTTTAAGGGGGAGAAAATGTAGGGTATGCGACACATGTTACATGTAGGTAGATGCACATATGGAATAAATCAGTCAGCCATTAGCTCCCTTGTTTCATTGACGTTCCATTCTACTTGTTGACTCATTCTACCCAGCTCAACTCCGCTCGTAGATCTCATTATAGATCACTATCACACAATACACTGCCACCCTGGAGCTGACACATTACACGCCATATTACGCCAGCAGTACTGGATTCTGTCCGCTCGTCGTATTATTAGACACCGCGTGTTTAAATGTATTAGATGTTTCCGGTGCCGCGCTCAGCCTAAGGCTCCGCTCATGGCTGATCTCCCAGTAGACAGAGTTACTCCTCAGCCAGTTTTTAGTCACGTCACGACGGACTTTGCTGGCCACTTCTTCGTTAAATCCAGCACGTTGCGGAACGCGAAACTCTTAAAAGCGTACTTTTGTATTTTCGTTTGCCTCGCAACAAAGGCGGTTCATTTGGAACCAGTATCTGCACTCTCAACGGAAGCGTTCTTTGCGGCATTGCAACGTTTTATCTCACGTCGCGGTACTCCGGTTCTCATTCGCTCAGACTGCGGCACAAACTATGTAGGTGCTAGGAATCAACTCATTGAAGTTCAGAACTTCCTCAGGTCAAACAATGATGCAATCACTCACAAGCTCGCGAATCAGCACATAACTTGGTTACTGAACCCGCCTAAAGGGCCTTGGTTCGGCGCTCTGCACGAAATAAACGTAAAATCCACCAAGCAACTACTTTATCGCGTGATAGGTGAACAGCACCTCACTTTTGAAGAATTCTCTACTCTTTTGGCTCGAATTGAGGCTGTACTCAACTCAAGACCCCTCTGCCCAATTTCATCCGACCCTACGGACTTTGAACCTCTCACGGCCGGACATTTCATTATTGGTCGTCCACTCACCGCTCTACCTGAGCAGTCTTTTGACGACAGACCCATATCTGCTCTTAAACGGTTTCAACTCATTCAAGCGCTCTCTCAGCGCTTTTGGACTCTCTGGTCCAGATCCTACCTCCATACCCTGCAAACCCGCTCCAAATGGCTCTCCCCTTCTTCCCCTCCTCAAGTGGGTGAACTGGTCCTCATCAAAGAGGATGACCTGCCTCCGCTCCAATGGAAGTTGGGGAGAATTCTCCGCACGATACCTGGCAAGGATGGAGTGATCCGAGTTGTGGATTTGGGCACAGCTCATGGAAATCTGCGACGACCTGTGTTCAAGATAGCCAGGCTGCCGTTGGATTCAGCTCAAGAGGAGTCGCAGCCCCGGCCCCCCCCAGGATGTTCACGCGCAGCGTGACGCGTGATTCGCGCGCATGCGCGGACGACCACTCCCCCCCCGCCGCGCGCCGGTCGAGGCGCGCGCGGGCGCTGGTCTCACTCTGTTTCGCCGCAACCGTCGACCGAATAATACGTGTGCACACATTCGCGACGCCACAACCAATCTCGCATATCTACCGTGTCTTGTGATCTTATCAGTGCTGTGTATTACTCCAAGACATCCAGCTCATCACTGCCCAAAGCGCCAATTCAATCAGCCCAACGAGAGGAGACGACACGCGGCGTATTTGCCGGCCCATCGAAACATATAACACAGGTCAGTCAGTGCACCCACATTGTTTCCCACAATCTTTTCTTCTTCCGTGTCATATCCTCAAATTCCATCAGCCCTGCAGTTCTGTAACCCCGCGGTTACAGCAGGTTATATCCTATTTCACTCCCTGTTCCTTGCCTCTCTATCCTCTCCTCTCCTCTTTTTTAATCGTATAAATTTTATCTAACTGTCACTTATATAAACGCTTAAGAGAATTAATTTACGTTTTAGTATAAATATTTATATTGTCTTTTAAAATTGTTTTTAAATACTTGCATGTTGATATTGGTTTTATTTAATTTTTCCTTTATAGTTTAAATTTTCAAGTACCTATGTGTTATGTGAAAAATGTAATTGTTCCAACCACAAAGGGCATCGAGCCAAGTAGTACATAAATACTGGTAAAGAAGTCACCTGACTCTCAAGTACCAAGCCTTAGCTTCGTTTGAGAACCGCCGTATAAAACTGTACTTACTTATTTATGGAAATGAAGGAATTTTACTTTTTTATTACGGATTAGTTTAAAAAAAAAACAAATAAACAACTTCTATTCTATTTATTCTATTCTTTATGCTTAAAAATACTAACTGTATTGTTATATTTTCTTATAAGTTTGGATGGACTAATGTTTTGAACTGAAAAACCTTGCCTCCACTCTGCGTTTTTATTTTCGATACAGCGAATTTTTCTCTGATACGTTTTAGTTATTTCATTGTTTTCTTTGAAAATGGCTTCTTTATAACATGTATTTCTTTATAAAATGCATTTCTTTTTTAACACGTACTTCTTTCAAAACCCTATCAATTTTAATGTGAGAGTACAACTAATGTGAGAGTACTACTAATGTGAGAGTACTACTAATGTGAGAGTACTACTAATGTGAGAGTACTACTAATGTGAGAGTACTACTAATGTGAGAGTACTACTAATGTGAGAGTACTACTAATGTGAGAGTACAACTAATGTGAGAGTACTACTAATGTGAGAGTACTACTAATGTGAGAGTACTACTAATGTGAGAGTACTACTAATGTGAGAGTACTACTAATGTGAGAGTACTACTAATGTGAGAGTACTACTAATGTGAGAGTACTACTAATGTGAGAGTACTACTAATGTGAGAGTACTACTAATGTGAGAGTACTACTAATGTGAGAGTACTACTAATGTGAGAGTACTACTAATGTGAGAGTACTACTAATGTGAGAGTACTACTAATGTGAGAGTACTACTAATGTGAGAGTACTACTAATGTGAGAGTACTACTAATGTGAGAGTACTACTAATGTGAGAGTACTACTAATGTGAGAGTACTACTAATGTGAGAGTACTACTAATGTGAGAGTACTACTAATGTGAGAGTACTACTAATGTGAGAGTACTACTAATGTGAGAGACCTACTAATGTGAGAGTACTACTAATGTGAGAGTACTACTAATGTGAGAGTACTACTAATGTGAGAGTACTACTAATGTGAGAGTACTACTAATGTGAGAGTACTACTAATGTGAGAGTACAACTAATGTGAGAGTACTACTAATGTGAGAGTACTACTAATGTGAGAGTACTACTAATGTGAGAGTACTACTAATGTGAAAGTACAACTAATGTGAGAGTACTACTAATGTGAGAGTACTACTAATGTGAGAGTACTACTAATGTGAGAGTACTACTAATGTGAGAGTACTACTAATGTGAGAGTACTACTAATGTGAAAGTACTACTAATGTGAGAGTACTACTAATGTGAGAGTACTACTAATGTGAGAGTACTACTAATGTGAGAGTACTACTAATGTGAGAGTACTACTAATGTGAGAGTACTACTAATGTGAGAGTACTACTAATGTGAGAGTACTACTAATGTGAGAGTACTACTAATGTGAGAGACCTACTAATGTGAGAGTACTACTAATGTGAGAGTACTACTAATGTGAGAGTACTACTAATGTGAGAGTACTACTAATGTGAGAGTACTACTAATGTGAGAGTACTACTAATGTGAGAGTACTACTAATGTGAGAGTACTACTAATGTGAGAGTACTACTAATGTGAGAGTACAACTAATGTGAGAGTACTACTAATGTGAGAGTACTACTAATGTGAGAGTACTACTAATGTGAGAGTACTACTAATGTGAGAGTACAACTAATGTGAGAGTACTACTAATGTGAGAGTACTACTAATGTGAGAGTACTACTAATGTGAGAGTACTACTAATGTGAGAGTACTACTAATGTGAGAGTACTACTAATGTGAGAGTACAACTAATGTGAGAGTACTACTAATGTGAGAGTACTACTAATGTGAGAGTACTACTAATGTGAGAGTACAACTAATGTGAGAGTACTACTAATGTGAGAGTACTACTAATGTGAGAGTACTACTAATGTGAGAGTACTACTAATGTGAGAGTACTACTAATGTGAGAGTACTACTAATGTGAGAGTACTACTAATGTGAGAGTACAACTAATGTGAGAGTACTACTAATGTGAGAGTACAACTAATGTGAGAGTACTACTAATGTGAGAGTACTACTAATGTGAGAGTACTACTAATGTGAGAGTACTACTAATGTGAGAGTACTACTAATGTGAGAGTACTACTAATGTGAGAGTACTACTAATGTGAGAGTACTACTAATGTGAGAGTACTACTAATGTGAGAGTACTACTAATGTGAGAGTACTACTAATGTGAGAGTACTACTAATGTGAGAGTACTACTAATGTGAGAGTACTACTAATGTGAGAGACCTACGTCGTCTTAAATTCTTATAGTTTACCTCTTCTCCAAAGATCCAGGTGTCATTGCCACGCTGTCGGTACTCCACGATGTATATTATTATCGGCTTCCCACCATCGGATTTTGGCTGTTTAAACTGCAGATCCACTGTACTTGCAGCTTTAGATATTTCTATTATCTCGACGTTGCGTGGAGGAGTAGGCGCTCCTGCAGAATCAAGGCATAAATATCAAAAAATAATTAAATTCTGACGACATACATCCTCGGCGGGGTGCCTGAACTGTATCCGAGTATAATGCAAGTTACCGTCCACTCTTGCGCACCTCGGTGGGGTGCCAGAACTGTAAGTATCCGAGTATAATGCGTTACCGTCCACTCTTGCGCACCTCGGTGGGGTGCCAGAACTGTATCCCAGTATAATATAAGTAACCGTCCATTTTCGTGCACTTCGGTGGGGTACCAGAACTGTATCCGTCTACACTCTTACACCCACGTTTTACAAACGATTGATACTTCCTTGCGTGATGGGCAGTGAGTGGATTGACATGCACTTTAGGACAGTGCCCAATGACGGTGACGACGTTGTGAGCTCGGTCTGTTTAATAACCTAATGATGAACAATCGGTATACAATTTTTATTTTAAAATCCTTATCCCAATCGTTTATTATTATTCCACACACTACACATGTGAACATGTGAAGTAGACATTAGTGCGTGTTAGGTCCCCCACCAACCCATGTGTGAAGAAGACATTATGGTGTGCTATTTCCCCCCCATTACCCATGCGTGAAGTAGACATTAGTGCGTATTAGGTCCCCCACCAACCCATGTGTGAAGAAGACATTATGGTGTGCTATTTCCCCCCCATTACCAATGCGTCAAGTAGACATTAGTGCGTGTTAGGTCCTACACCAACCCATGTGTGAAGAAGACATTATGGTGTGCTATTTCCCCCCATTACCCATGCGTCAAGTAGACATTAGTGCGTGTTAGGTCCCCCACCAACCCATGTGTGAAGAAGACATTATGGTGTGCTATTTCCCCCCCATTACCCATGCGTCAAGTAGACATTAGTGCGTGTTAGGTCCTCCACCAACCCATGTGTGAAGAAGACATTATGGTGTGCTATTTCCCCCCATTACCCATGCGTCAAGTAGACATTAGTGCGTGTTAGGTCCCCCACCAACCCATGTGTGAAGAAGACATTATGGTGTGCTATTTCCCCCCCATTACCCATGCGTCAAGTAGACATTAGTGCGTGTTAGGTCCTCCACCAACCCATGTGTGAAGAAGACATTATGGTGTGCTATTTCCCCCCATTACCCATGCGTCAAGTAGACATTAGTGCGTGTTAGGTCCCCCACCAACCCATGTGTGAAGAAGACATTATGGTGTGCTATTTCCCCCCCATTACCCATGCGTCAAGTAGACATTAGTGCGTGTTAGGTCCCCCACCAACCCATGTGTGAAGAAGACATTATGGTGTGCTATTTCCACCCCATTACCCATGCGTCAAGTAGACATTAGTGCGTGTTAGGTCCCCCACCAACCCGTGTGTGAAGAAGACATTATGGTGTGCTATTTCCCCCCCATTACCCATGTGTGAAGTAGACATTAGGGCAAGCTATTGCTAGGTCCCCCACCAACCCATGTGTGAAGAAGACATTAGGGCGTCCTAAGTCCCCCACTTACCCACATACACAATATCACTGGGAGGACCGGGCCCGTACGCGTTGTAAGCTGTCACTTGGAACTGCAGCATCTCGTTAGGGTCGAGTGTGACAGTTAGAGTGTGCAGATCCCCCAGCACGCTGTCACTGTCTAGCCACATAGGGTCCTCGCCGTACTGGCCGCGCAAACTGTACTGTAGGTGGTAGCCGCTGATGAGCGAGCCACCGTCGTACTCCGGCTCCTCCCACTCGATCGTATACTGGTCGTAAACGATGCTCGCGACGGTCACGTTGCGAGGTTTTGTAGGGGCACCTAGGAATATTACATTAATATCGTATGATCACTTAGGAATATTACATTATACTTCGTAGGAGCACCTGGGAAAATTACAATATAATTCGTAGGAGCACCTGGGAACATTACAATATAATTTGTAGGAGCACCTGGGAACATTACAATATAATTTGTAGGAGCACCTAGAAATATTACATTTTAATTTGTAAGGGCACCTGGGAGTGTTACCTACTTATAATAATACTTTGTAGTGGCACCTAGGAGTATTAGCACTTTCTCAAATTCTGGAAAAAATATTATGAACAAACAATTTACCTTCTACCAAGAACATGTTAACTTGCTGTCACAAAATCAATTAAGTTTCCGTTCCAAAAAATCAAGTGTCGATGCCGTAACAAGCCTTACACATTTAATTGTAAAAGGAATTGATCGAGGAGACAGGTGCCTTGCTATATTTCTAGATCCTCAAAAAGCCTTTTACTTTTAAAAAAGCTGGAATTGCCCATGCTCACACACGCTGGGCAGGCGGGTTGGTGAGCGTGGTGCCGGAACCCTCGCACCAGTGACGCCGCTACCCGCCACCAGTCTGTTCCATATAAGGCCCGGCTATTAGGCATGGATATACTGCTATCCATCGGTTCCAGGCATGGTGGGCCTCCTGGTTTTTTGCCTGTGAGCTGTCCTCTTACTCTCCCCCGAATTATTTCGAGGGGGTCTCCAAGTAAGATGGTGGTACCTCCACAGTCGAGCCCGGCATCAGCTCTATACCTGTGATCATTAAATACCGATAACTGACCGATGCTTCCGAGTCCGTCACTGTCGTCCTCAGCAGCTGGACAGATCGGGTTCTTCTGGATGACGGCCATCCCGATCAGCACCCCGCAGACCACCAGCGCCACGGTCGACATTACACTGAAGACAATATGAATATTATAATGAGGTTAACATTAACATGATACTGGGGACAAGATCGATATTATACTAGGGACAGGATTGACATTACACTGGGGACAAGATAGATACTATACAAGGGACAGGATCAAGATTATACGGGGAAAAGTTTGACATTATATTGAAGACAAGATAATCATTATACTGGGGACAAGATAGACATTATGCTAGGGACAGGATCGAGATTATATTGGGGATAAAATCAACATTATACTAGGGACAAGATCGATATTATACTTGGGACAAGATCTACATTATATTAAAGACAAGATCGACATAATACTGGGGACAAGATCGACATTATATCGAAAAAGTCGACACTATCCCAAGGATTGGCGAGCAACACTGTAAAGAAACCAGAAATAAACATAAACTGGCTTTTCCAAAAATCAGACTTGCCAAGGTGAGTACCTCTTTCGTAGGACATGGTATAAGATTTTACAATAAACTTCCAAAGGAGGTCCTTACTTTGTCAGAGAATAAGTTTAAACAGTATATTAAGCAAGGCCTACTGAAAAAGGCAAATTATAAAATAAATGAATATTTGGATGACGTTGAAGCATGGTGTTACAGTGATCATGATAGTAGTTTATAATTTAATTAAGTACCTAGTATAATTTCCTAATTTATGATTCCTCTAAGGACTTAACATTAACTAATTACAGTCTGTAAAAGGAAATAGACTATATGAGACAGGTAGACAAAGATTTATTTATTTATTTATTTACTTTAATTAAAAGGGACAAACCAATTACAATAATTAAAGATAGTAACACAAACACAAAATAGTACAATCAACTAAAATAAATAAGAATAACACATAAAGTCAGAAACAGGCCTTCTCACAAAAACACAAACACTCTGACAATATTTTCTGCCATCCATCAGCAAACATATAATTGTTTTTCTTTTTTTTCATTATCCTGAATTCCTGCTGTCTTGTATTTTCTTATCCCTTAGTTAAAGTAGATATAAGTAATTTGTATAGTATAAGTTTTATGTTAAAAACAAGACATGACCTTGCTAAGTCTCTTGCCCTTCTTCTTAGAAAGACTAATCGAATTGGCGGCGGTAGGCATGTATTTATATATGTAACCTAGTAGTACGTAATATAGGATGGGATTTAGTCGGCCGGCCGCCTGGATTTGTGCTGGGGGCTCGGTTGGTGATCATTGAACCTTGTTCCTGGTCCCTGGCCGGGTCTCCGGTATGGGTTTGGGCGGTTGATTGGATTTCACCTTGTATAATATATATTTTACCTATTATTTTAATCATATATATATTGCTACATAAAATAAATAAACTTTTAATATACACTGGCCTGCAAAACTAAGTACTACACCTTTTAAATTTGATTTTTTTCTAATCTATAGAAGTTAGAAATTTACTGAATTCGTGAAAAATTACTCACGCATCTTTAAATTGGTGTGTTTAAAAGCAAAAAGTATCTACTTGAATAAAAAACTTAAAAGGTCCGATAACAAAGTAAAAACAGTATGGAACATCATAAATACTGAAACTGGGAAAAGTAAGAAACGAGATAACGAACTTAAGTTAAGTATTAACAATGAAGTCGTTACAGGAGATAAAGAAGTTGCGAATGCCTTTGAACAATTCTTTACTGAAATTCCTTCCTTAACAACTAAAGATTTAAATTCAAGCCCTGGGCTTGCGCAGGATCTTTTAATAGATCACGTACCTCAGTGTCTTTCTGTATTTGCTTTTAAACATATTAATTCATTAACTGTAATTAAAGCATTTAAATCGCTTAACTTGAAAAAAACCGAGGACTTATGGGGCCTATCTGTGAAAGTTATAAGTTCTGTTATTGATTTAATAGCTCCTTATTTGGCATTAATTTTTAATAAATGTGTAGATGATGGTATCTTTCCTGACTTAATGAAGTTTAGTAAATTGATCCCCCTTTTTAAATCAGGCGACAACGGGGACCCTTCAAACTATAGACCTGTGTCAGTTTTACCGGTATTGAGTAAGGTTTTTGAAAAAATAGTTTTTAATCAATTGTTATTTCATTTTAATTTAAATAAGTTACTTCACTGTGAACAATATGGATTCACTAGAGGGAGGTCAACCACAGATGCAGGAGTTGCTTTAGTTAAGCACATTTTTGATGCTTGGGAAGAAAAGCAAGATGCATTTGGTGTATTTTGTGACCTCTCGAAAGCCTTTGATTGCGTTAATCATGAAACACTCTTATGTAAATTGGATCACTACGGAGTGAGGGGTAAATCTTTGGCGTTATTGAAGTCATATCTTAGTGATCGTATTCAAAAGGTAGACATTAACGGGGTAAAATCAAGTGGAGCATTAGTTAAAATGGGTGTCCCGCAGGGTTCCATATTAGGGCCCTTGCTGTTTTTAATTTACATAAATGACCTTCCATATTTAGTTAAAGACTTAACGAAGATAGTATTATTCGCAGACGACACGTCACTTATTTTTAAAGTTAATAGACGTAAAGATATCCTTGACGGCGCGAATACAACTTTATTACTGGTGCTTGATTGGTTTACTGTAAATAATTTAGTTTTAAACGCAAAAAAGACAAAGTGTATAAAATTTACGTTGCCAAATGTAATTCAAGTGGATGGTAATTTGCTTTTGCAGGGGTCCAAGCTGGAGTTAGTTAACGAAACAAAGTTTTTGGGCATTACGGTAGACTCTCGTCTTCAGTGGGGTCCCCACATAGAAGCCCTATGTGGTAGACTTAGTTCGGCCGCATACGCTGTTAGACGCATAAGACAAATTACTGATGTAGATACTGCTAGACTAGTCTATTTTAGTTACTTTCACAGCATTATGTCATACGGCATGCTGTTATGGGGTAGAGCCGCGGATACAGACGCAGTCTTTGTTTTGCAGAAGAGAGCAATTCGGGCTATTTATAATATGAAGCACCGGGATTCATTAAGACAAAAGTTCAAAGAAATTAATATATTAACGGTTCCTTGTGAATATATTTACCAAGTCCTTAGATATGTCAGAAAAAATGTTGAGTCTTTCCCAAGGCTTGGTAACCAACATTGTAAGGAGACCAGAAATAAGCATAAACTGGCTTTTCCAAAAATCAGACTCGCTAAGGTGAGTACCTCTTTTGTAGGACATGGTATAAGATTTTACAATAAACTTCCAAAGGAGGTCCTTACTTTGTCAGAGAATAAGTTTAAACTGTATATTAAGCAGGGCCTATTGAAAAAGGCATATTATAAAATAAATGAATATTTGGATGATGGTGAAGCATGGTGTTACAGTGATAATGATAGTTAGTTATAGTTTAATTAAATAGTATAATTTTTTAACTTATGATTCCTCTAAGGTGTAAACATTAATTGATTACAGACTATAAAAGGAAAAGGACTATATGAGACAGGTAGACAAAGATATATATGTTTTTCTTTTTTTCATTGACCTGAATTCCTGCTGTCTTGTATTTTCTTATCCCTTGGTTAAAGTAGATATAAGTCATATATTGTATAGTATAAGTTTTATGTATAAAAAAAAGACATGATCTTGCTAAGTTTCTTGCCCTTCTTCTTAGCAAGACTAATCGAATGGGCGGAGGTAAGCATGTATTTATATATGTAACCTATTAGTATGTAGTATATAGGATGGGGTTTGGTCGGCCGCCTGGATTCGTGCTGGGGGCTCGGTTGGTGATCATTGAACCTTGTTCCTGGTCCCTAGCCGGGTCTCCGGTATGGGTTCGGGCGGCTGATTGGATTTTACCTTGTATAATATATATTTTACCTATCATTTTAATCGTAAATATATTGCTACATAAATTAAATAAACCTTTAATTTAGTTCATGTACATTTATTATTTTATTACATATATTTTCTTTATAAGATTAAATTTGACGTGTAAAAAGTGTATATATCTATACCTGCTTTGCAAAATAAACTATTTGAATTTGAATTTGAATTAGAGATTTAAAATAATCACATAGTGAAGTTGTCGTTATAGTTCGCTATAGTTTCAAAGAAAGCTGATAAAATTTGCTATAAAACGTTTTTTATTTTAAATCTCTAACTTCTATAGTTTAGAAAAAAATCAGATATAAAAAGTGTAGTAAGTACTTAGTTTTGCAGGACAGTGTAGTTCATGTACATTTACTATTTTATTACATGTATTTTTATAAGATTAAATTTTGACTCAAAAAACGTGTATTAAATTTACCTACTTTATATTGGAGACAAGATCAACATTATACTGAGGATAAGAACGATTTTATATTGGAGACAAGATGAACATCATACTGGGGACAAGATCGATATTATAGGTTGGGACAAGATCGACATTATATTGGAGACAAGATGAACATCATACTGGGGACAAGATCGATATTATAGGTTGGGACAAGATCGACATTATATTGGAGACAAGATCGACATTATACTGGGGACAAGATCGATGCTGGGGACCAAATTGCTCCTACACCATCAATTAGTCCAACTGAGGCTGAGCCCAAGAGGGCTCGAAATATGTATATCTTGCTCCAATGCATTTACGTGTAAATTTTAATAAAAACTGCATATATATTTTATTAAATTATGTTAACAAACAAAATTTAAACAGGCTTGTATTTGGCTAAACACGTGGTTTAGAAAAATGGACGCGAGATGGCGCAAGAAGGAGGCGAGCGGATCAACGCGAAAAAACGAAAAAGTTATGGCGGACACGAGGAGAGGCGGAAATGAAGAGATGAATCACAGCAGGGAGCTTGCAACAAGTCTCCACACGTGCATCTCTTGGTGGATATGAGAGTGTGAACAAAGGTGCAAGACGACGGAGACGTGGTATAGCCTCCGAGGTGTGTGTTCTTGTAAACAGTTTGGATATTATGCCAATCTCTGTAACATGTAATGTACAATCTATCATAAAATTATGTATTATACGTATTCACGTATCTATTGGCGTGGTATGGTCCGAGCTTAGTGGGTTGCAGGGAGGCCTTGAGAAGAATCCTTCGGGATCTTTTTTAGTGAACTCACTCAGCTAATGGTCTGAAACCTAAAAATAAAAAATACCCGACCGCAATTTTTTTTCTTAACATTTGACATGTTTTGACAGTTTTTTATTATCTCCCGAACCGCAGGTCATAGCGAGTTGCGGTTTAGCCTAGAGTGATCGGTTTTCCAGGGACTACCCGACCGCAAAATGTTTTAAACTTTTTTTTAATACAACAACATTATGTAAGTACTACAAGGCATAAACAATACACGCGCACCACACAAAACACTAGTTTAATATTTAAAATTAAAATAAATATAACAAATGGTCTTACCATAGACAAAATAATAAAAAATACATTAACAAAAATGTATACAAAAAAATAAAATAAGTAAATACAAATACCAGATAAATGTATATACCGTATTGGATATTTGAATGAGGTTTTATTTTGAGGGGTATTCCGGGTGGAAAAAGTCCTTTACCTTGATACTCTTGATTTATTTTCCTCCAGACTACAAAGATAAACAATATTTAAATATTCTTAATGTATTAGAAAATGCTGTGTGTATATTCCTCTTTAGATTTAGTTTTGTGAAGGTTTTAACTTTAAATTAATTTAGTAAATCTGTAAACGACCAATTTACACTATTTTTTGAGTTCTGAAAATTTAAGTAGCATGTAATGAAGTGATCTTCCGGATGCCCGGCTAAAGGTTCCTGATCACCTCGTTACTAGAAATAAATGTTGTCTCGTCCTAAGTTTCCTTATGGGACTGGAGACTTATGTGTTTTGTTATGGGGAAACTTATATCCCACTAATATTATAAATGCGAAAGTTTGGATGGATGGATGTATGGATGTTTGTTACTCCTTCACGCCGTAACTACTGAACCGATTGGTCTGAAAATTTGTACAAATGTAGTTCTGGACCTGGAATAGCACATAGACTACTTTTTATCCCATAAATCAGTTCCCATGGGATGGCAATGGGGTGTCAAATTTCTTTAGAAAAGTGATGTTTTGCTCCTTCACGCCCCGTACCTACCGATTGGGCTGAAACTTGGCACAAATGTAGTTCTAGACCTCTGAAATAGGACATAGGCCACTTTTTATCCCATATATCAGTTCCCATGGGATGGCAATGGGGTGACAAATTTCTTTAGAAAAGTGAAGTATTTTACACAAGCTCAAGCACAAGCTCCTTTAAATTTGCACAAGCGCAAATTACAAAAAAATGGTACCAAATAAAAAGAAAAACGGTCAAGTGCGAGTCAGACTCGCAAGTCGTCCGTAATTCGACAGTTTTGCGAATAGAAAATTTAATTTTGACATTTTTGGAACTTTAACGGTGAGATTCCGTTGTCCATCCATCCGTATGTCACAGCCTCATAACTTTAGCACTGTTAAAGAAAAAGACTTGGAATTTTGCACAAAAGAGGAAAAAAAAATTATTCCTAAAACCACAATATGGGTATCAAATTATAAGTATTAAGGAGCCGATTATAAAATAATCGTCGAAATACCACAAAAAAAATGTATGTACCCACCTCGATTATAAGTCATAACTGGCCAATTACAGGATAATTATAGCGTTTTTTTTTTTTAATACAAATGAAAAATAAAAATAAAGTTGAATAAATTTATACATATTTTTTTAATACAATATAGGTATAAAAAAGTCGATTGTAAAAATATATCCCACTAATATTATAAATGCGAAAGTTTGGATGGATGGATGTTTGTTACTCCTTCACGTCGTAACTACCGAACCGATTGGTCTGAAAATTTGCACAAATGTAGTTCTGGGCCTGAAATAGCACATAAGCTACTTTTTATCCCATAAATCAGTTCCCATGGGATGGCAATGGGGTGTCAAATTTCTTTAGAAAAGTGATGTTCTGCTCCTTCACGCCCCGTACCTACCGATTGGGCTGAAACTTGGCACAAATGTAGTTCTAGGCCTAAAATAGGACATAGGCTACTTTTTATCCCATAAATCAGTTCCCATGGGATGGCAATGGGGTGTCAAATTTCTTTAGAAAAGTGATGTTTTGCTCCTTCACGCCCCGTACCTACCGATTGGGCTGAAACTTGGTACAAATGTAGTTCTAGACCTAAAATAGGACATAGGCTACTTTTTATCCCATATATCAGTTCCCATGGGATGGCAATGGGGTGACAAATTTCTTTAGAAAAGTGAAGTGTTTGACACAAGCTCAAGCACAAGCTCCTTTAAATTTGCACAAGCGCAAAGTACAAAAAAATGGTACCAAATAAAAAGAAAAACGGTCAAGTGCGAGTCAGACTCGCAAGTCGTCCGTAATTCGACAGTTTTGCGAATAGAAAATTAAATTTTGACATTTTTGGAACTTTAACGGTGAGATTCCGTTGTCCATCCATCCGTATGTCACAGCCTCATAACTTAAGCACCGTTAAAGACAAAGACTTAGAATTTTGCACAAAAGAGGAAAAAAAAAATTATTCCTAAAACCACAATATGGGTAGGTCATAAGTGGCCAATTAAAGGATAATTATAGCGTTTTTTTTTTTTAATACAAATGAAAAATAAAAATAAAGTTAAATAAATTTATATATTTTTTTTTAATGCAATATAGGTATTAAAAAGTCGATTGTAAAAATATATAGTTTTGATAATTTACTTGCATCGATTTCGATAAAACAAAAAATGTATGTCCCTTCCCTTATCTCCAAAACTGATGAACCGAAAAATGTAAAAAAAAAAAAAACCACGGCAATAAGTGCTTACGTAAAGATTACAGAAAAATATAGCGGTTGAGAAATTCACGAAAAAAAAGACCAAATGAAATTTTCTGTTCCCAAAACTGTCGAATTACGAAACCTAGGTACGCGAGTCTGATTCGCACTTGACCGGTTTTTTGTCAAATATTATAGGAATAATTAGCGTACTTACGAGTACAATCTACTACGCGGACTCAATGCGGAACTTATTGAAAATCATTTTTGAATTAGTAAACGTGCGACAACAAATTTTATTAGCAATCGTGCTTTTTCCGTTCAGAAACGCTGATATTCCTTCGACCTCGCCAAAGACACTTTATCTGGGGATAAAATATCTAGCCATCCATCAGCCTGTGTTCGTTTACTGCTGGAAATAGGCCTTTCTAAAATTTTGCCACTCTTGGCGCTCCTCCGTCATGCTCATCCAGCCGCTACCCACGAAGTCCGCCGGGCCAGCAGGCACGAGGTTGGTCTAGGCTACGCTTTGCTGCACGTGGTGTCCATTCTAGACCTTTTGGCTCCAACGGCAATCACGTCGGTGACAAATATGGGCCTACCCACTGCCACTTCAACTTACTGATTCGGCAGATTATGTCGATGACTTTCCGCAGTGCTTAAGGCGATTACCATCGCCAAATTAGCAGCTCGATATTTGTCACTACGAATATCAACGGAAACGACATTGAAATAACGTTCATATCAGCGCGCAATGCAAAGTGGCTGTTACGACGCTCGCTGCGTCCTTGATAGGGCGAAATAGGAGAAAATTATACTTTTCGCTTGGACGTGATTACTCGATTGAATAATCTTATGTTATGTTTATAGCTATCAAGTTTATCTATTTATCAAAGCATAGATGAATTCAATCGGCCAAGCCACTCAGGAGCAGTAGGGAATTTGAGGTCAAAAAACACCATTCAGTAAAAAAAAATTCATGTAGAAGTTTTGGTGGTATGAAAACGAAAAATGTTGCATATGTTGTCTAAGAGTTGATTATTCATAATACATTTTTTCATTATTTTTGGTTTGGCCATAAACGAGGAGTAGGCTTTAGAAAGTACCCATTTGGCAACAGTAAGGCCCTTAAAGGCAAAAGTATTTAACTGATAAGTTATCTCTTACCAAGGGCTTGATCCACCGACTTAAGTTCGCTTAAGGAGCTATGGAGCGAGCTATGGGTGGGATATCTCTAATGAATAAAATCGAATCAAATAAAAGTAAAAAATAATTTCGTTCGGAAACGCGGCTCGGCCTACGGCCTGAACAAAACCACTTTAGCAAAGGACATTTCAAAAAACAAAAAATAGTTTCGTTTGGAAAAGCGGCTCGGACTTTGGCCTCGCCAAAGACCACCAAAGATACTTTACAAATTATGATGACATTTTTCAGGGTATTCGGAAAATCATTCCATAAGGACAAGAATATTTTTCGAAATAATTTTTGAAGTTATAGAGCTGAAATTTTGCTTCTGTTACTAGGGTTGGGTTTAAGGATTTAATATATTTAAGAAAAAAATATTGTGTTTCAAAGTGTAAACACACTAACCGAAGTTTAATTCAGAGAAAAAAATTATAATTTCGTTCAGAATTTACCTTCAATTATGAATTTACAAATTTTACCTGGGCATCAAATAAGTGATCGCGAAATTATTTCGTGAGGAAACGTAGCTCGGCCTTCGGCCTCGTCAAAGCCTGAGAATCAAACAAGAGATCAAGAAATAATTTTAAACTACAAAAAACTAAATACACGCGGGCGAAGCCGCGGGCAAAAGCTAGTATATTATAAAATAAACAACCCGATTGAACAAAACAATATATATTTTATAGTTACTTTCTTTACAAACTGTTATATATATCTTTACGCTGTGTGGGTCTTTGAATTTAAACTGAAACCGAATCTAGGGAACCCCCACTCGCCCTAAGTCTTTGGTAAGTTCTCCGGCCTGAATAGAACGCCTGGTCAGTAAGCCCTTGCCTAGAACACATGCTAATAGTAACTTTTTACTTTTCTGATCTAATAACGACAGAGTATAAATCTTCACGGCAGGCGACTCGGAACCCCCAAGCGCCCGAAGATTTATACACATAAATTACCGAACTCTTGATTTAAGACTACAAAGTTGACCACACCTTACAGTCACTTTATCAAACTTCTAAGTACTGGAAAGAAACATATTTTAATGTCTTCAATTCTGTACTAACATAAATATGAAATTTTACAAGTCTTTTGAAAAGGAACTATCTCTTATAAATCTTACTCGGCATTATTCATGACACACTTGATTCGACTGAACACAAAGTCTTTAGCACTTTACTTTAACTTTACTCGCATGGCTTTTCTGAATTCGCCTAAGTGTTTTCTACTGGGGCTTTTTACTTCTTACCATCCGTGAAGTCCGTCGTCTAAGTCTTTTCCTGAGACTGTTTCTCACCACGCAGCGGCCTCCAGCGGCTATGTCCTTTTTCCCGAGGACTCTGACGAATGGTGGAGAGTAATTGCCCGTAGACTAAGTCCAACTTGGGCGCAGACACTTTTAAATAGCGGTGGGGGTCGAAGTCGGAATCCCCAATACAACCTGGTCCAGAAAGTGTCCTGAGCAGCGAGCGACTGCTGCCGACTGAGCGTGCAGCTCGGTTTTATTAAACTTCCGCCCACTGCGGGGGGACCTCACCTTCCCTCAGCTTGTCTGAGCCGGTTGGTGGTGGATGCGTCGCGCGGCAGTGGCGCCTCTTGTGGCAAGGTTCGGGAACTATTCTACGCACGGTGTTTATTTTTTAACTCTCAGTTTCCCGCCTTGCTTGGAGAATATAACCCTTCTTTATAAGCATAACATTATATGCAATGGGTTCGGCGGAATGTTGGAGCTGGTGCTGAGCGGACTGCCGTGCGACAGAGTACAGGTGGACGACGACGTCGCTCCGCTGGTATGTCCCGACGCCTATCATCCGCCTCTGCTATGACCACAGTTTAAAAAGTGCGGTTGTCGCTATGCGCCCACGTTGACTGAGTCATCACCGCATGTGTCACTATGCGCCCACGTTGACTGATCAGCGCTGCATGTGTCGCTATGTGCCCACGTTGACTGAGTCATCACCGCATGTATCGCTATGTGCCCACGTTGACTGAGTCATCACCGCATGTGTCGAGGATGTTCCCGCTACACGGGACACTAACGTACAGGCACCACCTCTCCTCGCGCGCCTTCGCTCATCCCGCATCGCATGATCGGCGCCGGCGACACCGGCCGTGACTTGGACCTCATTATTCGCCTGTTGTGTCTCGGTACATTTACCATTCTCGAGCACTCTCCGGTCGCGCGTGACCTAATTGTACTACACTCGTGTGACCCGCTGTGTGCACAAATTGCTCACTCGATTCGAACTCGTCATGTGTGTATTTCGCCCAGAACCTTTCATTACCCAGGACTCAAATCAGTAGAAAAGAACGACCAGTACAACACGCACCGCAAAGCGCCACCATTTATTGGCACACAATGCAACATACACAAAAACGTCAGACAGTCTCTCTTCCAGCATTATTCCCGCATTATTCCCGTATATCCTATTTCCACTCTTCCAGCATTATTCCAGTATATCCTATTTCCACTCTTCCCGTATATCCTATTTCCACTCTTCCAGCATTATTCCAGTACTAGCTTTTACCCGCGGCTTCGCCCGCGTGGATTTAGTTTTTTGTAGTATAAAATTATTTTCTCAATCACTTATTCCAGGTAAAATTTGTATATTCATTATTGAAAATTTAGGTAAATTCTGAACGAAATAATATTATATGTAAGAGATAACTTCTAAGTTAAATACTTTTGCCTTTAAGCACTGCGGAAAGTCATCGACATAATCTGCCGAATCAGTAAGTTGAAGTGGCAGTGGGTAGGCCCATATTTGTCGCCGACGTGACAGTCTTTGGGGTCAAAAGGCCTAGAATGGACACCACGTGCAGCAAAGCGTAGCCTAGACCAACCTCGTGCCTGCTGGCCCGGCGGACTTCGCGGGTAGCGGCTGGATGAATATGACGGAGGAGCGCCAAGAGTGGCAAAATTTTAGAAAGGCCCATTTCCAGCAGTGAACGAACACAGGCTGATGGATGGCTAGATATTTTATCCCCAGATAAAGTGTCTTTGGCGAGGCCAAAGGCGTATCAGCGTTTCTGAACGAAAAAAGCACGATTGCTTATAAAATTTGTTGTCGCACGTTTACTAATTCAAAAATGATTTTCAATAAGTTCCGCATTGAGTCCGCGTAGTAGATTGTACTCGTAAGTACGCTAATTATTCCTATAATATTTGACAAAAAACCGGTCAAGTGCGAATCAGACTCGCGTACCTAGGTTCCGTAATTTGACAGTTTTGGGAACAGAAAATTTCATTTGGTCTTTTTTTTCGTGAATTTCTCAACCGCTTTATTTTTCTGTAATCTTTACGTAAGCACTTATTGCCATGGTTTTTTTTTCACATTTTTTGGTTCCCCAGTTTTGGAGATAAGCGAAGAGACATACATTTTTTTTGTGGTATTTCGACGATTTCTTGAAAAATGTGCGAGTTATTATAGCCAAATTATATAATTTTATAATTAGCTCCTTAATACTTATAATTTGATACCCATATTGCGGTTTTAGGAATAATTTTTTTATTTTTATCTTTCGTACTGGAAATATTTTGAACAATAAAAAAAAATATTTTTTTACGCTTTGTAATGTGGGAAAATTAATGCTATTTTTGTGCAAAATTCTAAGTCTTTGTCTTACACGGTGCTAAAGTTATGAGGCTGTGATATACGGACGGATGGACAACGGAATCTCACCGTTAAGGTTCCAAAAATGACAAAATCAAATTTTCTATTCGCAAAACTGTCAAATTACGGACTAAATCGGGCACGCGAGTCTGACTTGCGAGTCTGACTCGCACTTGACCGTTTTTCTTTTTATTTGATACCATTTTTTGTACTTTGCGCTTGTGCAAATTTAAAGGAGCTTGTGCTTGAGCTTGTGTAAAGAAGCAACACTTCACTTTTCTAAAGAAATTTGTCACCCCATTGCCATCCCATGGGAACTGATTTATGGGATAAAAAGTAGCCTATGTCCCATTTCAAGTCTAGAACTTCATTTGTGCCAAGTTTCAGCCCAATCGGTTTGCTAGTTACGGCGTGAAGGAGTAACAAACATCCATACATCCATCCATCCAAACTTTCGCATTTATAATATTAGTGGGATATCCTATTTCCACTCTTCCAGCATTATTCCCGGATATCCTATTTCCACTCTTCCAGCATTATTCCCGTATATCCTATTTCCACTCTTCCAGCATTATTCCCGTTTATCCTTTTTCCACTCTTCCAGCATTATTCCCGTTTATCCTTTTTCCACTCTTCCAGCATTATTCCCGTATATCCTATTTCCACTCTTCCAGCATTATTCCAGTATATTATATTTCCACTCGTCTGCTCTGCATTGCTGTAATCCTAGCGATTACATATGGAGTCAACTTATCCATACTTTGCAAAAACGCCACACAAGAAGTATTTATACTCCAAGACGTTTGTTAAAGTCGATTTATTTTTTAAAAATCCATGTTGACGTTCAGAGAGTAGAACTTTATTTTGATGATAAATACGATCATACACTAACGGTTCCTGTACTTCTTACATAAAATAAACTGTACTTCTAACGTAAAATAAACTCTACTTCTAACATGCAATAAACTGTTTTTCTAATATACCTGAGTAAATAAATAAATAAAATAAACTTTACTTTTAGGATAAAATAAACTGTACTTCTAACATAAAATAAACTCTACTTCTAACATGAAATAAACTGTTCTTCTAATAAACCTGAATAAATAAATAAATAAAATAAACTGTACTTCTAACATAAAATAAACTGTTCTTCTGATATACCTAAATAAATTAATAAATTAAATAAACTGTACTTTAAACATTAACTAAACTGTAATTCCAATATAAAATAAACTGTACTTCTAACATAAAATAAAATGTACTTCTTACATAAAATATAATAGAATAGAATTGAATAGAAAAAGCTTTATTGGTGTCACACAATTAAAATACAATATAATCAATAACAAACAAAACATAAGTGACACCCAAAAGGTCTCCACTCAGCATGTGTCAGGGCACTATTCTGTACCACGACGCTGGTCTTCCGTGGACATCTCGCAGGGTAACATGCAACATAAGTAGCACCTAATATCTTAACCCGAAGAATTATTGAATTGAGATGACAATTTAATACAATAGACTCGCGGTACGATCCTACCTTATATAAGCAGACGTGTTTATTACAAAAATCTGAATATACATCTATTGCACATGTTTACAGAAAAACAGAAACAAAAATAAAATATTATAAACAACAGGATATTGATAATTATATGATATATATATATATACATATACATATTTGGTATTTGATATATACCAAATATATATGGGTGTCCCATAATAAGCGAATCAAATTGTTATGGGAGGTAGCTTAGTCCAATTCCTATCAAATAAAATAAACATAGGTGAAACAAAAGTTCGATGGTTTTTGAGTTAATTAACTTTTTCAAAAAAATTTGAAAACATCTTCCCGTCCCTGTTTTTTTTGCTGTCATTACTTTATTTTTCAGTTAAGAATTTTTTTATTTTCAGAATATTATTTAAAAATAACTATTTCATGAATTGGCTACCAAACATTTTAGAAAAGTTACACCAAATTTAAATGGCAAGACTTTGTTTTCACTTCTTGTGTAAATTCGAAAAAAATCTTTAAACTTTGGATCTCTGTGATGAAAAAAAAAGTATGGAGTGGGAATGATAAACTATTTTGAAAACTTGCTCATTTAATGTTATTTCCAAAAATGTATAACATTTGACCACTTTCATAAGGGCGAGACTAGTTATTGGCCTTGACCACCGGCTGGAATGGATTTTTAAAAATATTTACTTTCCATAATTTGAACTAAAATGCTATAAAAGTAAAAATTGTTGAGTTTTAATTAAAACAATGTGAAGAAGTGATTATTTTTTTATTATAAAAAAGTGTATACCGACAAGAAAAAGTGATGCAATTTTTTTTAAGAATATCTCCATATAACAAATGTTCGAACTGACGCCCGCCTGTGCGAATGCATAAACGACACCTTTTCAAAAAATTTCGTTTTAGTCGGCGCAGGCTGAGTGCCGATATGCTTCTGGCGGCTTGTGTCACTCGTTCGCGTAGTTCTCCCTCATTGTGAATGGGCTTTGCGTACACTCGATCCTTTAAACAGCCCCAGTAGAAGAAGTCGAGTGGATTAAGGTCTGGCGACCTTGGTGGCCACAGAATGGGGCCTAGTCGGCCAATCCAACGGCTGGGGTATGCTTCGTTGAGATGAGATCTTACTTGAACAGCATAATGAGCCGGACACCCGTCATTTTGCAGCCACATTTGTGCTCGGGCTTGAAGTGACTCGTCTTCTAACAAAACTGGCAAAGTATTTTGCAGAAATTCCAAGTAATTTTGTCCATTCAGAACTGAGGGCAGTTCTACTGGGCCCACGATTCGACCGTTGTAAATTCCGGCCCACATGTTTATTTTAAATTGGTACTGTGAATGGTCTTCCTTCTTTTCATGCGGATTGACCATCCGCCAACTGTGGAGATTATGCAAATTGATCTTTCCTGCAGGCGGACTCATCACTCCACAATACGTGATTAAAAAAATCCGGGTCTTCTTGGTGTTTGCGTAGCATTCGTTGGCAAAATACCACGCGCTTCGCATAATCGCGTGTCAGAAGTGCTTGTACACGCGTAACATGGTAAGGATGATATTGATATCGTTTGAGTACTCTATGCACAGTGGATTTCGGTATTCCCGTAGTTTGTTCGATGCGCCGACAAGAAGTTGATGGATTGTCTTCAATTTGTAAGAGAACTTCCTCATCGTCAACCTCTACAGGTCTACCCTCACCACCGTGTCTGCCTGGATTTCTTCCTTCTCTGAAGGCTTTGTCAACCCTTAAAAAAACTCCATATTGTGGGTGTTGTCGGTTTGGATAACGATCAGCATAAATCCTTGCAGCTTGTCTAGCAGAGTATGTGACACTTCCACGTATTTCGTCGAAATTTCTGGTTTCTCCATAAATCAAATGCATATCTGCATACTCGTGATGGGTAAATGGATGGTCTTGATGATTTGCCATGATGCAACAAATCACAAACACAATGATCCAATTCACAAGCAAAACAAGTCCCGAGAAGCGCCAAGTCGTACACTTCACAAGATACCAAATCAAGAGCACAGCAAAGTCCAAATTAAAGCCAGGTTCGTTGGAATATCGCAATACGGAAGCAGTGATAGTACACGAGTGTAGCACAGTAGGTAAAGTGTTGCACTGAGCGACAAGTGAGTGCGCAAACAAACAACAATGGCGAATTAGTGGTGGCATGGCAGCTAGCTTCATGTTAAAACGAGACAGCTATACATCACGCTGTTGATGTCCTTGTTTATTTTTTAACTGTTCTTAGATAAATAGTCAAAAGAACGGTTAGAACGTCGATGCGATAGTGTAAATAAGACTTTTAGTTCAAATTATGGATAATTTTTTTTAAATATCCATTCCTGCCGTTGATCAAGGTTAATAAATAAGCTTATTCTTATGAAAATGGTCACATATCTTACATTTCTAAAAAGAACATTAAATGAGCAAGTTTTTAAAATAGTTTATCATTCCCACTCCATACTTTTTTTTTCATCACAGAGATCCAAAGTTTAAAGATTTTTTTCGAATTTACACAAGAAGTGAAAACAAAGTCTTGCCATTTAAATTTGGTGTAACTTTTCTAAAATGTTTGGTAGCCAATTCATGAAATAATTATTTTTAAATAATATTCTGAAAATAAAAAAATTCTTAACTAAAAATAAAGTAATGACAGCAAAAAAAACAGGGACGGGAAGATGTTTTCAAATTTTTTTGAAAAAGATAATTAACTCAAAAACCATCGAACTTTTGTTTCACCTATGTTTATTTTATTTGATAGGAATTGGACTAAGCTACCTCCCATAACAATTTGATTTGCTTATTATGGGACACCCTGTATATATGACATACATATGATATTGATAACTATATTTAATAATATTTCAGTTACCTAAACTGTACTTCTAACATAAAATAAACTGTACTTCCAACATAATATGAACTGTTCTTCTAGCATTAAATAAAATGTACTCTTAACATAAAATAAACTGTACTTCTAACATAATATAAACTGTACTTCCAACATAATATGAACTGTTCTTCTAGCATTAAATAAAATGTACTCTTAACATAAAATAACCTGTACTCCTTACATAAAATAAACTGTACTTCTAACATAAAATAAACTGTACTTCTAACATAATATAAACTGTACTTCTAACATAAAATAAACTGTACTTCTAACATAATATAAACTGTACTTCCAACATAATAGAAACTGTTCTTCTAGCATGAAATAAAATGTACTCTTAACATAAAATAACCTGTACTTCTAACATAAAATAAACTGTACTTCTAACATAAAATAAAATTTACTCCTAACATAAAATAACCTGTACTTCTAACATAAAATAAACTGTACTTCTAACATAATATAAACTGTACTTCTAACATAAAATAAAATGTACTCCTAACATAAAATAAAATTTACTCCTAACATAAAATAACCTGTACTTCTAACATAATATAAACTGTACTTCTAACATAAAATAAACTGTACTTCTAACATAATATAAACTGTACTTCTAACATAAAATAAACTGTACTTCTAACATAAAATAAAATGTACTTCTAACATAAAATAAACTGTACTTCTAACATAATATAAACTGTACTTCCAACATAAAATAAAATGTACTCCTAACATAAAATAAAATGTACTCCTAACATAAAATAAAATTTACTCCTAACATAAAAAAATGCGATATGTGAAAAAAACGGGTGTTTCTTTTCTGTGTATTTCATGAAATACACGGAAAATTATCATCAGTTTCTGGTATATGCATTTTGACTATATAATATAGGGATTTGATTTTGGAAAACATGTTTGAATAAACTTTCCTCGATAGAAATAATTGTTGAAATGAGGTCTTCTTACATACTTTTTCTCCTCGTTTAACGAGTAGCAGCCATGTACAGAACCCAACATATTATATTAGATGGGTTTCAACAATATCTAGATTTTTTATTTTGGAAATTTTGCTGGCTAGTTTGATTTTTTTTAATAAAAATATAAAACCAACTTTTTCATTTTTGCCCTAAATCCGCCACTCTCGCACTGTGCGATTTTTCACTTGGAGTGACAGTGACAAAAATAAAATTCACATAGCCTCTTGACCGAGTCCCCAGAATTAATTTGTAGTAACATGGGCAATACTCACGCAACAAGCGCCATGGTGACCGCTACCACAGGCCGACTGTGACCGTCGAGTGGCCCCGCACCTCGCACCACACGTCGCGTCTCGTCTGTCAACCCCGCGCCCCGCACCACACGTCGCTTCTCGTCTGTCAACCCCGCGCCCCGCATCACACGTCGCGTCTCGTCTGTCAACCCCGCGCCCCGCACCACACGTCGCGTCTCGTCTGTCAACCCCGCGCCCCGCACCACACGTCGCGTCTCGTCTGTCAACTCCGCGCCCCACGCCCCGCGTCCCCGTCTCGTCTCGTCTGTCAACTCATTGGATTTATAGGGGTTCGTCCATCAGTAACGGAACGCGACGGATGTAACTAAAATATGATGACGCCATCCTATCCTATCCTTTCTACTATCCAAGTCTACCTTTCTTCCTATTAATACATACAAGTGAAAATTTGTTGGTTTGCTACCTAAGATCTTGAAAAATACTTGCATTTCGATGAAACTTTCATTGTCTTAAGAATTGCTCAATAATAATTATAAAACAAGCTGTTCTTTATGTCGCTATGATGGAAACCGAAAAGTAACAATTTTATAAACATTGTACTGTAAGAAAGATGCCAACTTTAGTACTTATTCCCCTATATAAGGTCAAAATGTACTGTACAAATACTAGCCCAAAATGATTGACCGATTTTCAGTACCACGCAAACTAAAACTAACTATACGCGGGCAATGGCGCGGGAAAAAGCTAGTATATACCAGCTTCTATACTAATATAATGCACAGTTTAATCCCCCATCCCCTTCTATACTAATATAATGCACAGTATAATCCCCCATTCCCCTTCTATACTAATATAATGCACAGTATAATCCCCCATCCCCTTCTATACTAATATAATGCACAGTATAATCCCCCATCTCCCTTCTATACTAATATAATGCACAGTCTAATCCCTCATCCCCCTTCTATACTAATATAGTTCACAGTTTAAGCCCCCATCTCCCTTCTATACTAATATAATGCACAGTCTAATCCCTCATCCCCCTTCTTTACTAATATTATGCACAGTTTAATCCCTCATCTCCCTTCTATACTAATAAAGTTCACAGTTTAATCCCCCATCTCCCTTCTATACTAATACTAGCTTTTGCCCGCGGCTTCGCCCGCGTTGATTTAGTTTTTGTGTAGTACTTTTGTGTTTTTACACAACATATTTTTTGGTGCAATTCTTTGATCTCCAGGTAAAGTCTCTTTGACGGGGCCTATTACCTATTAGTTTTTTTTTTATTCATATTTAAAGTACCTCTTTATATACTACATTAGAAGTTCTGCCCTCAACTGTTAACACGACCAGGCAGCTAGGTGAGCTCACTCTCGAGCAAGCTACGTAAAATTGGCCGTGCGAAAAGCAGTCCCCCTGAGATCAATTCCTGCTGTTTTAAGTGACTGACCCTGAGACTTATTAATGGTCATTGCGAAACAGACCTTAAGGGGGAACTGCAGCCTTTTAAACTCGAATGGGTACTCCGACGGTATAAGAGGTATCCGTGGTATGTACACAGATTCACCTCGAGCACACCCAGTAAATATAATGGCTTCTACCACATTTTTATGTAAGGCTTTCACACGCAACCTGGTCCCATTGCACAACTTAGGTGGATTGAGATTTCGCAGTAGCATTACTGGAGCACCCACTTTTAGGATTAGTGTGTGAGACGGCAAACCAGGTGGATTGAGTGCATTTAGGAACTCCACAGGATAGTGTATAGCAACATCTGTATTCACTACAGTATCTACAGACTTGTATTGGTAATCTGTACCTTCGAACGACTTCAACAAAGTGTCGATAATGACGGAAGCCTGATCGTTCTTAGGCGTGAGAATCGCACGTTCGCACAGCCACTCCACGGATTTGCTGCGTAGGTTGTGGACATCCGGATATATTCGGGCTATTAGGTCGTCAACGGTCGACACAACTGTGGCAAGATCTGATGAAATTTTAATCTTCCCCTTAGTTTCTGGATATTCCCCATTTCCTATTTTAAGGAGGAGATCGGCGAATTTTCTAGCGCAAATATCGCCTTTCAAGTGCACCCGCATGTTTTTCGCAAGGTGGAGTTTTTTTATTAAGGGCCACAGATTTGACGCCTTTATGCAAGCCTTAACTTCGTCAGCTCGAGTTCCCCTCGGCACTACCGGCAGAGTCTGACGGAAATCTCCAGCTAACAACACGTTGACTCCACCCATCATGTCGTTGTTTTCTCTGATGTCTTTTAGAGTTCTGTTTAGTGCTTCAAAACCCCCTTTATGCGCCATTGTGCTCTCATCCCAAACTATAAGTTTACAATCACGCAGCACTTGGGCCGCGTTACTCTGCTTTGAAATGTTGCAGAGTGGAGTTTCGACGTGAATGAGATTTAGCGGTAGCTTGAAGGCAGCGTGAGCAGTCTTGCCTCCCTCCAACAGTGTTGCTGCGATTCCTGACGATGCGACAGCTATGGCAATGCCACGATTACTCCTTACCTTCGCCAATAGCAAATTGATAAGGAAGGTTTTCCCAGTGCCACCAGGAGCATCCAGGAAAAAGATTTGCCCAATTCGTTCCTCAACACTGCCAAGGATCTGCTGATAAACGTAAAGCTGTTAATCTGTCAGTAACTCCTCATTATATGACACCACCTTTCCTAGGGCGCAGGGGTCATAATTAGTCTCCCTCAGATATTCTCGATTACCCAATGTTGCTGCAGATCTTTTTGGCTTAGGCAATCCGTATTGTGCTAAGTTTTGTCCTGCTTGAGCTAACACTGCATCCTCGATCAACATCAAACATCTGTTGTACACTTCGTCTATGAGCAGCTGCGCACTATCTTGCAACTCTCTCTCAAGTTGTCGTTTGATGTCGTCCGAGAGACTGTCTTTGTGTTTCTCCCAAAGGCTTAAAGGGTCAGAGAGTTGACAGAAAACTATCATTATTGTAAATGGCTCTCGTAGCTTTAAGGAAGAATCGCACAATGCAGCTTCCTCCAAAGTTTTGTCCCAATGCTTGTCGTCTTCCAGCAATCCAAGGATCTTGCACACAGACTGAAAAGTTGGATGGAGGAAACCATTCACAGTCTTCAAGTCCTCAAAGGATGTCGGCCCTCTAACCTCATGGAGCAGCAGGCGTAGGTGGTAGCACTCGGTGTTATTTGGATGAATCGTATACACCCTACCCAGAGCATGCTCTTTTTTTACACCTGGCCAGCCCTCTACAACTTTCCCCCTTTTTCTCCTAGAAATTTTTTTGTTGTTCCAGACAAAGTAAGAAGGGACTTCAGAGTACAAGAGCGTTTTAGCAAAATTATCCGTTTTGCAGATTTCAAAAAAAGCTAGTTTTTACCGTCGTCTAGATCTCACCGAGCCCTTTTCTTAGAGTACCATGAACATGGATCTAGCATCAGCCGTTTGGGAGATAAGGGTCTGTAAAGTTTTGACACTTTCGGCAGTTAGACACCCATCAACATGGGCCTAACTCCAGCCGTTTGGGAGATACAGGCCGTCAAAGTTTTGACACTACAAAAGAAAAACTTTTTTGGCACACCGTGGTCCAACCCCTAGGGATATACCATCTTCCGTTCCAAAGATATTTTGCTGGAATATAGATAGATATAGACAGATAGATAGATAGATAGACACATAGATATTAGATAGATATATAGATTATAATATATATAATCGGGTCTACCGCGATCAATTTTTACCTTTTTACGAAAAGGGGACGCCCGACGTTTCGAGACAGTTGCATGTCTCGTGGTCTACGGGAAACTGGCAAGTATGGCGAGGCGCAGTGATGAGATGCAGGTGACGACCGAAGTATTTTCCTTCACCTGCGTCACCTGCATCTCATCACTGCGCCTCGCCATACTTGCCAGTTTCCCGTAGACCACGAGACATGCAACTGTCTCGAAACGTCGGGCGTCCCCTTTTCGTAAAAAGGTAAAAATTGATCGCGGTAGACCCGATTATATATATTATAATGTGTACAAAACGCGAGAGTTTAAAGTAAGATATATAGATTGACCTCAAAAGGAAAAAATGGAACCCTAATAGGATCACTTGTGTGGCTGTCTGTCTGTCCGTCAACAACAGCCGATTTGCTCTGGCACACATACATTTTCATGTCCACTATATTATATGTCAAAATCGATGCAATTTTCGTAATTAATGTCCAAGAAAACCATAAAAACGACACCCATATTGATATTTACACATTTCAAAATTTTAACCCCATCGCACCCCAACAGGAAATGATGTTATTTCACGTTCACTACGTTGTATTTAGAAATCGTTGTTGTTTTCGTAATCAGCGACACGATAAACCATACAAACGATACCCATGTTGATTTTCAGACTTTGTCACCCCATTTCCCCCTTTTAGGGGTTGAATTCTGAAAAAACCTGAAACACTTGTTTACTCATTTATGAATAGGAGTACTCCTGTGAAGTCTCGAATAAAATAGTCTAACTAATCTTGTTTCCCCATACAAACTTTGGACCCCCGTTTCACCCCCTTAGGGGTAGAATTTCGAAAAACCCTTTCTTATTTCTTGTTTACATTACAAACAGAAGCTTTGTGCAAAATTTCAGCTTTCTAGGTCGAAGGGTTTGGGCTGTGCGTTGATGAGTCAGTGAATGAGTCAGTGAATGAATCAGTAAGTCAGTCAGGACTTCTCTTTTTATATATATAGATAATGCACAGTCTAATCCCTCATCCTCCTTCTATACTAATATAGTTCACAGTTTAATCCCCCATCTCCCTTCTATACTAACGTAATGTACAGTTTTATCCCCCATCCCCCTTCTACACTAATATAATGCACAGTCTAATCCCTCATCCCCCTTCTACACTAATATATTTCACAGTTTAATCCCCCATCTCCCTTATATACTAATATATTGCACAGTCTAATCCCTCATCCCCCTTCTATACTAATATAATTCACAGTTTAATCCCCCATCTCCCTTCTTTACTAATATAATGCACAGCCTAATCCCTCATCCTCCTTCTATACTAATATAATTCACAGTTTAATCCCCCATCTCCCTTCTATACTAACGTAATGTACAGTCTTATCCCCCATCCCCCTTCTACACTAATATAATGCACAGTCTAATCCCTCATCCTCCTTCTATACTAATATAATTCACAGTTTAATCCCCCATCTCCCTTCTTTACTAATATAATGCACAGCCTAATCCCTCATCCTCCTTCTATACTAATATAATTCACAGTTTAATCCCCCATCTCCCTTCTATACTAACGTAATGTACAGTCTTATCCCCCATCCCCCTTCTACACTAATATAATGCACAGTCTAATCCCTCATCCCCCTTCTACACTAATATAATTCACAGTTTAATCCCCCATCTCCCTTATATACTAATATATTGCACAGTCTAATCCCTCATCCCCCTTCTATACTAATATAATTCACAGTTTAATCCCCCATCTCCAATATATATTAATATAATGCACAGTCTAATCCCTCATCCTCCTTCTATACTAATATAGTTCACAGTTTAATCCCCCATCTCCCTTCTATACTGAATGAATGAATGAATTAATGAATGAATGAATAAACACTTTATTGCACATAAATAAGAAGACAAGATACACACAAAGGACAGATAGAAGGCAACGGCGGACTTATTCCTAAAAGAAATTTCTACCACTCAACCTTGGGAAAACATAAAAACATTTTTATCTTGAAAATTTAACTTATTCAGTGCAAAACAGTATGTAAAAGTTATTTTAAACCTATAACATAAACATAAAAATATACTACATACAAATACATACATAAATACACAGATACATATATACAGACAAACAGTAGCTTAGTCAGTAAGTCATTCAGAGAGATGAGAGGTAAAAATTTTTCAAGTTGTATCTAAAAGAGGACACAGAAGGAAGATCTTTGAGGTTTTGCGGAAGTTCATTCCAGAGTCGAACAGCATTGACTATATACTAATATAATGCACAGTCTAATCCCTCATCCCCCTTCTATGCTAAAATAATTCACAGTTTAATCCCCCATCTCCCTTCTATATTAATATAATGCACAGTCTAATCCCTCATCCCCCTTCTTTACTAATATAATGCACAGTCTAATCCCTCATCCCCCTTCTATACTAATATAATTCACAGTTTAATCCCCCATCTCCCTTCTATACTAATATATTGCACAGTCTAATCTCTCATCCCTCTTCTTTACTAATAAAGTTCACAGTTTAATCCCCCATCTCCCTTCTATACTAATATATTGCACAGTCTAATCTCTCATCCCTCTTCTATACTAATAAAGTTCACAGTTTAATCCCCCATCTCCCTTCTTTACTAATATAATGCACAGCCTAATCCCTCATCCTCCTTCTATACTAATATAATTCACAGTTTAATCCCCCATCTCCCTTCTATACTAACGTAATGTACAGTCTTATCCCCCATCCCCCTTCTACACTAATATAATGCACAGTCTAATCCCTCATCCCCCTTCTACACTAATATAATTCACAGTTTAATCCCCCATCTCCCTTATATACTAATATATTGCACAGTCTAATCCCTCATCCCCCTTCTATACTAATATAATTCACAGTTTAATCCCCCATCTCCAATATATATTAATATAATGCACAGTCTAATCCCTCATCCTCCTTCTATACTAATATAGTTCACAGTTTAATCCCCCATCTCCCTTCTATACTGAATGAATGAATGAATTAATGAATGAATGAATAAACACTTTATTGCACATAAATAAGAAGACAAGATACACACAAAGGACAGATAGAAGGCAACGGCGGACTTATTCCTAAAAGAAATTTCTACCACTCAACCTTGGGAAAACATAAAAACATTTTTATCTTGAAAATTTAACTTATTCAGTGCAAAACAGTATGTAAAAGTTATTTTAAACCTATAACATAAACATAAAAATATACTACATACAAATACATACATAAATACACAGATACATATATACAGACAAACAGTAGCTTAGTCAGTAAGTCATTCAGAGAGATGAGAGGTAAAAATTTTTCAAGTTGTATCTAAAAGAGGACACAGAAGGAAGATCTTTGAGGTTTTGCGGAAGTTCATTCCAGAGTCGAACAGCATTGACTATATACTAATATAATGCACAGTCTAATCCCTCATCCCCCTTCTATGCTAAAATAATTCACAGTTTAATCCCCCATCTCCCTTCTATATTAATATAATGCACAGTCTAATCCCTCATCCCCCTTCTTTACTAATATAATGCACAGTCTAATCCCTCATCCCCCTTCTATACTAATATAATTCACAGTTTAATCCCCCATCTCCCTTCTATACTAATATATTGCACAGTCTAATCTCTCATCCCTCTTCTTTACTAATAAAGTTCACAGTTTAATCCCCCATCTCCCTTCTATACTAATATATTGCACAGTCTAATCTCTCATCCCTCTTCTATACTAATAAAGTTCACAGTTTAATCCCCCATCTCCCTTCTATATTAATATATTGCACAGTCTAATCCCTCATCCCCCTTCTTTACTAATATAATGCACAGTCTAATCCCTCATCCCCCTTCTATACTAATATAATTCACAGTTTAATCCCCCATCTCCCTTCTATACTAATATATTGCACAGTCTAATCTCTCATCCCTCTTCTTTACTAATAAAGTTCACAGTTTAATCCCCCATCTCCCTTCTATACTAATATATTGCACAGTCTAATCCCTCATCCCTCTTCTATACTAATAAAGTTCACAGTTTAATCCCCCATCTCCCTTCTTTATTAATATAATGCACAGTCTAATCCCTCATCCCCCTTCTATACTAATATAATTCACAGTTTAATCCCCCATCTCCCTTCTATACTAATATATTGCACAGTCTAATCTCTCATCCCTCTTCTATACTAATAAAGTTCACAGTTTAATCCCCCATCTCCCTTCTATACTAATATAATGCACAGTCTAATCCCTCATCCCTCTTCTATACTAATAAAGTTCACAGTTTAATCCCCCATCTCCCTTCTATATTAATATAATGCACAGTCTAATCCTTCATCCCCCTTCTTTACTAGTATAATGAACAGTCTAATCCCTCATCCCCCTTCTATACTAATATAATTCACAGTTTAATCCCCCATCTCCCTTCTATACTCATATATTGCACAGTCTAATCTCTCATCCCTTTTCTATACTAATAAATTTCACAGTTTAATCCCCCATCTCCCTTCTATACTAAAATAATGCACAGTCTAATCCCTCATCCCTCTTCTATACTAATAAAGTTCACAGTTTAATCCCCCATCTCCCTTATTTACTAATATAATTCACAGTTTAATCCCCCATCTCCCTTCTATACTCATATATTGCACAGTCTAATCTCTCATCCCTCTTCTATACTAATAAAGTTCACAGTTTAATCCCCCATCTCCCTTCTATACTAAAATAATGCACAGTCTAATCCCTCATCCCCCTTCTATACTAATAAAGTTCACAGTTTAATCCCCCATCTCCCTTCTATACTCATATATTGCACAGTCTAATCTCTCATCCCTCTTCTATACTAATAAAGTTCACAGTTTAATCCCCCATCTCCCTTCTATACTAAAATAATGCACAGTCTAATCCCTCATCCCCCTTCTATACTAATAAAGTTCACAGTTTTATCCCCCATCTCCCTTATTTACTAATATAATTCACAGTTTAATCCTCCATCTCCCTTCTGTACTAATATATTGCACAGTCTTATCTCTCATCCCTCTTCTATACTAATAAAGTTCACAGTTTAATCCCCCATCTCCCTTATTTACTAATATAATTCACAGTTTAATCCCCCATCTCCCTTCTGTACTAATATATTGCACAGTCTAATCTCTCATCCCTCTTCTATACTAATAAAGTTCACAGTTTAATCCCCCATCTCCCTTCTATACTAAAATAATGCACAGTCTAATCCCTCATCCCCCTTCTATACTAATAAAGTTCACAGTTTAATCCCCCATCTCCCTTATTTACTAATATAATTCACAGTTTAATCCCCCATCTCCCTTCTGTACTAATATATTGCACAGTCTTATCTCTCATCCCTCTTCTATACTAATAAAGTTCACAGTTTAATCCCCCATCTCCCTTCTATACTAAAATAATGCACAGTCTAATCCCTCATCCCCCTTCTATACTAATAAAGTTCACAGTTTAATCCCCCATCTCCCTTATTTACTAATATAATGTACAGTCTAATCCCTCATCCCCCTTCTATACTAATATTATTCACAGTTTAATCCCCCCATCTCCCTTCTATACTAAAATAATGCACAGTCTAATCCCTCATCCCCCTTCTATACTAATAAAGTTCACAGTTTAATCCCCCATCTCCCTTATTTACTAATATAATTCACAGTTTAATCCCCCATCTCCCTTCTATACTAAAATAATGCACAGTCTAATCCCTCATCCCTCTTCTATACTAATAAAGTTCACAGTTTAATCCCCCATCTCCCTTATTTACTAATATAATTCACAGTTTAATCCCCCATCTCCCTTCTATACTCATATATTGCACAGTCTAATCTCTCATCCCTCTTCTATACTAATAAAGTTCACAGTTTAATCCCCCATCTCCCTTCTATACTAAAATAATGCACAGTCTAATCCTTCATCCCCCTTCTATACTAATAAAGTTCACAGTTTAATCCCCCATCTCCCTTCTATACTCATATATTGCACAGTCTAATCTCTCATCCCTCTTCTATACTAATAAAGTTCACAGTTTAATCCCCCATCTCCCTTCTATACTAAAATAATGCACAGTCTAATCCCTCATCCCCCTTCTATACTAATAAAGTTCACAGTTTAATCCCCCATCTCCCTTATTTACTAATATAATTCACAGTTTAATCCTCCATCTCCCTTCTGTACTAATATATTGCACAGTCTTATCTCTCATCCCTCTTCTATACTAATAAAGTTCACAGTTTAATCCCCCATCTCCCTTATTTACTAATATAATTCACAGTTTAATCCCCCATCTCCCTTCTGTACTAATATATTGCACAGTCTAATCTCTCATCCCTCTTCTATACTAATAAAGTTCACAGTTTAATCCCCCATCTCCCTTCTATAATAAAATAATGCACAGTCTAATCCCTCATCCTCCTTCTATACTAATAAAGTTCACAGTTTAATCCCCCATCTCCCTTATTTACTAATATAATTCACAGTTTAATCCCCCATCTCCCTTCTGTACTAATATATTGCACAGTCTTATCTCTCATCCCTCTTCTATACTAATAAAGTTCACAGTTTAATCCCCCATCTCCCTTCTATACTAAAATAATGCACAGTCTAATCCCTCATCCCCCTTCTATACTAATAAAGTTCACAGTTTAATCCCCCATCTCCCTTATTTACTAATATAATTCACAGTTTAATCCCCCATCTCCCTTCTGTACTAATATATTGCACAGTCTTATCTCTCATCCCTCTTCTATACTAATAAAGTTCACAGTTTAATCCCCCATCTCCCTTCTATACTAAAATAATGCACAGTCTAATCCCTCATCCCCCTTCTATACTAATAAAGTTCACAGTTTAATCCCCCATCTCCCTTATTTACTAATATAATGCACAGTCTAATCCCTCATCCCCCTTCTATACTAATATTATTCACAGTTTAATCCCCCCATCTCCCTTCTATACTAAAATAATGCACATTCTAATCCCTCATCCCCCTTCTATACTAATAAAGTTCACAGTTTAATCCCCCATCTCCCTTATTTACTAATATAATTTACAGTTTAATCCCCCATCTCCCTTCTATACTAAAATAATGCACAGTCTAATCCCTCATCCCTCTTCTATACTAATAAAGTTCACAGTTTAATCCCCCATCTCCCTTCTATACTAAAATAATGCACAGTCTAATCCCTCATCCCCCTTCTATACTAATAAAGTTCACAGTTTAATCCCCCATCTCCCTTATTTACTAATATAATTCACAGTTTAATCCCCCATCTCCCTTCTATACTAAAATAATGCACAGTCTAATCCCTCATCCCTCTTCTATACTAATAAAGTTCACAGTTTAATCCCCCATCTCCCTTCTATACTAAAATAATGCACAGTCTAATCCCTCATCCCTCTTCTATACTAATAAAGTTCACAGTTTAATCCCCCATCTCCCTTTTATACTAATATAATTCACAGTTTAATCCCCCATTCCCCTTATGCATTCGCAAAAAAGTTTTACCATTATGTGACGTTGCCACACGCCACGTTTGCATATTTCAATTAATAAAAACCGGCCAAGTGCGAGTCAGACTCGCAAACCTAGGGTTCCGTATTGTCGATGATAAATTTAATTTCATGATCATTTTGTGAATTTCTCAACCGCTTTAATTTTCCTGTAATCTTTACGTTAACACATATAACCCTGATTTTTTTATATTTTCGGTCTACTAGTTTTGGAGATATGTCCCCCATACAATTTTATATAGTTTTTCAAAGATTTCTCGAAATAAATGCTATTATTATATGATATGGACAAATATTACATAGCTATATATATATATATATATAGCTAAATTATATATTTGTACAATCAGCTTTTTAATACCTACAATTTGATACCCATATTGTGTTTTTATATATATATACAACGTGTAACAGAAAGGTGTAACCATATTTGAAGAGCTTATTCAGTCAATGGTATAGAACAACTTTTACTATGGAACAAACCCTGTATCTCGAAATAAAAAATCGACAATTTCATAGAAAAATGCAATGCCGCTCTGCCGAAATGTATGGAAGGACAGATTTTTTTTTCGAGATTTCAGGGTTGGCTCCATAGTAAAAGTTGTTCTATACCATGGTCTGAATAAGCTCTTCAAATATGATTACACCTTTTTGTTACACGTTGTATATATATATATATATAATTTTTTTTTAATAAACTTCCAAAGGAGGTCCTTACTTTGTCAGAGAATAAGTTTAAACTGTTTATTCAGCAGGGCTTACTGAAAAACGCATATTATAAAATAAATGAATATTTGGATGTTGGTGAGGCATGGTGTTATAGTGATAATGATATTTGTCATGATATTAGGTTATAATTTAATTAAGTAGTTGATTGCGCCAAATTAAGTGGCAGATTTAAGTAGGTTAAGTTGTCTGAATTTGTCAGGATAACACAGAGACTATCCTTTGTCCTTTGCACACTAGTGCGTTCCACATATCCTCGTCCCTTTTCCCCCCAACCTTTAGACTCGTGAATCGCGCGTTGCTGACCAATAGCAGCGCGAGCCTCAGTTGAAAATTTAAGAAAAATGGACATTACTTCCGATGTGTCCTGCGTGAGAGCATCATTTATCTATGTGAAGAAAATTAAACTTGAAAGTTTGTGAAAGCTGTACTTAAAGCTTTGTTTTAAATCAAGAAGGGTGCAACTGTGTTTTATAGTTAAGGCGATTACCATCGCCAAATTAGCAGCTCGATATTTGTCACTACAAATATCAACGGAAACGACATTGAAATAACGTTCATATCAGCATAGTGCATGGCAATGCATAGTGGCTGTTACGACCCTCGCTGCGTCCTTGAGAGGGCGAAACAGGAGAAAATTATACTTTTCACTTGGACGTAATTACTCGATTGAATAATCTTATGTTATATTTATAGCTATAAAGTTTATCTATTTATCAAAGCATAGATGAGTTCAATCGGCCAAGCCACTCAGGAGCAGTAAGGAATTTGAGGTCAAAAAACACCATTCAGTAAAAAAAAAAATTCATGTAGAAGTTTTGGTGGTATGAAAAAGAACACTGTTGCATATGTTGTCTAAGAGTTGATTATTCATAATAAATTTTTTCATTATTTTTGGTTTGGCCATAAACGAGGAGTAGGCTTTAGAAAGTACCCATTTGGCAATAGTAAGGGCCTTAAGTGTGTCCACCCCCGCCTTGGATTTGGCGATATTTTGCCAAAAAACGGATCACCGGTGAGTCTTCTTTTCAATTGTCCATCCTTACTCTGTTTCTGTGTTATTTTGGGGTATAATCAATAAAATCAATCATTATACTTGTCTCTATCAACTAGTTTTAAAACCCAGCGCTCAATCAGTAATATAATTTAAAACCCAGCGCTCAATCAGTAATATAATTTAAAACCCAGCGCTCAATCAGTAATATAATTTAAAACCCAGCGCTCAATCAGTAATATAATTTAAAACCCAGCGCTCAATCAGTAATATAATTTAAAACCCAGCGCTCAATCAGTAATATAATTTCCTAACTTTTGATTCCTCTAAGGAGTTAATTACAGACTGCAAAAGGAAATAGACTATATGAGACAGGTAGACAAAGATATATATGTTTTTCTTTTTATCATTAACCTGAATTCCTGCTGTCTTGTATTTTCTTATCCCTTAGTTAAAATAGGTACAAGTCACTTGTATAGTATGTTTTATGTTAAAAAAAAGACATGATCTTGCTAAGTTTCTTGCCCTTCTTCTTAGCAAGACTAATCGAATGGGCGGAGGTAGGCATGTATTTATATATGTAACCTATTAGTATGTAGTATATTGGATGGGATTTGGTCGGCCGCCTGGATTCGTGCTGGGGGCTCGGTTGGTGATCATTGAACCTTGTTCCTTGTCCCTGGCCGGGTCTCCGGTACTACCGTTTATGTAAGTTAAATGGTGGGCTACATAATAGGAGGCTATAATAGTGGGCTACAATTGAATCATAATATCGGAATCAGTTTTATTATTTCAAATCCTAATGAAAAGTAAGTGTAAGTTTCAGTTTTCATGTCAACGAATACCTTTCATCAAATTAAGTACGCATTGTTCCAGAACTTCAAATTCAAACTGAAACCTAAATGGTATTGTCGACACCAACAGCATTTGTTGAAACTGAAACCTAAATGGTATTGTCGACGCCAACAGCATTTGTTGAAACGCTAAATACTGCTGGTTGCTTTACATGGAAAACATATCAATTTTAGTGCATAATATATCTTGCTTTCATTTAGTATTTTAGTGCATAATATATCTTGCTTTCATTTAGTATTTTTACAATACAACACATTAATACAATTTTGGTTATTGCACACAAAATTTAATTTATTGAAATTGAAACATATTGAACCAAAATAAAGCCAAAATTCCGAGAATAAGCAAATTACAATTTTGTACCATTTATGAAAAGCATTTCATAGCTGATGATGATACGCCCGTAGTCTATAAATTGTGTGATACGCCCGTAGTCTATAAATTGTGTGATACGCCTGTAGTCTATAAATTGTGTGATACGCCCGTAGTCTATAAATTGTGTGATACGCCTGTAGTCTATAAATTGTGTGATACGCCCGTAGTCTATAAATTGTCTGATACGCCCGTAGTCTATAAATTTATTGATTTTTCTAGATCATGAATATCGAAAATTACATACTACGAGAATTCATAACAGAAAGAAAGAGAAGAGAAAAAAAAATGGAAACAAACCCTGAGACGGAATGTTGACGCCCCATAAATTATTAGTCAAAGTACCATATCAAAGTACCATATCAAAGGTCATAAACTAAACAAGTGCCATCACTCAAAAATTGAATATTTTGTATTTGAGTAAATTGTCAGACCGCAGACTTATGTATATATATATATATAGTAAATTGTCAGACCGCAGACTTATGTATATATATATATATAGTAAATTGTCAGACCGCAGACTTATGTATATATATATATATATAGTAAATTGTCAGACCGCAGACTTATGCTCGATTTGTCATTTTTACAAAGTAAATTGTCAGACCGCAGACTTATGTATATATATATATATAGTAAATTGTCAGACCGCAGACTTATGTATATATATATATATAGTAAATTGTCAGACCGCAGACTTATGTATATATATATATATAGTAAATTGTCAGACCGCAGACTTATGTATATATATATATATATAGTAAATTGTCAGACCGCAGACTTATGTATATATATATATATAGTAAATTGTCAGACCGCAGACTTATGCTCGATTTGTCATTTTTACAAAGTAAATTGTCAGACCGCAGACTTATGTATATATATATATATAGTAAATTGTCAGACCGCAGACTTATGTATATATATATATATAGTAAATTGTCAGACCGCAGACTTATGCTCGATTTGTCATTTTTACAAAGTAAATTGTCAGACCGCAGACTTATGCTCGATTTGTCATTTTTACAAAGTAAATTGTCAGACCGCAGACTTATGCTCGATTTGTCATTTTTACAAAGTAAATTGTCAGACCGCAGACTTATGCTCGATTTGTCATTTTTACAAAGTGAATTGTCAGACCGCAGACTTATGCTCGTTTAGTCATTTTTACAAAGTAAATTGTCAGACCGCAGACTTATGCTCGATTTGTCATTTTTACAAAGTAAATTGTCAGACCGCAGACTTATGCTCAATTTGTCATTTTTACAAAGTAAATTGTCAGACCGCAGACTTATGTATATATATATATATAGTAAATTGTCAGACCGCAGACTTATGTATATATATATATATATAGTAAATTGTCAGACCGCAGACTTATGTATATATATATATATAGTAAATTGTCAGACCGCAGACTTATGTATATATATATATATATAGTAAATTGTCAGACCGCAGACTTATGTATATATATATATATATAGTAAATTGTCAGACCGCAGACTTATGTATATATATATATATATAGTAAATTGTCAGACCGCAGACTTATGTATATATATATATATATAGTAAATTGTCAGACCGCAGACTTATGTATATATATATATATAGTAAATTGTCAGACCGCAGACTTACGTATATATATATATATAGTAAATTGTCAGACCGCAGACTTATGTATATATATATATATAGTAAATTGTCAGACCGCAGACTTATGTATATATATATATATATAGTAAATTGTCAGACCGCAGACTTATGCTCGATTTGTCATTTTTACAAAGTAAATTGTCAGACCGCAGACTTATGCTCGATTTGTCATTTTTACAAAGTAAATTGTCAGACCGCAGACTTATGCTCGATTTGTCATTTTTACAAAGTAAATTGTCAGACCGCAGACTTATGCTCGATTTGTCATTTTTACAAAGTAAATTGTCAGACCGCAGACTTATGCTCAATTTGTCATTTTTACAAAGTAAATTGTCAGACCGCAGACTTATGCTCGATTTGTCATTTTTACAAAGTAAATTGTCAGACCGCAGACTTATGCTCGATTTGTCATTTTTACAAAGTAAATTGTCAGACCGCAGACTTATGCTCGATTTGTCATTTTTACAAAGTAAATTGTCAAACCGCAGACTTATGCTCGATTTGTCATTTTTACAAAGTAAATTGTCAGACCGCAGACTTATGCTCGATTTGTCATTTTTACAAAGTAAATTGTCAGACCGCAGACTTATGCTCGATTTGTCATTTTTACAAAGTAAATTGTCAGACCGCAGACTTATGCTCGATTTGTCATTTTTACAAAGTAAATTGTCAGACCGCAGACTTATGCTCGATTTGTCATTTTTACAAAGTAAATTGTCAGACCGCAGACTTATGCTCGTTTTGTAATTTTTACAAAGTAAATTGTCAGACCGCAGACTTATGCTCGATTTGTCATTTTTACAAAGTAAATTGTCAGACCGCAGACTTATGCTCGATTTTTCATTTTTACAAAGTAAATTGTCAGACCGCAGACTTATGCTCGATTTGTCATTTTTACAAAGTAAATTGTCAAACCGCAGACTTATGTCAGACCGCAGACTTATGTCAGACCGCAGACTTATGTCAGACCGCAGACTTATGTCAGACCGCAGACTTATGTCAGACCGCAGACTTATGTCAGACCGCAGACTTATGTCAGACCGCAGACTTATGTCAGACCGCAGACTTATGTCAGACCGCAGACATATGTCAGACCGCAGACTTATGTCAGACCGCAGACTTATGTCAGACCGCAGACTTATGTCAGACCGCAGACTTATGTCAGACCGCAGACTTATGTCAGACCGCAGACTTATGTCAGACCGCAGACTTATGTCAGACCGCAGACTTATGTCAGACCGCAGATTTATGCTCGATTTGTCATTTTTACAAAATATAATTGGAAGACGTCCTTTGTGGTGTCCTTTTAATTAAAATGTTTTACATAAAAATAATATATGTGACGATGAAATGTTATAGATATCGAAAAGGGATCTATTTTGCTTTGCCAAGTGTCTGATTCTAAAGGATCTTGTCGGTTTGATTTAGAAATTATTTTATTTGAAGATTTCTGTGGAATTATTTAGGAAAACTCGCAATATATTCAAGAAATGTAATGACAAAATAAATTTTACAATTTTAACAAGTAAAAGGTTTTTAATTTGTGCACAATGGAAAGGTACCACCTGTTCAAGAAGCTGACACAAAAATTCTGCCCCCGAAAATGTGCGTTTGGAGTAAAGGAAGTCTGCCTTCGCGGCAGCGAGCTACGTTCCTATTGGTTACTTGCAAAAATACCACTTCCTTTCCTCCAAAAACATTACAAAAACAATAAGTTGGCCAATTAACTTAAACCTAACCCTACCTGTGGAATGGAGACAATTATCATTTTATTTACATGGCTTTATACATAGAAATTAGCAATGTTATGAAAATAATTGACACTCACTGACTCGAATATAAACATGGCGGTTGTATAAACCGGAAACACATTTTATAGACCTGTAAACTTTGATCACATAAATTATCCAAAATGACATGTGTAACTAAATTAAAATCTACGACGTAACTCAAGTAAATTAACATTATCTTAGGCATTAATAATTAGAAATAAAGAAGGAAAGTTTCTAAATCAAAATCTAACAATATTCCAAGAATAATTTTAAAGCTTCCGGGTTAAATTATTCATAATTTCAAATACTAAAAATCATAAAAACTAAACATAACAATAAACCACACTGATTCTTAATTTAAATCAATAATTAACTGCAGAAAAGAATCTTTATCAATGTTACATCACCGGATGTTTACATCTAGAAATTGTTTGCTCCGACACGGCCATTCTGCAAGGTGGTGTGTGCCCAGCGCCACTATGGTTTTCTCAGTCTAAAAATTATCTTTTTCAGTTATCTGATGTCCTTACCCAACGGGTTTGCTTAGGGAAAGTAGCCCAACTTATGAGAATAATATTTCAAAGTTTGAAACGGCATACATTCAAGGGCATGTAAATTGTTACAATGTAGGATTCTAGACCAAAACAGTCGCATTTGTGATTAAGGACTGTATGAGGTATACAGTCATGTCTGCGATATAGGACCGTATACAACAACCATCATATTCGCAATGACAAACTGCATACCACAACAGCCATACTTGTGTTTAAGGACCGTATACCACAACAGTCATATTTTATTGAAAAACTGTATGAAGTATACAGTCATGTCTGCGATATAGGACCGTATACAACAACCATCATATTCACAATGATAAACTGCATACCACAACAGCCATACTTGTGTTTAAGGACCGTATACCACAACAGTCATATTTTATTGAAAAACTGTATGAAGTATACAGTCATGTCTGCGATATAGGACCGTATACAACAACCATCATATTCGCAATGACAAACTGCATACCAAAACAGTCATACTTGTGTTTAAGGACCGTATACCACAACAGTCATATTTTATTGAAAAACTGTATGAAGTATACAGTCATGTCTGCGATATAGGACCGTATACAACAACCATCATATTCGCAATGACAAACTGCATACTACAACAGTCATACTTGTGTTTAAGGACCGTATACCACAACAGTCATATTTTATTGAAAAACTGTATGAAGTATACAGTCATGTCTGCGATATAGGACCGTATACAACAACCATCATATTCGCAATGACAAACTGCATACTACAACAGTCATACTTGTGTTTAAGGACCGTATACCACAACAGTCATATTTTATTGAAAAACTGTATGAAGTATACAGTCATGTCTGCGATATAGGACCGTATACAACAACCATCATATTCGCAATGACAAACTGCATACCACAACAGTCATACTTGTGTTTAAGGACCGTACTCATCATTAACGGTCCCTATAACGGCTTCCACAGCGTCAACGTCATCTAGCTTATCTTTAGCGAGACGTTTCCACAGGATCCAAGAGAGATTTAAATATTCCGATATGTCTTTGTTCGCATCGCAGGTATGTTAGACTACGTCACGAGAGTGGCGATTCTCAGGTTCAAATGTCGTGATAATCCTTTCTCTTAGTTCTGGCCAGGTTGAAGTGTTAACTAGCCATTCGTCAGCCCATGCTCGGGTCCGACCTTTAAAGAGACTTGTTACCTTCATTCTCGTATCGAAGTCGCTTAGCTGGTAGTTTGTGACTGCGGTATCGATGTGGTTGCACCACTCTTGAACGCCCACGCTGAAGTTGGGGTCGAACGAAGGAAGGAACACGTCGCTGATCTTCGTCTTTTCCTGTGGTGGACGGCCTAGACGCTCGCTCGTCTTCTGCATCCACTCCATCATGGTTGTGAAAAGCTGAGGCGGTACCCCAACCCAAGATGGTGTCTCATCTCCACTCATATTTTCTGTAAATGGAAATAAGTTTGTAAAAGGAAAACGAGAGGAACTATCCCACCGCTGCTGTGACGATGAAATGTTATAGATATCGAAAAGGGATCTATTTTGCTTTGCCAAGTGTCTGATTCTAAAGGATCTTGTCGGTTTGATTTAGAAATTATTTTATTTGAAGATTTCTGTGGAATTATTTAGGAAAACTCGCAATATATTCAAGAAATGTAATGACAAAATAAATTTTACAATTTTAACAAGTAAAAGGTTTTTAATTTGTGCACAATGGAAAGGTACCACCTGTTCAAGAAGCTGACACAAAAATTCTGCCCCCGAAAATGTGCGTTTGGAGTAAAGGAAGTCTGCCTTCGCGGCAGCGAGCTACGTTCCTATTGGTTACTTGCAAAAATACCACTTCCTTTCCTCCAAAAACATTACAAAAACAATAAGTTGGCCAATTAACTTAAACCTAACCCTACCTGTGGAATGGAGACAATTATCATTTTATTTACATGGCTTTATACATAGAAATTAGCAATGTTATGAAAATAATTGACACTCACTGACTCGAATATAAACATGGCGGTTGTATAAACCGGAAACACATTTTATAGACCTGTAAACTTTGATCACATAAATTATCCAAAATGACATGTGTAACTAAATTAAAATCTACGACGTAACTCAAGTAAATTAACATTATCTTAGGCATTAATAATTAGAAATAAAGAAGGAAAGTTTCTAAATCAAAATCTAACAATATTCCAAGAATAATTTTAAAGCTTCCGGGTTAAATTATTCATAATTTCAAATACTAAAAATCATAAAAACTAAACATAACAATAAACCACACTGATTCTTAATTTAAATCAATAATTAACTGCAGAAAAGAATCTTTATCAATGTTACATCACCGGATGTTTACATCTAGAAATTGTTTGCTCCGACATATACATAATACAGGTATATCGTGTTTTTATTAAACCTGTCCCGTTAATCCTACGGAGTTTAAAGTTAATATTGCTACATAGGATAAAATGACCCTGGTAAGGCTAATAGAATTGCAGTACCCCACTTTCTCATACCACGGCCAGTTGACAGAATTAATTGTACGCATAAAAGTGAATAATAGAGGTATATTGGCACACAAATAATAGAGGTATATTGGCACACAAATAATAGAGGTATATTGGCACACAAATAATAGAGGTATATTGGCACACAAATCTATTTTGTGCTATTGGGATCTGGGAATGGAGTAATTATATATTGTCGCTTAGTCTCTGTTTACTTGCCTTATGTCAAATATCGTTCGCTTCTTCAACTAGTAACTCTGGGAGGTGAAAAATTTCACTTTATTTTAGGAGGGAAGAAGAGGGGAGGACAGGATTTTATAATGTTGTTGCTTTTCGGTTTAAATGCAAATGAAACTATTGAATTTCAGTGAAATAAATTATTTACTCAAATACTGTGTAAATACACACACTGGCATGATATAATGGATTGATATCTGAGAGAAATAAATGAACCACATCAAGCCAGAAATAGTATGGTTTAGTAACTACTCGCATGAAAATGTGGCATTTTTTTCTCTCTCACAAATGTAGGCCTTTATGGCATCACATGAGACAGGCGTATATTTATAGTATTGTCTGTAATGTCCAACATTCATCCCGAGACAATTCAACGTAGGATCCGCTTGGCTGTACCAATAATAGGTCGGGGTCGGCATTAGCTGACCTGTGAACAAACGGTAAACCGTGTAATTGGTTATTTGAGAAACCCCATAAGTCAGCATTTTGTCAAAAATGTTTTTAGCGCTAAGCCGGTGTTTAGTGGTAATTACATCATATCAGAAAGAAACGGTGTTTAGTGGTAATTACATCATATCAGAAAGAAACGTTGTTTAGTGGTAATTACATCATATCAGAAAGAAACGTTGTTTAGTGGTAATTACATCATATCAGAAAGAAACGGTGTTTAGTGGTAATTACATCATATCAGAAAGAAACGGTGTTTAGTGGTAATTACATCATATCAGAAAGAAACGTTGTTTAGTGGTTATTACATCATATCAGAAAGAAACGGTGTTTAGTGGTAATTACATCATATCAGAAAGAAACGTTGTTTAGTGGTAATTACATCATATCAGAAAGAAACGGTGTTTAGTGGTAATTACATCATATCAGAAAGAAACGTTGTTTAGTGGTAATTACATCATATCAGAAAGAAACTGTGTTTAGTGGTAATTACATCATATCAGAAAGAAACGTTGTTTAGTGGTAATTACATCATATCAGAAAGAAACGGTGTTTAGTGGTAATTACATCATATCAGAAAGAAACGGTGTTTAGTGGTAATTACATCATATCAGAAAGAAACGTTGTTTAGTGGTAATTACATCATATCAGAAAGAAACGTTGTTTAGTGGTAATTACATCATATCAGAAAGAAACGGTGTTTAGTGGTAATTACATCATATCAGAAAGAAACGGTGTTTAGTGGTAATTACATCATATCAGAAAGAAACGTTGTTTAGTGGTTATTACATCATATCAGAAAGAAACGGTGTTTAGTGGTAATTACATCATATCAGAAAGAAACGTTGTTTAGTGGTAATTACATCATATCAGAAAGAAACGGTGTTTAGTGGTAATTACATCATATCAGAAAGAAACGTTGTTTAGTGGTAATTACATCATATCAGAAAGAAACTGTGTTTAGTGGTAATTACATCATATCAGAAAGAAACGTTGTTTAGTGGTAATTACATCATATCAGAAAGAAACGGTGTTTAGTGGTAATTACATCATATCAGAAAGAAACGGTGTTTAGTGGTAATTACATCATATCAGAAAGAAACGGTGTTTAGTGGTAATTACATCATATCAGAAAGAAACGTTGTTTAGTGGTAATTACATCATATCAGAAAGAAACGGTGTTTAGTGGTAATTACATCATATCAGAAAGAAACGTTGTTTAGTGGTAATTACATCATATCAGAAAGAAACGTTGTTTAGTGGTAATTACATCATATCAGAAAGAAACGGTGTTTAGTGGTAATTACATCATATCAGAAAGAAACGGTGTTTAGTGGTAATTACATCATATCAGAAAGAAACGGTGTTTAGTGGTAATTACATCATATCAGAAAGAAACGGTGTTTAGTGGTAATTACATCATATCAGAAAGAAACGGTGTTTAGTGGTAATTACATCATATCAGAAAGAAACGGTGTTTAGTGGTAATTACATCATATCAGAAAGAAACGGTGTTTAGTGGTAATTACATCATATCAGAAAGAAACCCCATAAGTCAGCTGTCAAAAGAGCAAAACGAACGCACTTGAAAATTGTGTTTAGTCAGTGACTTGTGGAGTTTAGTCAGTGACTTATGGAGTTTAGTCAGTGACTTATGGAGTTTAGTCAGTGACTTATGGAGTTTAGTCAGTGACTTATGGAGTTTCTTGGGTACATGGTTTGGCAACACTAAAAAAAATTAATAATTGGTAGCGTTTTATTTATTTATTTTTATTTATTTATTTTACAAAACCCACAGCACAATTTACAACAATTATACAGAAAAACATTAACTAAACATAGGCCAATAACGGGTTTACATTATATAATCTTTACTTAAATATACTAAAATAACTAAGACGAAAAAGAAAAAATTATAATAATAAATCAAACTGGATAATAAAAACTACAAAAGAAAGCGTAATGTACAAACTAATCAATTAAAAAAAAAATAATAAGAAAATTAATATAGTCATTAAGGAAAACAAGGGCTTTAGCACAATCACTAAATACTTATAATTATAATAATAATAGTAAAAAGTTAGAACACTTCTATAAGGGCATGTGAGAGGGTGCATGAGGGTGTGTATGTGTGTGTGAGGGTGACTTTTTTTTATTTTTTATATTTATATATGACACTACTAATATCACTCGGAGAGTGATCTAAGCAACATATTCTTATATTGGGACCTCTTAAGATCAAATATATCAATTTCTTTGAATTTTTTATTAAAAGTACGAGGTAAGCGACAACTTAAAGAATTTTGAGCATAGTTTGTGTGAACTAAAGGCGTATGGAAAAGGGGTGTGTGACGAGTGCGTGTAGAAGGTGCACACAAATTTAGGATGGATGAAGTAAGGTCGGTACAGTTAATTGCACCATGACATATTTTGTGGAAAAGTAACATATCTAAAAGTGTTCGTCTGTTACAGGTAACGTCACGCGAATCATACCTATTGTGATTGTATCAAAACTGAATGCGTTTGTTTCGATATTCTTATTAATTGTATCTATTTCAACTGTGTACATAGCTCGATGGAGAATTGCTTGTTCGTAAATGTATCAAGCCTGAACTAAACGAATCCAGCAATATGCTATCCACTGTGGAACTGCCAGGTACGTCCAGAAAAAAAATATTGATGACATTAGGGTTGTTCAAGTGGCTTGGTATGTCGAACAAAGTGATGTCATTAGGGTGGTTCGAGTGGCTTGGTATGTCGAACAAAGTGATGTCATTAGGGTTGTTCAAGTGGCTTGGTATGTGGAACAAAGTGATGTCATTAGGGTTGTTCAAATGGCTTGGTATGTCGAACAAAGTGATGTCATTAGGGTTGTTCAAATGGCTTGGTATGTCGAACAAAGTGATGTCATTAGGGTTGTTCAAGTGGCTTGGTATGTCGAACAAAGTGATGTCATTAGGGTTGTTCAAGTGGCTTGGTATGTCGAACAAAGTGATGTCATTAGGGTTGTTCAAGTGGTTTGGTGTGTCGAACAAATTTTTGGAATTACTTACAACAGATATCCGTTTTAATTTATATAATAGTTTATAGTGGTAGTTGGGTTGAATGTTTTTTAAATATATGTAGTCATATAACAGTTATATAATGTAATGTATTGAATACAAAATATTTATCGTAAATAATAAGCTTTTAATTTACTTTTTGTAAAATAAATTCATTCATTCATTCATTCATTGTTGTTGAATTGTTGTTGAATTTTGAATATATATATATATATATATATTCTAGTGTTTTGCGTGGTGCGCGGGCTGCAGGCAGCCCGCGTGAGTTGTAATTGTTCTTTGTTGTACTCTATTCATTGTTGTTTGTTGTTGCATTTAGTTGTTGTTGTAACTTTTTCGTTAACGTGACAGGACAAGGTATCGAGTAAAAAACACGTTTGAAATTGAGTTGCAACAAATTATCAGACGACATTCAAGTAATGGGCAGAAGTCAATTGTATCACGAAATGTCATCGGCCATGATCGGGTGGGAAAAAAGTCATCGGTCATGATCAGTTTTCAAAATTGTCATCGTCGTAACCGTAATAGCGCGTTGAAATACGTGTGGTAACTTTGATTCAATTGAAGTGGACAAATATTTTGCTATTGTGTACTCTGACAGTTGTTAAAAGTCCAAAATCTTAACGGTCGAAATGTGCTTGAACAAACTTTCAACGGAGTCGAATCCCGCTAAGCCCAATCTCAAACGTTTTCGAGATAGGTCCAAATGAAACAGTCTTGTACTGCCCCCGGGGTTAAGTGAACTCGGCCTCATCGGCCTCGCTTATACTCGGTTCGGCCTTCGGCCTCACAAGCTCGGCCTCCCGCCTCGCCGCTTGGTACTGTTTGGCCTCCGGATGATTCCTCCGGAATCGTCCTCCGGGGTCGGCCTTCGGCCTCCCTAGAATGACATCAGATATGACTCTGGTGGCCGCGGTGTCGTGCTCGGCCGAAAAACTCGCATGTTCGGACTCCGAACGCTGCCAGCTCGGCCTTCGGCCTCACTGGCGCGTTCTCCGTCCTCACATGCTCGTTTTTCGGCCTCGCTATAAAGATACTTGTAGGCTCGGCCTTCGGCCTCGCCAGGATCCTTTACGCGAAATGTTTCCTCTGACAGCTGTCAAGTGTCCAAACTGTCAACGGTCGAAATGTGCTTGAACCAATTCAACGTAGTCGAATCCCGGTAAGCCCGGTCACAAAGGTTTGGGAGATATGTCCAAGTGAAACAGTATTGTAATGCCCCCGGGGTAATGTGAACTCGGCCTCATGAACTCACATACTCGGCCTTCGGCCTCGTATGTTCGTTCATCGGCCTCGCTTATACTCGGTTCGGCCTTCGGCCTCACAGGCTCGGCCTCCGGCCTCGCCGCTTGGTACTGTTTGGCCTCCGGACGATTCCTACGAGGCCTCCGGCCTCGTAGGAATCGTCCTCCGGGGTCGGCCTTCGGCCTCCCTAGAATGACATCAGATATGACTCTGGTAGCCGCGGTATCGTGCTCGGCCGAAAAACGCGCATGTTCGGACTCCGAACGCTGCCAGCTCGGCCTTCGGCCTCGCTGGTGCGTTCTCCGTCCTCACATGCTCGCTTTTCGGCCTCGCTAGAAAGACACTTGAAGGCTCGGCCTTCGGCCTCGCCATTAGATCCGAAAAAATGTCCAATCCATTTTTTTTCGAAAAAGTGTCAAAATCCCTGTCGGTTGTCAAAAAGTGTCAAATTTGACAGTAGATTCGTAATCACCGACCCCACTTGCCCCTTGATACCGAGTTTCAAGCGAATCGGAGCACTTTTTTGGACCTGTCAAAAAAATGTCAAATTCTATCAAATGTCAAATTTTTTTTATGCGGTCGCGTAGCGCTCGGCGGACACATCACTAAAGTCGAAACCGCAACTCGCTAGGACTTACGGTTCGGGAGATATGGCCGATCAAAGTTTTGGCAAAAAAAAAAAAAATTTTTTTCGACTTTTTTTTTTTTAATTTTATTTTCAGAAAGATCTCGTCGAGCCCTTTTCTTAGAGTACCATGAACATGGGTCTAGCTCCAGCCGTTTGGGAGATACGGGCCGTTAAAGTTTTGACACCGGGGGGGGCTAGATCTCGGCGAGACCTTTTCTTAGACACCCATCAACATGGGTCTAACTCAAGCCGTCTCGGAGATACGGGCCGTTAAAGTTTTGACATTTGAAAAAAAAAAAAAAACTTTTTTGTCACCCTATGGTCCGACCCCTAGGGATGTACCACCTTCCGTTCCGAAGATATGGCCAAAACAAATTTTTTTTGTAAATAATTTTAGAAAAAAAAAAATTCCCATCCCTAGTGACCGGGGACATCCCTAGGAACTGCGCCCGCTCGCGCTTCGCGCTCGCGGGCTTGTTCCGGCGAACTTTCTGTCAAAAATGTCAATTTTTCCCATCCCTAGCACCCAGGTACATCACTACGAACTGCGCCCGCTCGCGCTTCGCGCTCGCGGGCTCGTTCGTGCACGTTCGTAGGCTCGCCCTTCGGGCTCGCCTACTCACTCGCAACATTTTTCAAAACTCCCATACAAAATCCCATACAACGACCCGCCTCACTAAAATGTCAAAAAACCATGTCAAATGTCAAAAAATGTCAAATGTCTGATTTTTTCCCCACTCAGTATTAGACACCCAACATTCCATACATACAACACTATAATGTCAGAACACTCTTTCCAACTAAACTACCATGTCAGTGCGTCAGTGAGTCAGTTACCGTTTTGTAGCTTTATATATAGTCAAAATAATAATAATAATAAAGCTACAAAACGGTAACTTACTCACTCACTGATTGACATGCCCTGCGGTCCGAAATAGAATAACATCGCTAAAATCGATTACGAAAGTATCAAGTGAATGGCTTATGATTCATTTTAATTCTATTTCGGACCGCAGATATGGTAGTTTAGTTTGAAGGAGTCGTCTGACAGTGTAGTGTTGTATGTATGGTAGTTTAGTTTGAAGGAGTCGTCTGACAGTGTAGTGTTGTATGTATGGTAGTTTAGTTTGAAGGAGTCGTCTGACAGTGTAGTGTTGTATGTATGGTAGTTTAGTTTGAAGGAGTCGTCTGACAGTGTAGTGTTGTATGTATGGTAGTTTAGTTTGAAGGAGTCGTCTGACAGTGTAGTGTTGTATGTATGGTAGTTTAGTTTGAAGGAGTCGTCTGACAGTGTAGTGTTGTATGTATGGAAAGATTAGTGTATAATTGTGAGTGGGGAAAAACCTTGACAATTGACATTTTTTGACAATATACTTACGTGTGTTTGTCCAATAAATTCATAAAACTATCAAAACTTATCATTTATCAACCCACGCGATCGGTGATCGTACATGGGTGGAATGTTTTGTATACATAATATAATATCATATATAGTTGTACCTGGGTGGAATGTTTTGTATTATGTTACAAGCCAAACTAGTTTTTCGGGAATCCTCCAGCGCAGAAGAGAGCCGGTAGGTTAGGTCATGCCATACATAACCTTCGTGGTTATTTTTTTATGTAAATTTGTTTACTGTCCTAAAATTGTGTTTGCCCGATACAATATATTATATAGTTGTAGCTGATTGGAATGTTTTGAGCATTCAATTTTTAGGTACCTACTTGTGTAATTTTTAGGTTCTTGTGTAATTTCGTTAAAATTATAATATGTGAAGAATCGATCGCTAATAAAGGTTTCTTTTTAAAACATGTTTTAAAAACAAAAAACGCTGCTACAGTTAAATGTATAAATTACCAAAAACATCGACCCATAGGTCACGTGCAGATTCAGCAATAAATTCAGATGTATTTTTTCTTGATTGCAATCGTCGTCCTCCAATGAAGTACGGAGTATATTTAGGGTGATAAAACAACGGCCACTGCCAAGCTTGAATATTGTAGTAATAATACAGTAAATGTTTATATGCGTAGATTTTTTTATAAGACTCTGCCATGTATGTGTAGTTGAGCACCAACAGATGGCCGCGGTCCGCTTGGCACGCTTGATTGGCGCGATCCCAGTTCCGACCGATCATCTGTAACTTTACGCAAGTCGAGAATTCTTTGAATTCTATATAATCTGTCATCATCCCTGTAAAAGAATGATAACAATACATTTGTTTCGTTTACATAATGATCTTTCTAGTGGTTCTTGATATAAAACTAGCTAATGCCCAAAACTTCATTCATATTCTTTAATAAAACTCACTTGTACACTATTTCACACATTTAATTTATAATTATACACCCAACCGGTTTCGAATAACTAATTCATTTTCAGGGGTTTATTTATTTATTTCCGAACTACTGCAACTACGTGCTGTAAAAACCAATATTATTTTTGTACTGATCAAAATTATACAAGGTGACTTTTTGATCATCGTCCAAATTCATACTGGAGGCTTGATAAGTGATCAGTGTCTTGGATCAGTAACAATTTTTGTGAAATTCGTTAAATGAAATTTCGGCTTCCCATATAAATTCAGTTCCAGTCCCGAGTGAATCACTATGGGGAGTCGAAATTTCATTTTACGAATTTCACCAAAATTGTTATTGATCCGTGATACTGATCACTTACCAAGCAACCAGTATGAATTTGGACGATGATCAAAAAGTCACCTTGTATAGGTATGTGGGTAAGTCATCAAAACTTAAAAGAGACTTTTGTATGTCGTATTAAGTGTTGTGACGGAAAAATAAAAAAGAATAAAAATAAGAATAGCGTATTAAATGTCATAAAAAATAGGAATAGTCATGCAAATGCCTGCTCGTAGAATTATTTAAAGCATGTTAAAAGAGGTGAATTATTGATGTCTAGTTGTTGGTTAAGTACACAATTACCATTAGTGTTTAACAACTTATTTATTTCTAAAGCCTCTAATGCGTTCATTTTTCTACCTTTTCTACAAATATGCAGGGCTTTAAAATTTTCATTTTTATCGAAATTCATATTGGTTTTTAAGGCACGTAGTTGCAGTAGTTCGGAGATAAAAAAATAAACCCCTGAAAATGAATTAATTATTCGAAACCGGTTGGGTGTATAATTATAAATTAAATGTGTGAAATAGTGTTCAAGTGAGTTTTATTAAAGATGCTTTCCAAGTTTCACCAAGTGCCGACAATCGCAAGTATAAATTCATTCATACTGAGAACTGTTTGACTGATTACTTGATTAACAGAGATAATTACTCCATTTTCCAAACTTAGTTTTGAAAACAAAAAAACATGTTATTCAGTTAGGCCGAGCTCTTCCAAATATGGCTATTAATAAATTGCAAGAGGCGAGATGAGTATTTTAAACATTTTCATACTTCTTTTTAAGATAGTTAAACGTGGATGACAGGCAGTTGCAAACTGAACATAATGTTTTGCTTTCCATGTTTATTATTCTCTGATTCTAACACATTTTGTATGGTGAAAGTGGGACCGGGTCTTATTTTCTGAAGAAACATTAAGGATTGTTAGTATTAGCGCTTGCATCGATTGATTTTTAGGGTTCCGTAAAACATAAAAGGATGGTGAAACTCCGTTGTCCGTCCGTCCGTATGTCACAGCCTCATAACTTTATCACCGTTAAAGATAAAAAAGTGAAATTTGGCTAAAAGATAACATTAATTTGCCCACATATCACAGTGTAAAAAAATATAAAAAATTTTAAATTGTTCAAAATATTTCCAAAAGAAAAGTGAGAAAAATAAAAAAAAATATCCTACAAATACAAAACGGGTATTAAATTTTAGATATAAGATAGGTACTTGATTGTAAAAATATTTTTTTTTTATATTTGCTGGCACTGGTTTCGAGAAATCTTTAAAAAACCACAAATATATGTATGCCCCCCCACCCCTCTTATAGCTGTAACTGGTGGACCGAAACGTATGAAAAAATGTCGATTATAGATCATAACTGGCCAATTACAGCAAAACTTTAGCGATTAAAAAAAAATTGAGCACAAATGAGAAATATAAAAAAAGAAGTAACTATATATAAAAAAAATATTTTATAAAAATATAATATGTGTTGCAAATTGTAAGTATTACAAAGCTCATCATATAAATATAAACTTTAACTTTATTTACTGGCACTGGTTTCAAGAAATTTTAAAAAAGCCTCAAAAATATGTGGGGACATACATCTCCCCCTCATCTCCAAAACTGGTGAACCAAAAAATATGAAAAAAATTATGGTAACATGTGTTTACGTAAAGATTACAGGAAACATAAAGCGATTGACAAATTCACTAAAAAAATGTCATAATTAAATTTATCATCCACAATACAGAAACATAGGTACGCGCACTTGGCCGGTTTTTAACACCATCGTAATCCCTCCCCTCCCCTCCCCTCACCACTGACACCAAGTGGTTATTTTGTGCCACTGATACCTACTAACTACAGAGTTTATTTCTCTTTAACTGAGCAATCTGGTTCACATAACATAACTAGAATATGAATAGATTGAAATTATTTAATGATACAAAGTATTTATTTTTAATTATTTAATTACTGAATTATAACTTGAAATGATAACGAAATTTATATGAATGTTATTCAAGTCAAATTATTTATTTTATATTACCACAATAATCATGTGTTCGGATGCACTCATTGTAAGAAGTGATTTGTAGTGATGCTTCATGTGTTCGGATGCACTCATTGTAAGAAGTGATTTGTAGTGATGCTTCATGTGTTCGGATGCACTCATTGTAAGAAGTGATTTGTAGTGATGCTTCATGTGTTCGGATGCACTCATTGTAAGAAGTGATTTGTAGTGATGCTTCATGTGTTCGGATGCACTCATTGTAAGAAGTGATTTGTAGTGATGCTTCATGTGTTCGGATGCACTCATTGTAAGAAGTGATTTGTAGTGATGCTTCATGTGTTCGGATGCACTCATTGTAAGAAGTGATTTGTAGTGATGCTTCATGTGTTCGGATGCACTCATTGTAAGAAGTGATTTGTAGTGATGCTTCATGTGTTCGGATGCACTCATTGTAAGAAGTGATTTGTAGTGATGCTTCATGTGTTCGGATGCACTCATTGTAAGAAGTGATTTGTAGTGATGCTTCATGTGTTCGGATGCACTCATTGTAAGAAGTGATTTCCCTGTGCAATGAGTCTCGTTCAGTATGTAATATTGCACGCTCCCTATCAATAACAATGAGTCTCGTTCAGTATGTAATATTGCACGCTCCCTATCAATAACAATGAGTCTCGTTCAGTATGTAATATTGCACGCTCCCTATCAATAACAATGAGTCTCGTTCAGTATGTAATATTGCACGCTCCCTATCAATAACAATGAGTCTCGTTCAGTATGTAATATTGCACGCTCCCCATCAATAACAATGAGTCTCGTTCAGTATGTAATATTGCACGCTCCCTATTATATCAATAACAATGAGTCTCGTTCAGTATGTAATATTGCACGCTCCCTATCAATAACAATGAGTCTCGTTCAGTATGTAATATTGCACGCTCCCTATCAATAACAATGAGTCTCGTTCAGTATGTAATATTGCACGCTCCCTATTATATCAATAACAATGAGTCTCGTTCAGTATGTAATATTGCACGCTCCCTATCAATAACAATGAGTCTCGTTCAGTATGTAATATTGCACGCTCCCTATCAATAACAATGAGTCTCGTTCAGTATGTAATATTGCACGCTCCCTATCAATAACAATGAGTCTCGTTCAGTATGTAATATTGCACGCTCCCTATCAATAACAATGAGTCTCGTTCAGTATGTAATATTGCACGCTCCCTATCAATAACAATGAGTCTCGTTCAGTATGTAATATTGCACGCTCCCTATCAATAACAATGAGTCTCGTTCAGTATGTAATATTGCACGCTCCCTATTATATCAATAACAATGAGTCTCGTTCAGTATGTAATATTGCACGCTCCCTATTATATCAATAACAATGAGTCTCGTTCAGTATGTAATATTGCACGCTCCCTATTATATCAATAACAATCACCTCACGTTTTAAAAGAGTGTTATGAGTATTCATATTTTATATCCCTTTTCTCTCTTAGAGAAGCTGAGCATTGAGCTCTCTGGCAGTTTTGAGGTCCTCAAGGGTGGTTGCCAACTTCAGCTTCAATTCTTGATTTAGGGCTCTGCTCAGTTTGCTCAGAGTCATCATTTTGACGAATTGATCTGAAATGATATGGGGGAGAACGGTAGTATGTCCAGAAACAAAGCCAGGAAGTTTGAGAGCCTTGTATTCAGGATTGTGTTATGCTTGTAATATGTAGGTTTGGTGCTTTAGTTTTGTTGGTGATGTGAAATATATATAGTATACATAACGAAATTAAAAGGAAAACTATCACAGCTAAGAAGGCTTTACAAGTTAACGAGTACAGATCGCGCCAAACTTTTAGTTCCTAAACACGGGGCGATTCGCATCAGCAGGAACAAAATGTATGGGTCGTTCTTGGGAAGAGCAACGTATTATTATAGATAATGGTACGGAACCCTTCGTGCGCGAGTCCAACTCGCACATAGCCGGTTTTTGTTTTCGTGAATTTCTCAACCTCTTTATTTTTTTCTGTAATCTTTACGTAAACACATATTACCATTATTTTTTTCATATTTTTTGGTCTACTAGTTTTGGAGATAAGGGGGGGGGGGGACATACATATTTTTGGGGTTTATTAAAGATTTCTCGAAACTAGTGACAGTAAATATAGTAAAAGTATATATTTTTACAATCAACTTTTTAATACCTACAATTTAATACCCATATCTTACTTTATAAAGTATTTCTTACCATTTTTACTTCTTTTTTTATATTTCTCATTGTGCTCAATTTTTTTTTAATCGCTATAGTTTTCCTGCAATTGGCCAGTTATTAACTATCTATAATTGAAATTTTTTTCATATTTTTCGGTTTACCAGTTTCGGGGATAAGAGGGAGGGGTGATATATATTTTTGTTTTTTATTTTATATTTCTCAAAACTAGTGTCAGTAAATATAGTAAAAGTTGCAATGAAGTAGTCCCCACCCAAGCGGCGGGTCATCGGCCACACACCCCCGACAGGACCCCGGCAGCCGCGTGGTGGGGACGACTCCTTATCAACGAGAGCAGAGGTCACGGCCGCCAGTTCCGTGTTTATCTCCATCCGTGACACATCGAAAAAAAGTGAAAGTGACCGGTCCCGCGCTCGTGACTCCCTCCCGTTGGGATCCCTGATTGCGCTCCCGTGCTCAGAATACAGTGCTAGCAGTTAGACGAGGATTGCAGTGACATTTGTGACACCTGGATTGTATGCAGTGCCGCCAGTAGAGACCTCGGCTAGGAGCAAAGAGCTTTAACCGTGACCGCGCTCCCTTATGCCTTACTGTCCAGCCGATTAGCCTGCATTCCGGCCCGCGACTTGAAGTCCCCAGGCGCTCCATAGGGCGTTGGTCGTGAAAAGGTCGGATGACCTGCGCACGTCCAGCCCTCTACAGGGGCGACGGGAAACTCTTGAGGCGCGAGGCCCAGCCTCTGGCGCGGGCGGTGGCTGGACAGACTTGTTTCCGAATAATCACATCTGAATTAAATAAAGCTCTTCTCTCCACCTCGGGAACTCCGCTAGTGATTAAGATAAGAAACCCTTTGAAGAACGAAAGAATAAACATAGTTACAGTTTGTGTTACCGTGCCTTGGTGTTTTAATTGTTTGTGTTACCGTGCCTTGGTGTTTTAATTGTTTGTGTTACCGTGCCTTGGTGTTTTAATTGTTTGTGTTACCGTGCCTTGGTGTTTTAATTGTTTGTGTTACCGTGTCTTGGTGTTTTAATATATACAACCCGTCCTAAGAGCGTGTATGACATATATCTAACCGGTATATCATCAAAAAGTATACATTTTTACAATCAGTCTTTTAATATCTACAATTTAATACCCATATTGTATTTTATAAAGTATTTTTTATATTTCTCATTTGAGCTCAATTTTTTTATCACTATAGTTTTACTGTAATTGGCCAGCTATGATCTATATCTATAATTGTATATCTATTTGTATATCTATGATCTATAATTGTAATTTTTTTCATATTTTTGGTTTACCAGTTTCGGAGATAAGAGGGGGGGATATACATATTTTTGGGGTTTTTTAAAGATTTCTCAAAACTAGTGTCAGTAAATATATTAAAAGTATGCATTTTTACAATCAGCTTTTTTAATACAGATCGTTAATATAGATAATGGTACGGAACCCTTCGTGTGCGAGTCCAACTCGCACTTAGCCGGTTTTTGAGAAGTAATTTCGCTAAAAGTTGAAAACAGTGAGGTTTCACATAGAAAGTTGAAAACAGTGAGGTTTCACATAGAAATTTGAAAACAGTGAGGTTTCACATAGAAAGTTAAAAACAGTGAGGTTTCACATAGAAAGCCAGAGAGCAAATTAGCAGTGACGTGGCGCATATTTTATGACTGGGCGAGACTGGAAGGAGACTTGGCCTTTTTAAGATCTTCTAAATGCTAAGAAAATGTTTTAAATACCATTTATTTAAGTTCTGATTTGGCCGATTTTATAAAAATATAAAATAAATACCTTGCAAATATCTAGATGATTGCCGTATCTTCGCTGGCTTTAAGTCCAGGTTGGTCATACCGCAAACAGTTTTATTCAATAGTTCGTATTCCTTATAACATATATAGGTTGTGACAGGCTCGTCGCAGTACTCGTCCGCCATGAGGCCGTTGGGCCGCAGCGTCAGACAAGATTGACTGTTGTTAATGTTGTCAGGTTGGTCATCGTCCCACGTCATGTTTATTCTATGTAAAGGAATACCTGAAAACATGAAAAATCTATTATTCTAGGAAGTCATGACAAATCTAGTCACGAATTTATTTATTACTAGCTGATGCCCGCGACTTCGTCTGCGTGAAAGAAGATAATGCGGCCACAGCAGGATTCCCGCAGTAGAAAGAAGATATTTCGGCCACAGCAGGATTCCCGCAGTAGAAAGAAGATAATGCGGCCACAGCAGGATTCCCGCAGTAGAAAGAAGATAATGCGGCCACAGCAGGATTCCCGCAGTAGAAAGAAGATAATGCGGCCACAGCAGGACTCCCGCAGTAGAAAGAAAATAATGCGGCCACAGCAGGATTCCCGCAATAGAAAGAAGATAATCTCGTCTCAGAATTGTTTCTTAATACACCTGGCTACCGCACCCGTCATACGTCACGATGTTTGTTTCATGTGCCTGCTGTTCGTACAAACTATGCTCAGAACTCCCCACTTATACGTTTGGTAAAAGAGTACAATTCAAAATTTCACTCTATTGATCCATTTGATTGCAATAAATTCAGATTCAAAAAACGAGTTTTATATAAATTGAATTTTCCTGATTCTTAGTAGCTCTACTACACTTTACTCAATTACATTCATAAGTACTTTCACTTACATTCATTTCATTACACACCTCTCACACACGCACACTTTTATGCACTTATTTTAGTAAGTATTCATGTAAAAATAATAACAGTGCTAATTATTAGATAATTTTGTCTGCCTTTTTCAATTATATATTTAGTGTCTAGTTAAATTGTTCTATGTACTTTCGTTAATGTACTATTGTGGATATCTGTTATTGGCTTTATTTCTTGTATTTTTTGTTAATGTTGTATTAATTTTTATGTATTGCTGTTGATGTCCCTAATAAAACTAAATAAATAAACTAAATAAATAAATAAATGCGGCTACAGCAGGATTCCCGCAGTAAAAAGAAGATAATGCGGCCACAGCAGGATTCCCGCAGTAAAAAGAAGATAATGCGGCCACAGCAGGATTCCTGCAGTAAAAAGAAGATAATGCGGCCACAGCAGGATTCCCGCAGTAAAAAGAAGATAATGCGGCCACAGCAGGATTCCCGCAGTAAAAAGAAGATAATGCGGCCACAGCAGGATTCCCGCAGTAGAAAGTATCTAGTTTTTAGTTACATAATAAAGCCGATTCTTTGGAAAATTTTAAGCTTTGACAGCACTAAGACTAAAATAAACCCTTCATAATTGGCTATATTAAGTTATTGAACAGTGATCTTCCTTCCTTCTTTAATTGTAATTAATGCCTCACTGCTGAGGATCGAACAGTGGTAACCATACCAAAACTCGTTCAGTAATTTTGCGTGATGCATGAAGTACCGATAAAAAAAAAATTGTGTCAGTATCCTACACAGCAATTTTTTTTTTGGTAAGTATATCATCTATGTATAGACAGATAGACACGGTTCTATTACAGTTTCTAATAATATTTTAAATACTTAACTTTATAATTTTTAGTTATTAAAGCTAATTCTAAAGGCTTTAATTTTAGTTGTAGTGCTGTTAAAGCTTACAATTTTCCAAAGAAATTTAGTTTCTATTCCTAACTCTTAAGGACCATTTTGTATCGAAGAAAATTTAGTTTTGACAGCGCTAAAACTAAAATTAAAGCTTTCAGAATCGGCTTTATTATACTGGTAAAAAAAATGTTTATTTATTATAACGGTTAAAATTTATTGAAAAAGGCGTTACTTTGCGGAAGTCCATCATGAATTTGTGAACATTTTAACACTGGCTTCTGCCTGTGGCTTCGCCCGCGTGGCCTACAGGAAACAAATAACATTTTTTTCAGAAACAAACATTATAAGTGCTCTCACTCCCTCTTGAAAGTGCTCTCACTCTCTCTTGGAAGTGCTCTCACTCCCTCTTGGAAGTGCTCTCACTCCCTCTTGGAAGTGCTCTCACTCCCTCTTGGAAGTGCTCTCACTCCCTCTTGGAAGTGCTCTCACTCCCTCTTGGAAGTTCAGGTGTAGTGGTCGGCTTTTACCGGTTTTTATTTATTTTACACATATTTGTTCATTGCAGTGAGTTTTTATTTATTTTACACATATTTGTTCATTGCAGTGAGTTTTATTTGCCACAATGGCTAAAATGCATATGGAGTGCTCCTCGACTAATTACTTGCTTAACGATACCTACTTCATTTTCCAAACTTAGTTTTGAAAACAAAAAGCATGTCATTCAGTTAGGCCGTGCTCTTTCAAATATGACTACTACTTGCAAGGGGCGAGATGGGTTTTTTTAACATTTTCATATTTCTTTGTACGATAGATATACGTGGATGACAGACAGTTGCAAACTGAAAAAAATGTTTTTCTCTCCATGTTTATTATTCTCTGATTCGAACACATTTTGTATGGTGAAAGTAGGGCCCCATCTTCTGAAGAAACACTAAGAATTGGCGCTTGCATTACGCGGTAAGTGTTTTTTTTTTTTTTTTGATTGGCTGACCACCGTCATAATCCCGCCCCTCGCCACTAGTACACATACATGGTTTTCTCATAAAAGAACACACCTATAATATGTTTAATATTATTAAAACTCGCGTGAGTTGGCATACTAAATCATTATTAAAAACGGCTTGAACACTCACGTGTGATTGTTCGTCATATGAATCGGTTGGCATATAGTCAACAACAATCACACGTGAGTTATATGTTACTTTAAAGTTCAGCACACATACATGGCTTGTTACTAAAAGAATACACCTACATGGTTCTATAAATATGGTCCTTAGATCTTTGATGGAATGATATAGAAACCTGAAATGTTTATATGTTGTTTAAAATGTTGACCCAAAACCAAATTTTGAATTTAAAATGTAATTAAATTATTTTTCAGTGAGAGCTTTATACATGAAAATTGAGCAGAATAAAATATTGTTTCTTTCTCTTGCATGTGAGGTGTCATTGTCTAGAGCTCATTAACCCTTAATTACCTGACGTTGGTCTCAGAGACTCATTAACCCTTAATTACCTGACGTTGGTCTCAGAGACTCATTAACCCTTAATTACCTGACGTTGGTCTCAGAGACTCATTAACCCTTAATTACCTGACGTTGGTCTCAGAGACTCATTAACCCTTAATTACCTGACGTTGGTCTCAGAGACTCATTAACCCTTAATTACCTGACGTTGGTCTCAGAGACTCATTAACCCTTAATTACCTGACGTTGGTCTCAGAGACTCATTAACCCTTAATTACCTGACGTTGGTCTCAGAGACTCATTAACCCTTAATTACCTGACGTTGGTCTCAGAGACTCATTAACCCTTAATTACCTGACGTTGGTCTCAGAGACTCATTAACCCTTAATTACCTGACGTTGGTCTCAGAGACTCCGGCGGCTTTTGTTTTCCAATTTCTTCGGCCAACGCACTTGGCCGGTTTTATTTGATATGAAATGTCTAACTTACCATCGATAGTGTGAAATGTCTAACTTACCATCGATAGTGTGAAATGTCTAACTTACCATCGATAGTGTGAAATGTCTAACTTACCATCGATAGTGTGAAAATCTCCTTTAGAAATTAAACAGTTGATTCCAGTGAAGATGCCGTACTTTCCTACTTTGTGCCGTTTCATTATCTTTAACATCACGGACCTTTGTTTGGGGTAGGCAGGGGACGCCAGTATGGCTCCTGTCGAAAAAATAATTCTGTGAAAACACTCTAGGTGATTCCAATTTGCCATAAATCACATTGAGCACTACAATAAGGCCAATGAGACAATCACTTGCCTCTGTCAAAACGAATAAAGTTTTTGCCATTGGCCTAATTGTAGTTAATAGTTGGGTTAGAAGAGGGCGTGACTCAACGCGTGAACCTAAAGTTTCATGGCATGCATATAAGGAATAAAGGAAAACATTATATTGTCCCTCGATAGGCTGAGACGGTCTGCGGGTATTCTTCGTCTTCCTTCGATACTCAAGCAAACTAAATAATAACTTCTGTCATTGTAATAATCATGAAATTATAAATGATATGAACAGAATATTTTATTTTACTGCTTTGCCGGAATCAGACAAGAAATATAAAATGAAATATGAAATATATTTAGTCCAATCAATGCGAGCTCCACAGAGCACAGCGAGCTCCTGTAGTTGAATGAGCTTTTACAAAAATACGCTGACATCGTACTATCACGTTCAGTAAAACCAGAAAAGTAGTTTATCTTCAACCAAAGAACACTCACGAACTACAGTACGCACACAACAGCAATATCTTAGTGTACAAGGTAGGCGCTAGTCGGGGTCACGCCGCGGTCGCGCTCAGTCAAGTCTCTCGAATTCTAGTCTGCAGAGCTCACTGACCCGTGAAGTGATACACTCAAACATTTTACACACGCACGTCAATTACCTATTGTAATTAGTAATAATAAGCAAAAAATAATTGTCTGTCAGTTATTGCTTTTACGTTGTTTGTAAAACAACGATCAATCCAGAGTCCAATCCAAAAAAAAGCATATCCAGGTTTCGTTATCAAAGGCGAACTCAGAGAGACGCCAGAGTCTCCTTCACTCGCTCTATTGATATATATATATATATATATATATATATCTGGGGGCACGGCTGTGCCCCCGCCGAGTCTCGCAAAAAAACGCGGAACGGCCGTACCATCCTTTTCTCGAAGCAACTCACGGCACTTTCAACCCCCCTGTATCTTCGTTGTGGGTAAATATATATATACATATGTTATAAAAGAAATTATTGAAAATTTTCTTGTTTAATATATTTATTTAAGTCACGAGTTTTTAGATTTAGGTATATTTACACTTAATTTACTGAACTTTCGTATCATTATTTTGTCTATACCTCTTTAGTTTTCTTGAGATAATAATTTCGTCACCGCCCAAATGTTTACTGGAAGAAATCGCTTCAAGTGATAAGTCCACCTTTGTACATTATTATGTTTTCAAAACTCTGTTTTTCTTTTTATATCTTTTGTGTACAATAAAGTGTCCATTCATTCATTAATTAATTCATTCATTCAACGACCGTTTACTTACTGCAAACTGGACTTGACGGAAGTTACAGACTGGACTTGATGGAAGTTACAGACTGGACTTGATGGAAGTTACAGACTGGACTTGATGGAAGTTACAGACTGGACTTGATGGAAGTTACAGTAGGACAACGTCGACAGAAATATTGAAATTGTGCCGACACTTACCACAGACTCTTTTTCAGACTTCACAGACTTCAGTTTAACGCAGTATGGCGGCGAAACAAGGCTGGCCATTACGTCTATTCTCGGATAATGGCACGAGCCAAAGAGGGACAGCCAGGGAGCTGCAGAGTTCCGACAATCGAAGGTATGAACAACGGAATGGAGTGGACCATTGATTTAAACGCCTAGATGGAGTGCGTCGTACAACCCGCTACCACAAAATATGCGAATACTCTTCCTGTTTGGTGTGCGTAACTGCTATGTATTTACTTATGCTTACACGCACACATTCGCGTCAAAAATGTTGTCTTTTAAATATGTTTTTCCCTAAAAATGGGGAAATTTATTTGTATTTTGAACAACGCCTTTGTTGCTCGCATGTAAATTTTTCGCTAATTTGAGAACTAAAACGATAATTATGAACAAATTTCATGCAACATTACTTAGTACATTCAGTAATTCTTTGAAATTTATTGCAAAACGTAAGGTAGGTAAATAAATTTGTGATATTTTGCCCAAGCTTTATAATATACTAGCTGACCCGGCGAACTTCGTTCCGCCTAACAGTCTAATAATATCGTTTTAACTTTAGTTAAACTTAATTTAGGATTTCATTAAGTTAATAACATTAATACGACTTTTTTGCAAATACAGAAATGTTTTCTTGCTTGCCATTGCGAAAGAAGAATGGCAGGGACCTATGTAGTTTCAGTACCGTTTTTAGGCTTAGCGTAGGGTATTGAATATATGCAGAAATAATAGTTCTTGGAATAACTAAGCGATTTTTAAAACTTGGGGTTTAGATGTCAGAACGCTAGATAAATATGTTTCTTTTATATGCGTAGTTTTGTCAACAGATGGCACCACATGCTGTTTGCATTCGTAATATTAATTAATTAATTTATTGTTATTCGATAACTTATCCGATATTTTATTACTTATTCTGCTATTCGGAGCGGATAAGAATACACCAAAAAAGAGATAACTAACATCGATCCAGCCGATCTTGAGTTATAAGTGGTGTAACTAACACGACTTTGTTTTATATATTTAGATATAATCGGGTCTACCGCTATCAATTTTTCTGATAATTCATTCAGATAATTCACGTAAGTCTATCCATTTTTAGGTTTCCGTACCCAAAGGGCAAAACAATAGTACATTGTTCACCGAGGGAAGAAAGGGGAAGATTATCAACGAGGGTGTAGTTTGAGGCCCGAGGCGAAGCCAAGGGCCTCAATACACACGAGTTGGGAATCGCACTTTCTCTCGAGTGATACATAGTGCTTTATACTACACCTGCGATGAAAAAGTATCATTTTACTTTTAATCAAGATACAATAAAAGAAACCGCCTGACTCGCGTGCGATTGTCACTTTTTATTTCCTTTTTTTTTCTGTTGAGGATCATCTGAAAGGTCTGTCCTGTCTAAGTCACTGTCCTGTCGTTTCCGCTATAATGATAGCCTTATAACGCAAATACAACAGGGTTATAAAAAACACACGAAAAGGCACAGCCCGCACTTTTGTTCCATTGAACAACACACTACACAGGTTACGGCGATTTTAATTCACAATATCCTATCACTATTGTTGATCAAAACACCCAAAATGCAATATTTTTTCAATAAAACAAAAAAACGACGCCATCACGTCTTCGCGCCTTTTTTCCAACCTTTTATTTTCTTCTTATTTTTTATTATGTGCAGGAATAGCAAGTGGCCAGTATCATTTTTCGAGTTTTATGTACGAGTTCGCAAAATAATACTGGCCACTTGGCCACTTGCTCATTCTTTATGTTATTTAAAAAAAAAAAGCAGCACGTTAACAATGGATTTGCATATACTTTTTCTGCCCGCTCAAGCACGTTAACAATGAATTTTCATACACTTTTGCCGCCCGCATATTTGTATGACAGTAATGACGTATTTTCTGCATCGTTTTCAACAAAGAAAGAAAATACTTTCCGAGCAGGTGTAGTATAAAGCCCTATTAATGTCACTCCGCTATCCGTCTGTCTGTCCGTATGTCACGGGTCTCTAGCTCTTGGACGGAATGAGATAGAGACCTGACATTTTGATATGTTATTAAGACGAGGTTCTAAGCTACGCATTGCACCAGCATGAACAGAAAAGACAGAAAAGCTTTTTCATTCAGGCAAGCAGATCCTTCAACTCACTGAAGGATGCAGTGACGTACGACCTGTTTAATTCTAACTGCTCCAAGTTGCGACAACTCATGAAGGTCCAACATTTAATTCTAACTGCTCTAAGTTGGGACAACTCATGACGGTCCAACATTTAATTCTAACTGCTCTAAGTTGCGACAACTCATGAAGGTCCAACATTTAATTCTAACTGCTCTAAGTTGCGACAACTCATGAAGGTCCAACATTTAATTCTAACTGCTCTAAGTTGGGACAACTCATGACGGTCCAACATTTAATTCTAACTGCTCTAAGTTGCGACAACTCATGACGGTCCAACATTTAATTCTAACTGCTCTAAGTTGCGACAACTCATGACGGTCCAACATTTAATTCTAACTGCTCTAAGTTGCGACAACTCATGAAGGTCCAACATTTAATTCTAACTGCTCTAAGTTGCGACAACTCATGAAGGTCCAACATTTAATTCTAACTGCTCTAAGTTGGGACAACTCATGACGGTCCAACATTTAATTCTAACTGCTCTAAGTTGCGACAACTCATGACGGTCCAACATTTAATTCTAACTGCTCTAAGTTGCGACAACTCATGACGGTCCAACATTTAATTCTAACTGCTCTAAGTTGCGACAACTCATGACGGTCCAACATTTAATTCTAACTGCTCCAAGTTGGGACAACTCATGAAGGTCCAACATTTAATTCTAACTGCTCTAAGTTGGGACAACTCATGACGGTCCAACATTTAATTCTAACTGCTCTAAGTTGCGACAACTCATGACGGTCCAACATTTAATTCTAACTGCTCTAAGTTGTGACAACTCATGACGGTCCAACATTTAATTCTAGCTGCTCCAAGCTGCGACTACTCATGACGGTCCAACATTTAATTCTAGCTGCTCCAAGCTGCGACTACTCATGACGGTCCAACATTTAATTCTAGCTGCTCCAAGCTGCGACAACTCATGACGGTCCAACATTTCAACAATGTTCTCATCAAGTAATGTATACCATTTTTAACCGACTTCAAAAAGGAGGCGGTTCTCAATTCGACTGTATTTTTTTTTTTTTTTTTTGGCGTTGTTACTCCATAACTCCGTCATTTCCCAACCGATTTGAACAATTCTTTTTTTGTTTGAAAGAGTATACTTCCAGGTAGGTCCCATTTTGGGTTTGGTCATGATCTGATGAAGGTCTTCAGAGATAGGCAGTGGAACTCCTCAGAAAATGACAGCATATCGCTCGAAATTGAGGCAATCGCTATGTACTTGGGTGCTGATTACAAGGTATTACTTGAAAATCGACATTCTTCCACCTGACCTTCGATCCTGGCTTCATCAACATATTCACCATAGAACTCTTCAAAGGATCAGAGCACATAACTCGAGATTGCGGCAATCACTGCGTTAGGGTGCTGATTCAAGGGTATTACTTGGAGATTATCAGAATACCCACCTGACCTTCGATCCTGGCTTCATCACCATAGAACTCCTCAACGGATGACAGCACATAACTTTGGATTGCGGCAACCAGTTTGTGTTAGGGTGCTCATTGCAGGGCATTGCTGAAAATTGCCAGCGTACCCACAAGACCTTCGATCTTGGCTACATCACCGTAGAACTCTTCAACGGATGACAGCACATAACTCGAGATTGATAGCAGGAAGCTACTCAAACATAGCTACTTATACTCACTTGAACTTCGTTTCATATTAATACCACGTTTGCAAGAACTACCTATACCTCACAATTTAACCCAGCAACACTAAAAAATGTGAAATAAAATAAACTTTTAACAAAAAAATAGCAACCGACTTCAATAGTAACAGCAGTCATTCACTAAAAAGTTAATAATAATTTTATAAAGACTGATGGTACCGAAGCAACACTTTTGCTGACTTCTTTCTTCCTGAAACAATATGTTATCTAGAAGTCGGCGTATTTCGTACGATATAGCAACATAAAAACCAATATAAGAGCGCCGACTTCTAGATAACATAATGTTTCAGGAAGAAAGAAGTCGGCAAAAGAGTTGCTTCGGTACCATCGGTCTTTATAGAATTATTATTAACTTTTTAGTGAATGACTGCTGTTACTATTGAAGTCGGTTGCTATTTTTTTGTTAAAACTTTATTTTTATTGTATTTGTGTTTCGTTTATTTGGCTTTTGTCTCATTTTTGTACTCATTTAAAATTTAAGTATTGTAAAAGATAACCTAACCTAATATAATACTTTCTCTTGTACATAATACGCTAAGATCTATTCCTTTTGTTTTGTTTGGATTATTGCCTCGATTTGCGAATTTATTTAGGTGTATGTCTGTCTGTGTGTGTGTGTGTGTGTGGTTTGCTTTCTTCTATCCAACACTAGATAAATAGGTGAAAACTTTCTAAGGCTTTGTAACTTTTACTTCATTACCCTTATTGTATAATAGAATAGCTGAGTGTTTTCCTTAAATAAATGAAAACAATTTTAATATAAAACCGAATGTTATATTAAAAATAAAATAAAATTATTTTTAGGGAAAAATAATATGAAAATGAAGTAGAAAAAAAATGTAACCCCAAAATTTCGGGTGTCATGTCAAGAGCTCATTAAGTAGAGTATATTTTAAGGGTTCCGTACATTATAGGCACAAAAATTTGTAGGTAGTGATAAGTTTGTAATTTCTGTTTTAATTATTTAAGTATTTAAATGGTACGGAACCCTCAGGGCATGACTTCTTCTTGCACTTGACCAGTTTTTTAAATAATTATTTATGAATTCAACTTCGAGTAGAAACAAATCTAAAATCCTCGTTTTTGACTCCAACCTGGACCTGATTCTTTGATTCTCTTGCTCGGTAACCACATTGGTAGCTACTTCTAGTCGCTACCTCAAATTGTTAGCTACTTCTAGTCGCTACCTCAAATTGTTAGCTACTTCTAGTCGCTACCTCAAATTGTTAGCTACTTCTAGTCGCTACCTCAAATTGTTAGCTACTTCTAGTCGCTACCTCAAATTGTTAGCTACTTCTAGTCGCTACCTTAAATCGATTACTGTAGAAAGCTCGATTATTATTTCATAATATATTTGTAATGTAAACAAAAGAAGAATGTATACTAATCTACATGTTTGCGCACAGTTTATTTTATATATAACGAAACTTACGTATTATACTTGGTGCTGTATTCTTAATATATTTTTAAATAAATAAGTTAGCTTTCCGACCCTACGCGTACGGTGACATTTATTATATATTTTTTTATTTGGTTAGAGTTGTGTACCTGCTTCAATTATACATATATTTTATACGTAATAACAACCAATGTTGGGGATCTAATAATAAACTGGAAACACGGAAGGAAGAACGAGGCCTGGCAACACCGGATCGAAGCCTGGCAACACGGTCTCTGTCAAAAACTCTCGTCACAATTTTCTTCCTTGCTCTTCACTATCAATGGCCACGATTGTAGAAACAAAAAATAAATATCTAAGAAGTTACAGTCCACTGCTTTATTTATCACCGAGCTAGGACCCCAACATTTGGTCCTACGAGCCTCAAGAGAACTGGAACCTGAAATCCGAAACAAAGCGAACTATCAACGTGGCATGTCGATCTAAGCGGGAAGAAACCTGAAATCCGAAACAAAGCGAACTATCGACGTGGCCTGTCGTGTCAATCTAAGCGGGATTCACCGGAAGAAACCTCAAGAAAACGAAACCTGGCAGCTGCGCAAAGGATTCACAACGTGGCGTCGGAATCCGAGTCAGGAAAAACATCAGAACCGGAAACTGAAAAGAACAAAGAAAACCACGATGTGGTGGCACGTGGAAAGATCAAGTTAGTCCGTTCCAATCAGATCCTTTTCCTATTCCAGTGTTATTGTTACCTATTTCACCAAAAATCCTTGAATCTTAATTAATTACTTACCAATTTTCCAAAATTTTCTACCACGTTTATAACCTAAAAATTCAGTTGTCTAACATTTTTTTGTGTTAAAATCTCTCTGTAATAGCCAGTAACTGCCTACATTTCGCATACTAACTGCACCCTCATGCTATTTAGCAGTAATTTCGTAAATTAGTCAAACAAATACCACTTTTTTTGTTGCAAACAAGTTTGAAGCCATTGCACAGCTGCATTTATTCGCTGGATTCCTATTTTATCTAACTTAAACCATTGGTTATTGTCTTGAAAAACAAAAAATAACGCATTTCGTCTTCCTTACATTGAAACTGCAGCCTATATTTCACAATGACAGAAATGGAAAAGTTAGTAAAGCAGCGAGCTGGCCTAAAAGCCAAGCTTACTCAATTTAGCAACTATTTACTATTGCCAAAAAGCTATGAGCAGCTGAATGATGTTCATAAAAAAGAAATTCAAGTTAGACTTACCAAAATGGATGCCTTATATGGTTTATTTGACCAATTCCAGTCCGAGATCGAGCTACTCAGTGCTGATGCTTCGAAGAGCTACTCCGAGCGGGAAGTGTTTGAGAAACAATACTTCGAGCTCATCGCTGAAGCTCATGCTTTGCTGAACTCCGGGAATGAAGCAACTTATGGTCGGGTGAGTTCCGACATCAATATCAGTGGTGTAAAAACAGACAGCTTAAATTTAAATGATACTCTTGCCCGTCTTCCAGAAATTCATATTCCTATCTATGATGGTAACTATCAGTGTTGGCTTGAGTTTAGGGACACTTTTATGTCTTTAATTCATAATAGCAAAAATATAGATAACATAAACAAATTTCATTACCTACGCACCTCACTGAAGGGCAGTGCTGCACTAGTCATACAAAAGCTGGAGTTTACTGCAGCCAACTACTCGGTTGCATGGAATGCATTACTCGATAGATACAACAACAGTAAGCTTTTAGTAGACAATCATGTGCAAGCTCTATTCAACGTGGAGCTCATCAAAAAAGAGGGAAGCGAGGCCATTAGAGACATAGTTGATGTAATAACCAAAAATCTTTTATCCCTTGCAAGTTTGCAACAACCCACTGAACATTGGGATACTTTAATCATCCACATGATGGTTTCAAAGTTAGACCCAACAACCACTCGTCAATGGGAAGAAAAAAAAAATAAATGGTCAGATTTACCCACATTAGAAAAGTTTATAAAATTTTTAAATAGCAGGGCAGAACTATTGGAAGCAATAGAACGAGTTAATCACAATAAGTCAGGCAATAATAATAAAAACTTTTTAGTAGCTGAAAACAATGCAGTACAGCAGATTAAGCAAAATGTCAATAACAAGAAATTTTTGTGCCCGATGTGTAATCAAAGTCATCCCCTTTATAACTGTGAAACATTCAGATCTTTGACTATAGAGTTGCGGAATCAAAAGGCTAGGGAATTCAAAGTATGTTTGAATTGTCTACGGCCAGGGCACTTTGAAAAAAGGTGTAAGCTCTCTCACTGTAAATACTGTAAATACAAGCATAACACTTTATTGCATTTAGAAAGAGCCAAGTCATTACCAACACCACCAATTAGCGAAAATGTTGCCTTATCAGCTGAAACATCACTACAGACTACTACTTTGCCTCTTATTTTGCTTTCCACAGCATTGGTGAAAGTTCTAGACCGTAAGGGCAACTATCACGTGGCCAGAATACTCCTTGATAATGGAAGTACTGCCAACTTCTGCTCAAGTGACCTGTGCGTTAAGCTTGGGCTGTCTCGGGACGAGGCGAGCTCCACGGTGACAGGTATCAATAATCAAACGTCTCATAGTACACAGTCTTGTCAGCTCACACTTGAGTCTTATGCTGGTAGCTATAGAGTAAATGTAAACTGCTTCATCTTACCTGAGATAACAAAGGCTCTGCCTTCCTCTTACATAAACATAGCCAATATTCCCATACCTTCAGGCATAAATTTAGCTGATCCTAATTTCAACATCCCGTCAGCAATCGACATACTTGTTGGAGCCGAGGTCTTCTGGAGTGTTTTAGGCACAAACTCAATAAACTTAGGCAAACGTCAACCTACATTATATGAAACCAAATTAGGGTGGCTTATTTCTGGTCATATTTCACAACCTAGTACCACACCTGCCTTATGTCATTTTACCCAACAAGCAAATATGGAACTTACCCGTTTCTGGGAACTTGACTCAATTACTGCCGAGCACTCTTTGTCACCCGAAGAGCTTGCATGTGAGAAAAATTTTTTACTAACTACAAAACGTAAGGGCGACGGTCGTTTCGTTGTCACCTTACCTCTGAAAAGTCCGCCTGAAACATTAGGAGAAACTTATCAAAAGGCCAAGGTTCGATTCCTGTCTTTAGAACGTAAGTTTCAGAGAGAACCATCTTTCAAACAAAAGTATGTAGAGTTCATGCAGGAATATTTAGACCTAGGCCACATGTCTGAAAATAAAAATACAAAAAATAATGACGAAGTATCTTATTACTTACCTCATCATGGCGTAGTCCGTGAACAGAGTACCACCACAAATTTACGCGCCGTGTATGATGCCTCGATGACGGGTATAAATTCTGATGTCTCATTAAACTCAATACTAATGGTTGGACCTGTAGTACAGGACGATCTCTTCTCTATTTTGTTGAGGTTCAGGCAACATAAATACATAGTCTCAGCGGATATTGAAAAGATGTACAGAGCAATTGAGCTATGTCCATCACAACGGTCTCTTCAACAAATTATATTTAGGGCGGATCCATCACAAAAGTTGAAGACTTATACACTTAACACTGTGACATACGGAACTGCCTCCGCACCATATCTCGCAACTAAATGTCTGGTGAGTCTAGCTTCGCAAGCTTCAGATAAAAATGTGCAGCGAGCTATAGAAAAAGATTTTTATGTTGACGATTTATTAAGCGGGTCCAATTCAGAAGAGGAGACAGTGAAGTTATGTCAGGGTGTGAGTGATATTTTAGCCTCAGCTAAATTTAATCTCAGAAAATGGCAATCAAATAACCAAAATATTTTGCAAAAAATCACGACTTTAAATAAAGAATCAAACAAAAAATTTGATCTTAACATGAACACTAACTTTCCTTCAAAAACTTTAGGTTTATATTGGTTATGTGATTCAGATACTATGTCTTTTCTAATAAACATAACAAAATCCGATAAGGTAACAAAGCGTCACATTTTGTCCATAGTTAGTCAAATATTTGACCCACTCGGATTAGTGGGACCCTGCGTGGTTGAAGCAAAGGTGGTTTTACAAAAATTGTGGATACACAAGTGTGATTGGGATGAAACAATTCCTGATGAAATTGCTAATCTTTGGCTAGGCTTTGTCAACTCTATCTCTTCTTTAAATAATTTACGCATCCCACGTTGGACAATTTGCGATAAACCTAAAGTAATTGAAATACATACATTCACAGACAGTAGTTTAACAGCGTACGGAGCATGCGTCTTTATCCGGTCTATTAATGACTCCGGAGTGGTGCAGGTCCATCTTCTGACATCCAAGAACAAAGTATGCCCTATTAAGCCAACAACTACTCCCCGTCTTGAACTCTGTGGAGCTTTGTTAGGGACGAGACTGTGTATTAAGGTAATGACGTCACTCACCATTAAATTTGACTCCTGTAAATTTTGGTGCGATTCGACCATTGTTTTGGGTTGGCTAAAATCTCATGATTTGAATCAACTGAAACCTTTTGTGCGTAATCGCGTCGGTGAGATACAGGAATCTACACAAGGTCATACGTGGGGCTACGTGCCGTCCAAAGATTATCCAGCAGATCTTGTTTCTCGCGGGCTGAAGGCCGATCTCATCGGCAACGCGTCCCTGTGGTGGTCAGGACCTTCATTCCTGCTAGACGAAGAATGCAACTGGCCGAAAATGCCCAATTCTAAACAGGATCCTACGGAAGTTGTATCTCATGTTATTACAGATAACAATATTGAAAATTCGTTAACGTCCATTATTCATAGACATTCAGGGTTACCGAAAATTCAACGCATTTTCTCGTACATACTCAGATTTATTTATAATTGCCGAAATTCTAAAAATAAATTAACTGATCATATTTCTAGTAAGGAATTACAATCGGCACAGAAACATGTAATACGTGTTTCACAAATGGAAATGTTTCCTGAAGAATATATTTCTCTAAAATCGAACAAATCTTTACATAAAAAGAGTATACTTTCTTCATTGACTCCATTTTTGGATTCGGACAATATCATTCGGGTTGGTGGAAGATTAGACAATTCACCATATACTTACGATGTCAAGCATCCCATTTTAATTACCAGCAAACATCATTTAACTGAAGTTATATTCAGAAAGCAACATCATGACTTAATGCATGCCGGGCCTCAGTTGCTGTTTAATACAGTAAGGCAAACATATTGGCCATTAGGTGGCAGGAATCTGTCAAAAAAGATAGTTAGGCAATGCATAAAATGCTATCGTTTCAAAACTCAAACTGTCCAGCCTCTAATGGGTCAATTACCTACAACAAGGACAGACCTTGAATATCCTTTCCTCGATTCTTCGGTCGATTATGCGGGGCCAATACTGATAGCAGACCGCAAAGGTAGAGGTTGTAAACTCATTAAATCTTATATTGCTATTTTTGTCTGTTCTGCAGTAAAAGCTGTACACCTTGAGTTGGTGTCGGATCTCACCAAGGAGGCTTATATGGCGGCATTAAACCGATTCATAGCTCGCAGGGGTTTGGTTCGAAGCATCACATCCGATAATGCTACTTCATTCGTAGGAACTTTCAATGATCTCACTAAATTCCTATCTGAATCAAATATTGCATTCGACATCGAACAAAAGGGCATAAAATTTATGTTCGCCCCCGCCTACTCCCCTCATTTTAACGGGGTTAGCGAAGCCGCCGTCAAATCTACTAAATATCATCTTAAAAGATTACTTAACTTAACTCATTTCACATTTGAAGAAATGATAACGTGCTTAACACAAATAGAATCCATTTTAAATTCTCGTCCTCTTACCCCACTCTCTTCAAATCCTCACGACTTAACAGCTCTCACTCCTGCCCATTATCTGATTGGACGACCACTTATATCTATGCCTCATCCACAGATCGCCAGCGACGTAAATATCAATCGTCTTGAGCGCTTCAAAAGAATAGAACATATAAAACAACATTTCTGGAATCGTTTCAGTCTCGAGTATGTGACCACCCTCCAACAAAGAACCAAGTGGCATCATTCAACGGGAGAATTAAAAGAAGACATGCTTGTCCTGCTTAAAGAAAAGGCGCAGCCATCTCTTCTCTGGTCTCTGGGACGAATCATAAAGACATACCCCGGGAGAGACGGCATCACACGCGTAGCTGATATCAAGACGAAGAGAGGAACCGTCCGACGAGCATACAACAATATCTGCCCGCTCCCTCTAGAATAATTTACTTTTGAACATTTCAACCCCGGGAGATTGTTGGGGATCTAATAATAAACTGGAAACACTGAAGGAAGAACGAGGCCTGGCAACACCGGATCGAAGCCTGGCAACACGGTCTCTGTCAAAAACTCTCGTCACAATTTTCTTCCTTGCTCTTCACTATCAATGGCCACGATTGTAGAAACAAAAAATAAATATCTAAGAAGTTACAGTCCACTGCTTTATTTATCACCGAGCTAGGACCCCAACAACCAATAAATAAAAGTAAACAATAAAAATAATGCAATAACAATAAAACTAATGCAGACGGGTGTCTCACTAATGCAGACGGGTGTCTCACTAATGCAGACGGGTGTCTCACTAATGCAGACGGGTGTCTCACTAATGAAGACGGGTGTCTCACTAATGCAGACGGGTGTCTCACTAATGCAGACGGGTGTCTCACTAATGAAGACGGGTGTCTCACTAATGCAGACGGGTGTCTCACTAATGCAGACGGGTGTCTCACTAATGAAGACGGGTGTCTCACTAATGCAGACGGGTGTCTCACTAATGCAGACGGATGTCTCACTAATGCAGACGGGTGTCTCGCTAATGCAGACGGGTGTCTCACTAATACAGACGGGTGTCTCACTAATGCAGACGGGTGTCTCACTAATGCAGACGGGTGTCTCACTAATGCAGACGGGTGTCTCACTAATGCAGACGGGTGTCTCACTAATGCAGACGGGTGTCTCACTAATGCAGACGGGTGTCTCACTAATGCAGACGGGTGTCTCACTAATGCAGACGGTTGTCTCACTAATGCAGACGGGTGTCTCACTAATGCAGACGGGTGTCTCACTAATGCAGACGGGTGTCTCACTAATGCAGACGGGTGTCTCACTAATGCAGACGGGTGTCTCACTAATGCAGACGGGTGTCTCACTATTTTAGTGCAATTATCTGGAGTCCCCATGAAACTAAATATAGCCACATGGTGGAAAAGATTCAAAACAAGTTTTTTCGCTGGCTGTATTTAAAAACTTATGGTGTTTATCCATACTATCCACTTATGTATCCAACCCTATTTGTTATAGGTATGGTTGGATATAATAAGTTGGAAGTGAGGAGAGACCTGGCGCTACTATTGGAATCGATATTTTAAGTAACATAACTGGAATCGTTGGTCTATTTTGACCCCCGAGTTTGAAAGTCACAATATTAAAATAAAATAATGGTAATGAATAAAAATATAAAAAGTACTGTAATAAAACAAGTGTAATCTCTGTGATAAATCAATTTTTATTGAGCAAAGTGCCTAAACTGTGTTATTTTTCACTTTTGAAACTTCGATCCTATATTTTTCAGTTAACTTTAAGGCCAATACTTTGACATACTATATGTATATACTGAAAATAAAACTTTTATTTAACCGAAATATATTCATCTCGTTTCACGTATCTTCCTCTATACAAAATAGGTATAATATCTAAAATATATTCATCTCGTTTCACGTATCTTCCTCTATACAAAATAGGTATAATATCTAAAATCAATCAACCTAAAAAAAATTATAGTCTTAACTAAAATTACAAAAATATTATTAGTTTCGTTAACTATCTAACTAATGGTACTTGCTACTCAAAGTACTTGCTAAATATTATTAGTTTCGTTAACTATCTAACTAATGGTACTTGCTACTCAAAGTACTTGCTAAATATTATTAGTTTCGTTAACTATCTAACTAATGGTACTTGCTACTCAAAGTACTTGCTAAATATTATTAGTTTCGTTAACTATCTAACTAATGGTACTTGCTACTCAAAGTACTTGCTAAATATTATTAGTTTCGTTAACTATCTAACTAATGGTACTTGCTACTCAAAGTACTTGCTAAATATTATTAGTTTCGTTAACTATCTAACTAATGGTACTTGCTACTCAAAGTACTTGCTAAATATTATTAGTTTCGTTAACTATCTAACTAATGGTACTTGCTACTCAAAGTACTTGCTAAATATTATTAGTTTCGTTAACTATCTAACTAATGGTACTTGCTACTCAAAGTACTTGCTAAATATTATTAGTTTCGTTAACTATCTAACTAATGGTACTTGCTACTCAAAGTACTTGCTAAATATTATTAGTTTCGTTAACTATCTAACTAATGGTACTTGTTAAATATTATTAGTTTCGTTAACTATCTAACTAATGGTACTTGCTAAATATTATTAGTTTCGTTAACTATCTAAAGTAATGGTACTTGCTACTCAAAGTACTTGCTAAAAAATGCTTGCTTAAAATATAGCAACATTATCTTTGGAAATGTATTTGAAGCATTTATCGTATTTATGCGATTTTTTTTATTAATTTTAGGACCACTTAAGTAGCACATTCCTCTTTTACGTGGTTTTATTTGAGTTTAAGTGTATTTTCTTTATCACAGGGCCTAAAATTATTTTCGGAATCTGTTTCGTCGTTACGTAGTTCGCTAATATCACCTGCTGTAAAATTTCAAAAAAATTCGTAAAACGACCAAAAAATTTAGCGTTATCTAAAAATAAAACATACGTATCTGGAATCGTGGGTCCATTTGGGCCTGACGGCAGCACGTACCTTCACTTCCAGTAAGTTTCAAGCACCGAGCTTCTGGCAACCGCCACAGGTCCCGACGTAACGAGATTAGCTGGGGCAACAAGAGGGTAGCGCCAAGTGTTGTGTTTTTATAATGGTTTTTAGTTGTCGTTGGGTCCAAATGGATCCACGATTCCGGTTAAGGGTTAAAGTTTTGCGAGGTATATTATTCAATCCGCGGTTGCTAGTGTCCTTGGGGCTGTTTGTGCCGGATAACTATCTTCGCGCGGGAAACCATAAGTTGTTTTGCGTACATCACTCACTCCATCTTTTGTAAGGCACTCGCATCTTTTCAACAAAATCGACAACCTTACGGATATCGATTTGTTTAGTTGTTCTTTGACGGAGTTTGCAAAAACTGCTTTAAATATAATTTGTTACCATAATTTGCATTAGGTTAGCTTGTTAGGATTGTGTAGTATAAATGTAAATAATTAATAAATAAAATTAATAAATAATACATTTCTAAAGGTGAAAGTACTTCACTGGTAACCCCTCCGTGTACCACTCCATATGACACTGCATGGCTGCCTCCTTGAAGCTGAGAGGTCTGTCGTGGTACTTGTACCAGTAACTCCTCCGTCTACCACTGGTACTTACCTTCCATACGGCACTGCATGGCTGCCTCCTTGAAGCTGAGAGGTCTGTCGTGGTACTTGTACCAGCCGAACCCCTTCGGGTAGTACTCGTAGTCGCACCGGAAAAACATTTCCTTCTCTGCAACAAATTGTGCCCTTCATCAATGTTCCGGACATTTTATTTTAAAATATTCAAATTAAGAATAGAATAACATACATTAATTGTCAAAAAAATCATGAAACGAAAAGACACAGGTGTATATATATACACCTGTGTCTTTTCGTTTCATGATTATACCTATAGGTATTCACAAACAACACTTATTTGGGACAAAAATACATTAAATTAACACGAATATATAGAAAACAACATATTGTTGCGTAAAGATAGTTTATGGGTCAGAGAGCAATATATGCTACTACTTTTTATCCCAAAAAAAATCACACCCTTGTTTTTACTTAATCAAGTCCTTTTTTGTTTCAAGGCGTTTCGATTAGTTTAGGTGTAGATTCGTTTATTTATCCTTCTGGAAGTTAATTTCCTTTAAGCTAGTTTAATTTTTTTTGTGTCGTTTGAGGATATTGTAGCATTCGCTAAAGGTATTCAACCTTTTTCATATATTTTAGTCTTTCTTTGTCGTTGATTTCTTTACTGAATTTTCAAATTTTAAAATTTAGAAAGTCTTGTCATTTTTTTTTTGTTATTTTTCTCATATCGAAGAGTATCGTCGTTGAACTAACAAAAAAATTGCAATAGAAAATTAATATATCAAGGGTTTCGTAGGCATGTCTTGACGCTGTTGTTTTATTTCTTTACAGCGACCCTTCAGGTTTTTAAGGGTTTTTTTTTTCAGTACTTAGAAGTTTGATAAAGTGACTGTAAGGTGTGGTCAACTTTGTAAAGTCTTAAATCAAGAGTTCGGTAATTTATGTGTATAAATGTAATACTAAGTAACTTTAGTGAAAGGCTTATGGAAATTGTCTCTTCTCACCCGCTAGACAAATTCATAATCATGGGCGACTTTAATATGAGTAACATCGTGTGGACTCTGCCATCTGACTCGTCTTGTCTTTTACCTTCGACTCTTGTGAACAGTGAATACCTACTTGATTTTATAGATGTACTTAGCTCGTGTAATCTAGACCAATTTAATGGGGAAGTTAACTTTATGGATAAGATTCTGGATTTGGTTCTATGCAATGGATGTGTCGACGTGACATCTTGCGAGGATCCTATCTTGTCCGAAGATAAATACCATAAATCCCTTTGTATTCAGGCAAATTTCACTGAATTAAAAACTTTAGATGAACAACCTAGATTAAAATACTTGTATAGTCATGGAGACTACGCATCAATATCGTCTGAGTTGAACCTTATGGATTGGGATGGTTTGTTTTCATGTTCTACATTGGATGAAGCGGTTTCCTGTTTCTACGCTACCCTATATGAGCTCCGTGACAAATTCATTCCCACTAAAATGGTAAAACCTACTTCTTATCCTGCGTGGTTCAATTCAGCCCTGGTAAAGATTCTTCGGGAGAAAAATAAATATCATCGCAAATACAAAACTTATAATAATCTCTCTGATTATCAAACATTTTCCTTATTAAGAAAGCGAGCAAAAGCACTGGAACGGGAATGCTTTGACCTTTATATGTCTAAAATTGAAGATTCTATAAAAAAAAATCCAAAATCATTCTGGTCTTATATTAAAAGTAAGAGACAGGCCAACAGCTTTCCTAAAGTCATGAAACTCAACAACGAACTAGCCGAGTCTGGTTGTGACATTAGTAATCTTTTTGTTAGATATTTTCATTCCACATTCCAACAACCTAATCATCAAGATCAAGGTACAGGTTTGGAGGAGTTCGCTAAATACAATAGTTCCTGTCATATAGATTCGGTTGAAGTGAATGCTGAAATCGTACTTAAATACCTTAAGTCCCTCGACCTTTTTAAAAGCGGAGGTCCTGATCGTATACCACCAGTTTTCATAGTTAAACTGTCCGACAGTCTAGCTTATCCGCTTACAATCTTATTTAGACGATCTCTTTCGGAGGGAGTGGTTCCTAAAGTATGGAAGGAAGCATTTGTTACCCCAGTCCATAAAAAAGGTGACAAAGCGAATGTCGAAAATTATCGGCCTATTTCGAAACTATGCCTGTTCGCCAAAATACTGGAACGCTTTGTTTACAATCAAGTCTACGCTGCTCTTAAATCTTCATTTAATCCCAACCAACATGGCTTTCTCAAGAATCGGTCCGTAGTCTCCAACCTAGTAACAGCTAACGAATTTATAACACGTAGTATGGATGAACATTCACAGGTTGATGTTATTTATATGGACTATAGCAAGTGCTTCGATCGGATTGACCATCAAGTTCTTATACAAAAGGTAATTAATGCTGGAATTCATGGTGACCTTCTTAGATGGTTTACATCTTATATTGAGAAACGAAACCAAGCTGTAGTATTAAATGGCTTTACATCTATTTGGACAACTATCCCCTCTGGTGTACCGCAGGGTTCTTTGCTTGGTCCTCTCTTGTTTATTATATTTATACAGGATATTGATATCTGTTTTCTTAATGCTAATAAAGTCTTATTATTTGCTGATGATATGAAGATCCTAATGCAAATACGCACACTTGAAGATATATATAAACTGCAGTCCGATCTAAACAGGTTTCAAAGTTACTGCTTGGATAATAAGCTGGATTTAAATGTTTCCAAGTGTTTTTATATTTCATTCTCCAGGAGGCACTCTTCTCTAGACGTTGGCTATTCACTTAAGAGCATCAATTTAAAAAAAGTTACAAGTATACGAGATTTGGGCGTAATTCATGACTCAAAGCTCTTATTTGATGAACATATCAATAACATCGTAAGCAAAGCCTCAAAAGCATTAGGGTTTGTTATGAGGACATCAGGTGACTTCAAGAATTTAAAATCCATAAAAATACTATACTGTGCCTTTGTTCGGAGTCATCTGGAATACGCGTCTCAGGTTTGGAATCCACAATATGAAAAATATAGATCACGTATTGAGGGTATTCAGGCAAAATTCCTGCGGTTCCTTGATTACAAGGCCCATCAATTTTCTATTGACTATGAACATCGCTGCTCACGATATCATTTTCTTCCCTTATCTGTAAGACGCGATATCTCAGATATCTGCTACCTTATGAGCATTGCCAATGGATCAGTAGATAGCCCTGAATTATTGTCATTACTTAACCTCAGGTCTTATAAAAGGACTATGAGACACCCTGAACTTCTATATGTATATGCATGCAATACTAGACATAGACAGAATGCATTCTTATCAAGAGCGAGTTCTCTTTTCAATAATATTTCGCTTGATATAGATTTGTTTTGTTCAAGCACATCATCAGTTAAAAGAGCTTTAACACTTTTACACTTAAAAATGAGTAGGTAAATTCTTTCAATTTATCTATTCTTAAATGTTAATTGTTTATTTCTAATTAAACTAAAATTTAATATTATTTATATAGTATTTGTAAGCAAAAACTGTTAGTTAAACTGTTATGCCCCTACGGCTCACTTATTTCACAGTATAAGAAATATACTGTGCTTGTTTGTAAGTTAAAACTGTAATTTAAACTGTTAAGTTAAACTGTTGCCCCTATTGCTCACTTCTATTTAATTTTGTCTTCCATTAGGTGAAGATTTTTTATCGGCATTTAGTTATTTATTCATAATTTTTACTGTACCTATTTGTCTGTTAATCTTCCTATGAGTAAATAAATAAAAAATAAAATAAATAAAAATCTTCGGGCGCTTGGGGGTTCCGAAACGCCTGCCGTGAAGATTTATATTCTGTCGTAATTAGATCAGAAAAGTAAAGTTACTATTAGCGTGTGTTCTAGGCAAGGGCTTACTGACCAGGCGTTCTATTCAGGCCGGAGAACTTACTAAAGACTTAGGGCGAGTGGGGGTTCCGCGCCACCCAGATACAAGTCTGAAGTTTGTTCCCTTACCTGCGTATATCCACCACCAGTAAAGTCTCCGCCTAGATTCGGTATCAGTTTAAATTCAAAGACCCACACAGCGTAAAGATATATATAAAAGTATGTAAAGAAAATAACTATAAAATATATTGTTTTGTTCAATCGGATTGTTTATTTTATAATATACATAAGTTTCCCTATAACAAAACACAAAAGTCTCCAGTCCCATAAGGAAACTTAGGACGAGACAACATTTATTTCTAGTAACGAGGTGATCAGGAACCTTTAGCCGGGCATCCAGAAGATCACTTCATTACAAGATTACCATAATCCTAAAAACAAGATAGAGACTAGGTATTTTTTTTGTGTTAATTTTCGAAGTTCCGACGTAATACTCTTGTGATATACTTGTGTTTTTGTACCTTTTTTTTTTACTTCAGTATTGTTATTTTTTAGTATACCCAAAAAAATATATAGTATCTTTATCGTGATTTATCCTTTTTTTTGTCTGTCACCAGGCTTGCCTGGTGGCAGTCCAAATTTAGGCCAGATCAACCTTATTAATAAAATTACACTCGTGATTCTCAAGTAGCTTACGAATTTTAAATGTAATGCTACACTATGTAGCCTTCAGTGTGTTTTGGTTAGCTCATCTTAGAGAAGCAAGTACATTTTGAAACTGAAGATTGAAGGTTAACAAGATTCTTCAAGATTACTTCATTCATTGTTAAAAACCACAAAAAAGCTTATGTCGGGTTTGCCCTATTCTGAAAGCCTAGGCATGAGATTGCTTTTCGGCATTTTGACATTATTTTTAACCTGGGACGATTGATTTTTAGGGTTCCGTAATTAAAAGTTACAAAAGGAACCTTTATGGTGAGACTCCGTTGTCCGTCCGTCCATCCGTCCGTATGTCACAGCCTCATAACTTTAGCACCGTTAAAGATAAAAACATGATATTTGGCACAAAAATAGCATTAATTTGCCCACATATCACGGTGTAAAAAATTTGAAAGTTTGAAATTTATCAAAATATAAATTTCCAAAACAAAAGTGAGAAAAATAAAAATATTATCCTAAAAATACAATATGGAAATCAAAATGTAGATATTTAAAATTTGATTGTAAAAATATATATTCTATTATATTTACTGGCACTGGTTTTGAGAAATCTTTGAAAAACCACAAAAATATGTATGTCCACCCCCTTATCTTAATGTTAATTAAAGACCATAACTGGCTTCTTACAGGAATACTATAGCGAATAAAAAAAATCGAGCACAAATTAAAAATATAATAAAAAGAATTTAAATAAATAAAAAAATATTTTATAAAAATACAATATGGGTAACAAATTGTAGGTACTTATTAAAAAGCTGATTGTAAAAATATATTATTTATTTATTTTTATTTATATTAAGCCAAACTATAGATTTAATTAGAATAACATGTCAGAGTATAAATTTAACTTAAAAATAACTTATAATTATCACCACACAATAAAAATATTTAATATTATTTCAAAAGTTCATAATAAGATTGTTGGAAAATGTCATTTGTATAAAATAATTATTTAATTCACTTTTCACTTATCATTCACTTCATTTAGGTAACTATAGTTCATCCCATTGTCGGGCAAAGGCCTCCCCCATCTTTTTCCAGGTTAGTTTGTCGGCAGTGCACTGTGTCCAGCGCACTCCGAGGTCGTGAAACTGCTCCAGCTCGTCTCTCCAGCGCACGCGCGGCCGGCCAGGGGTTCGCGACGCATGCCGAGGGCACCACTCTGTCATCTCACGCGTCCACCTTCCATCTGAGAGCCGCATCACGTGACCGGACCATTTCCATTTTAGTCGCTTGGCGTGGCGCACGGCATCAGTTAATTTAGTTTTTTGTCTCAGAAGTTTATTTGTTGTTCTATCTAATAACTTTAAATTTAGAAAACTTCTTTCTATCTTCCTTTGTGTAACTTTGATTTTCTTTGTATCTTCCTTTGTGTAACTTTGATTTTCTTTGTATCTTCCTTTGTAAGTGCCCATGTTTGGGAACCGTATGTCAAGATTGGAAGCAGGCATGTATTGAAGACTTTACTCTTCAGTGATATTGGTATATTCTTGTTTTTGAAAATATGTCTGAGTTGCCAGTATCGTCTCCAGGTATTAGTAATACGTCTATCGATCTCAGTCTTGTGATTATCTTTGAAAGATAGGTTTCTTCCTAGGTAGATAAAGTTGTGTACTGTTTCCAAGATTTCATCTTCAAGTTTGATGTTTAACAGTTTATCAATATTTGTCATAACTTTTGTTTTCCTCTTGTTAATATAAAGACCAACTTCATTACACTTCTGATTGATGTCTAATAGCATTTCTTGTAGTTGGTCTTCGGTTTTTCCAAAAATGGCAATATCGTCGGCAAATCTGATGTTAGAAATATATTTCCCGTTTATTATGATACCCTTGTCTTCCCAAACTAACTGCTTAAAAATGTGTTCCAAAACAGCGTTGAAAAATTTTGGGGATAGACAGTCACCTTGTTTCATGCCTTTGCCTATGCTGAAGGTAGGCCCAGTTTGGTCTAGTTTAATGCGTGCCGTACTACTTTCATATATACATTTTACAATGTCGATGTATTCTTGTGGAACACTGTCTCTTTGCAAGGCTCGCCATAGATAGCAATGTTCCACAGAGTCGAAGGCCTTCGAGAAATCGATAAATGCAATGAAAACCGGCTGTTTGTACTCAGAAACTTTTTCAATTAGCTGTTGCATTAGATGAAGATGGTCGCAAGTACTAAATCCTCGTCGAAAGCCAGCTTGTTCGCCACTTTGCTGAGCATCTAAGATAGGTGTAAGTCGGCCTAGAAGTGTTTTGGCAAAGCACTTGTAGACATTACTGGTAAGTGTAATTGGCCTATAGTCGTCGATGTTAAATATGCTGCCTTTTTAAAGAGAAGTATAATTATAGACGTCAGCCACTCTTCAGGTACTTTCTTGGTATCTATAATTTCGTTAAAAAGTTGTGTTAGTGGGCCAATTAGGTGTTCTTTTGCAATTTTAATTAGTTCGCTTCTGATTCCATCTGGTCCAGCTGCTTTGTTGTTCTGTAGACCGTCGATTGCTTTTTCTATTTCTCTTTCTAGCAAGTAAGGTTCATCGGCCTTTATACGAGGTTTCGGTTCAATTAGTCTCTGCTGTTCAGTAGATAGATTGCTTGAGTATAGGTTAGCATAGAACTTTGTTGCTTCTGATACTATCTGTTTTCTCTCAGTGACCATTTTTTCTGGATGTTTAGCATCTTTTAGATGTGGTATCCACCTTTTTTCAGAGTTTAGGTGTCGTTCCAGTTTAACTACAGACGTATTTTTCTCTAGGAATCGCAAAATTGCATTATTCTGATATTTCCGCATGTCTTTTCTTATCATTTTCTTAGTAGATTTGTTAAGTTTTTGAAGGTATGCGTTCTGTTCTTCCGTTCTATTTGGAGTCGATGCTAATATACTTCTCTCTCTAATTTTTGATTTGGTTTTATCAGAAAACTGAGTTTCTTTATTTGTATCTTGTCGTAGATGTGTTTTTGCTGCGAATGTGATTTTTTCAGTAATTACTGAATTACTGAAAAATATATAGTTGGGCTATATTTAATTGCATCTATTTCGAGAAATCCTTGAAAAACCATACAAAACTGGTGGACCAAAAAGTATGAAAAATATCATGGTAATATGTCTTTACGTAAAGATAACAGGAAAAATAAAGCGGTTGAGAAATTCACGAAAAAAAATGTCCAAATTAAATTTATAATCTACAATACGGAACCCTAGGTACGCAAGTCTGACTCGCACTTAATTAGGTATTAGCATAGCATGTCTGGCTTCCGTCAAGTACGACGCCTCTACTTCACCAAGTGATGGGTTTATAATGTTACCAAAGATAGCGCTCGTACTATAGACGGAGGACAGAAATGCCGGGAGAGCGATGCTTGAAATCTTCCGCACCCCCAATCCACCGAAACGGACCGGGAGTGTAGCCTGGCTTCAGCTCCGATCATACAATAAGCTGTTCAAAACTGTGGTCAAAGATTGACGCAACACCATGTCGAGCATATCTAGCGAATTCAAGGACCTCCAAATTGGTGAACAACGCAGTGCGTAGGTGAATTTGGGTACAAACTAGCAATACCGAAAGATGCATAAAGCCATTTGTGAGCTGATTTGGCTTACGCGCTCACATGAATGGGAGATTTTGGCAGCTTGATCGTTCACAAATCCAGGCACCGCGTCGTACAGAATATTTCGATATAATTTAATATTTAGAGCTAAACTGTTAAATTTGGAAATAATAAGTCTTCTAAATATGATCATAAACAAATAATTCGCATTTGGAGAAATTTAGTTCAAGGCCTAGTTTTTTAAAATTAAGTACTCATTGTTTTTTATATTCAATTAGATGTGAAGGAGGAAATGACTGGATAGATGGCCAGGCTGAAGATTGCTGGTCCTAGTGGGTCACCCTGTTGACATCCAACAGCTGACTGTATTACGTTATTCCTGTAGACCAAACTTGAGGGTTGGCCGTAGCATTGAAATGCGTATTTATATAATAGGCGGGATGTTTACTTTGACCTCAGTCAACAGGGTCCTCTGTCCACTGAATTGAACGCGTTCCGAACATCCACCTTCAGAAGGACCTCCCCCACGTTGTTGTTTAGGAAGGTGCAAGTTACATGAACGGCCGTCTCACAGCCCCCTGAGGTGCGGAACCCAGCTGGACAGGTTGACATTTTGATGTAAGGTCAGGTAAAATATGTTCGCAGCAGATCTTGGACACTACACGACGGATTGTGTTTCAATACCACCATCTTTTTTCTAAAGCGCAAAAAGACTAAAATCAGATTTTTCATTCCTTAGATTTCTGTTATTTCAAGGAAAGGGATGGCGCTGTGCTAGTAAAGGAGAAACGATACAGTTCATCTCGCTTACTTGCACAGTTCCATCCCTTTCCTTGAACTGTCATAATTCTACGGAATCAATTAAAAATCAGTGTTTAGCTCAATATCTGTTCACATACCTTACCTATTATAGTATAATTACATACCAGATACGGGCCATTTCAAGTACATACCAGATACGGACCACTTCAAGTACATACCAGATACGGACCACTTCAAGTACATACCAGATACGGACCACTTCAAGTACATACCAGATACGGACCACTTCAAGTACATACCAGGTACTTTCCACTTCAAGTCCGGCTTCTCCAAGAGAAAACAGTTGTTCAAGTTCTGAGGCGGCTTCTCACATATGAAATGTCTCTGCGTGGTGCAGTCCGAGGAGACGTACGGCTTCCTCTTATCGTATTTGACTCGTATACATCGGGTATCTTCGTCCGCGGTGCGGGGGAGGTGTGGTTCATTTTTGCTCCATTTGACTATGTGGTCACTCATCTCTATGTATTTACCTAAAAAGGAAAGAGATAGAAGCAGGACACATTAACGAGGTCGAATATCGTAATAGGTACCTAATGATTTGCTCCGACCGTTTTTTTAAGGCGTTATATTGCCAATCCTTTCTGTTTAGGTGTTTACCTATGACAGCTAAGGCACAATTAATTTCTGCAAGAAAAACTTGCCGTTTCGGTGAAAAATAAAGGTGACCTTCATCAGGCTTCGCGGAATGCTGAAAGGGAGTCTCAGCTGTAGGTTCAAATTCAAATTCAATTTTTTTTTTTATTTTGGGTCCACAAGAGCTTATGATTAAGTTAACAATATAAGAATAAATAAAAAATTCAGTAAATGAAGCCAATAATAGTTGTGCAACAGTTATACAATGAATAAATTCCTAGTACAGAATAGTTAAAATCAAAGTAAAAATTTAAAATTTTTATTATTATTTAATTTACAATATTATTATTATTATTGAGATTTAAAATATGACAAAGAATTTATTAAAGCAATTTGAGGTACATAATAAAGCCAATTCTGAAGGCTTTAATTTAAGTTTTAGTGCTGTCAAAGCTTAAAATTCTCCAAAGAATTTTAGCTTCTAATCCTAACTCTTATGGACTATTTTGTTATGAAGAAAATTTAGTGTTGACAGCACTAAAACTAAAATTAAAGCCTTCAGAATCGGCTTTACTAAGTGTATGTTGAGCATGCAAGTTAACGAGGGTGTCTTTACGGCTAGAGTATTGTGCGGTCTTTACCTTGTCAAAAATATTTCTGATTATGCGGACATCCGCATAATATTTTGGCAGACCTTTAAATATAGCTATCGAATCCTCGTGCTCTGATTGGTCGACTGGTGAAATTTGGGTTAATTACAAGGAGGTGGCGCACAACCAATATTTTTGTCAAATTGAATCAACACATGCAAAAATATAGTTCAAAATGTAACCACCACGTGGTGCCACCAGTCCAAAAAATGTAAAACTTAGTACGAAAATGATTAAATGCGGATGTCAAATGATGACGCTGAGATACTGGTAGTAGACACAGACCGATGACACTTAGATACTAGTAGTAGATACAGACCGATGACACTTAGATACTAGTAGTAGATACAGACCGATGACACTTAGATACTAGTAGTAGATACAGACCGATGACACTTAGATACTAGTAGTAGATACAGACCGATGACACTTAGATACTAGTAGTAGATACAGACCGATGACACTTAGATACTAGTAGTAGACACAGACCGATGACACTTAGATACTAGTAGTAGATACAGACCGATGACACTTAGATACTAGTAGTAGACACAGACCGATGACACTTAGATACTAGTAGTAGATACAGACCGATGACACTTAGATACTAGTAGTAGATACAGACCGATGACACTTAGATACTAGTAGTAGACACAGACCGATGACATTTAGATACTAGTAGTAGATACAGACCGATGACACTTAGATACTAGTAGTAGATACAGACCGATGACACTTAGATACTAGTAGTAGATACAGACCGATGACACTTAGATACTAGTAGTAGATACAGACCGATGACACTTAGATACTAGTAGTAGATACAGACCGATGACACTTAGATACTAGTAGTAGACACAGACCGATGACACTTAGATACTAGTAGTAGATACAGACCGATGACACTTAGATACTAGTAGTAGATACAGACCGATGACACTTAGATACTAGTAGTAGATACAGACCGATGACACTTAGATACTAGTAGTAGATACAGACCGATGACACTTAGATACTAGTAGTAGATACAGACCGATGACACTTAGATACTAGTAGTAGATACAGACCGATGACACTTAGATACTAGTAGTAGATACAGACCGATGACACTTAGATACTAGTAGTAGATACAGACCGATGACACTTAGATACTAGTAGTAGATACAGACCGATGACGCTTAGATACTAGTAGTAGATACAGACCGATGACACTTAGATACTAGTAGTAGATACAAACCGATGACACTTAGATACTAGTAGTAGATACAGACCGATGACACTTAGATACTAGTAGTAGATACAGACCGATGACACTTAGATACTAGTAGTAGATACAGACCGATGACACTTAGATACTAGTAGTAGATACAGACCGATGACGCTTAGATACTAGTAGTAGATACAGACCGATGACACTTAGATACTAGTAGTAGATACAGACCGATGACACTTAGATACTAGTAGTAGATACAGACCGATGACACTTAGATACTAGTAGTAGATACAGACCGATGACACTTAGATACTAGTAGTAGATACAGACCGATGACACTTAGATACTAGTAGTAGATACAGACCGATGACACTTAGATACTAGTAGTAGATACAGACCGATGACACTTAGATACTAGTAGTAGACACAGACCGATGACACTTAGATACTAGTAGTAGATACAGACCGATGACACTTAGATACTAGTAGTAGATACAGACCGATGACACTTAGATACTAGTAGTAGATACAGACCGATGACACTTAGATACTAGTAGTAGATACAGACCGATGACACTTAGATACTAGTAGTAGATACAGACCGATGACACTTAGATACTAGTAGTAGATACAGACCGATGACACTTAGATACTAGTAGTAGATACAGACCGATGACACTTAGTTACTAGTAGTAGATACAGACCGATGACACTTAGATACTAGTAGTAGATACAGACCGATGACACTTAGATACTAGTAGTAGATACAGACCGATGACACTTAGATACTAGTAGTAGATACAGACCGATGACACTTAGATACTAGTAGTAGATACAGACCGATGACACTTAGATACTAGTAGTAGATACAGACCGATGACACTTAGATACTAGTAGTAGATACAGACCGATGACACTTAGATACTAGTAGTAGATACAGACCGATGACACTTAGATACTAGTAGTAGATACAGATCGATGACACTTAGATACTAGTAGTAGATACAGACCGATGACACTTAGATACTAGTAGTAGATACAGACCGATGACACTTAGATACTAGTAGTAGATACAGACCGATGACACTTAGATACTAGTAGTAGATACAGACTGATGACACTTAGATACTAGTAGTAGATACAGACCGATGACACTTAGATACTAGTAGTAGATACAGACCGATGACGCTTAGATACTAGTAGTAGATACAGACCGATGACACTTAGATACTAGTAGTAGATACAGACCGATGACACTTAGATACTAGTAGTAGATACAGACCGATGACACTTAGATACTAGTAGTAGATACAGACCGATGACACTTAGATACTAGTAGTAGATACAGACCGATGACACTTAGATACTAGTAGTAGATACAGACCGATGACACTTAGATACTAGTAGTAGATACAGACCGATGACACTTAGATACTAGTAGTAGATACAGACCGATGACACTTAGATACTAGTAGTAGATACAGACCGATGACACTTAGATACTAGTAGTAGATACAGACCGATGACACTTAGATACTAGTAGTAGATACAGACCGATGACACTTAGATACTAGTAGTAGATACAGACCGATGACACTTAGATACTAGTAGTAGATACAGACCGATGACACTTAGATACTAGTAGTAGATATAGACCGATGACACTTAGATACTAGTAGTAGATACAGACCGATGACACTTAGATACTAGTAGTAGATACAGACCGATGACACTTAGATACTAGTAGTAGATACAGACCGATGACACTTAGATACTAGTAGTAGATACAGACCGATGACACTTAGATACTAGTAGTAGATACAGACCGATGACACTTAGATACTAGTAGTAGATACAGACCGATGACACTTAGATACTAGTAGTAGATACAGACCGATGACACTTAGATACTAGTAGTAGATACAGACCGATGACACTTAGATACTAGTAGTAGATACAGACCGATGACGCTTAGATACTAGTAGTAGATACAGACCGATGACACTTAGATACTAGTAGTAGATACAGACCGATGACACTTAGATACTAGTAGTAGATACAGACCGATGACACTTAGATACTAGTAGTAGATACAGACCGATGACACTTAGATACTAGTAGTAGATACAGACCGATGACACTTAGATACTAGTAGTAGATACAGACCGATGACACTTAGATACTAGTAGTAGATACAGACCGATGACACTTAGATACTAGTAGTAGATACAGACCGATGACACTTAGATACTAGTAGTAGATACAGACCGATGACACTGCGATACTCGTAGTGGATACAAACCGGTAACGCCGAGGTACTCGTAGTGGATACAAACCGGTAACGCTGAGGTACTCGTAGTGGATACAAACCGGTAACGCTGAGGTACTCGTAGTGGATACAAACCGGTAACGCTGAGGTACTCGTAGTGGATACAAACCGGTAACGCTGAGGTACTCGTAGTGGATACAAACCGGTAACGCTGAGGTACTCGTATTCATCACCAGCGTGTACAGAGAAGGGCTTCGACGAATAGCCAATGTACAACTCCCAACTAGTTAGAGTGTAAACGCTGTCGTTACTTGCACTTTTCGGTTTCCAGCCGTAAAACTACATTGTACGGTCGTGTCACGTTGTACGGTCGTGTCACGTTGTACGGTCGTGTCACGTTGTACGGTCGTGTCACGTTGTACGGTCGTGTCACGTTGTACGGTCGTGTCACGTTGTACGGTCGTGTCACGTTGCACGGTCGTGTCACGTGTTACGGTCGTGTCACGTTGCACGGTCGTGTCACGTTGCATGAAAAGAAAAAAATGAGTTTTGTTTTTAGCATAAGACCTCTCATAATTTAGTTGAGTATTTAGTATTTGTTTACAGCATTTAGTATTTGTTTATAGTATTTAGTATTTGTTTACAGCATTTAGTATTTGTTTATAGTATTTAGTATTTGTTTATAGTATTTAGTATCTGTTTATAGTATTTAGTATTTGTTTATAGTATTTAGTATCTGTTTATAGTATTTAGTATTTGTTTATAGTAACTTAATACCCCACAATAGTTCTAGATAATATTGTGTATACTATAATTACTTGCCTCGGATTGAGCTCCAATAAAAGTAAACAAAGAAAAGTTTAGTTCACACTTGACTCTTTTTGACAGTTATAGTGATGTACCAGAGGCTATGAGAAAGTTATTATTTTTTCATTCAATCATTCGGTCAATTTGTGCCTTTCGGTTTAAAATTATTTATTAAATTTTGATGTAATTTTTATAGTTGAACGGGGCCCAATTTGGAGCAGAATATAGGCTTTATTTAATTAAAATCGAACGACGGAAAAAAGTTATTGTCATTTATCGATTCTAGGAATTTACATTTTAGGGTTCCGTAGTCAACAACAAGGAACCCTTATAGTTTCGCCATGTTCGTCTGTCTGTCTGTCTGTCTATCTGTCCGCGGCTTAGCTTAGAAACTATTAGTACTAGAAAGCTGTAATTTGTTATGGGTTTACATATATTTATCACGCCGATAAAGTGGTACAGTAAAAATTTGAAAAAGATTTTTTTTAGGTTACCTCCCCTACACGTAAAGTGGGGATGATTTTTTTTTTTCTCGTCTATCCGCTAGTGTGGGGTGTTGTTGGATTGGTAATTTAAACAATATTAGGGGTGGGAGAAGACAATTTTTCGATCCAGGATTCCGTTTGCGAAATATTAAGCTTAAAGGTGTTAATTTTTGTTAGAGTTAAGTGTACCCCCCCCTGCCAGCGAAACGGTTATATTTGGAGACGTGAAAAAATCACAGCTGTAGTATACATAACGAAAATAAAAGGAAAACTATCACAGCTAAGTAGGCTTTACAAGTTAACGAGTACAGATCAAGCTAAACTTTTAGTCCCCTTTAAACACGGGGCGATTCGCATCAGATCTGTATTATTATAGATAATGGTATGGAACCCTTCGTGCGCAAGTCCTACTCGCACTTGGCTGGTTTCTTACTGTTAGAAGTTACTTAGCAAAAAAAAAATTAAGCGTTAATGGCTTATAGACGTCACGAATGAGTGTTAAAAGAAAACAAGAAAGCTTTGGTTAGAAGTATGTAACGTATCAAATTTTAGTATCTGTATATATAAAATTCGAAGTCCTGACTGACTGACTGACTGACTGATATATCAATGCACAGCCTAAACCGCTCTGGTCCTATAAACTTGAAATATTGCATATAGATACCTTATATAGTGTAGGCATCCACTAAAAAAGGATTTTTCAAAATTCACCCTCTAAGGGGGGGGAATGGTTGTCCAAAGTTTGTATGGGGAAACAAGATTAGTAAGACTATTTTATTCGAGACTTCACAGGAGTACTCCTATCCATAAATAAGTAAATATGTGTTTTAATTTTTTCAGAATTCAACCCCTAAAAGGGGAAAATGGGGTGACAGAGTCTGAAAATCATCATGAGTATCGTTTGTATCGTTTATCGGGTCGCTGATTACGAAAACAACAACGATTTTAAAATCCAACGTGGTAGACGTGAAAAAGACTTTTCCTGAATGCAAGCCCTAAAAGGGGGAAATGGGGTGACAAAGTCTGAAAACCAACATGGGTATCGTTTGTATGGTTTATCGGGTCGCAGATTACGAAAACAACAACGATTTCTAAATACAGTGTAGTGGACGTGAAATACCATCATCCCCTGTTAGGGTGCGATGGGGTTGAAATTTAGAAATGTGTGAATATCAATATGAGTGTCGTTTTTATGGTTTTTTTGGACGTCAATTACGAAAATGGCTTCGATTTTGAAATTTAATATAGTGGACATGAAAATTCTTGAAAATATGTGTGCCACAGCAAATCGGCTGTAACAGACGGACAGACAGACAGCCACACAAGTGATCCTTTTAGGGTTCCATTTTTTTCCTTTTGAGGTCTATCTATATCCCAGCAAAATATCTTTGGAACGGAAGGTGGTACATCCCTAGGGGTTGGACACCCCATGGGGGTGTAAAAAAAGTTTTTTTTTTATGTCAAAACTTTGACGGCCTGTATCTCCCAAACGGCTGATACAAGACCTATGTTCATAGTACTCTAAGAAAAGGGCTCAGCGAGATCTATATGACGCTAAATAAAAAAAGTTGAAAAAGAAAATTGCCAAAATTAAGATCGGCCATATCTTCCGAACGGCTTGTAAGGAGTTCGGGTTTCAACCACAGTGATCGGTCAAGCTGGGGCTACATGACCAAAAAAAAATTTGAATTTGACAGGTTTTGACAGTTTTTTGACAGGTCCAAAAAAGTATTCTGATTTGCATGGAACTCGGTATAAAGGGGCATTTTGGGTCGCCAATTACGCTGCCGTATTCAAATTTGACATTTTTTGACAACTGATATGGATTTTGACACTTTTTCGGAAAAACTTTGATCGGTGAGTCCACGTATTTGGCACTCTGGCAAGGCCAAAGGCCAAGCCAAGTTCCACGAGGCCGAAAAACGAGCATGTGCGGACGGAGTCAAGCATGCGGGTTTTCGGCCGAGCACTACACCTTGACTCCCAGAGGGAGTGAGAGCCTTTATAATGTTTGTTTCTGAAAAAAAAATGATTCGTTTCCTGTAGGCCACGCGAGCGTAGCCGCGGGCAGAAGCTTGTAAATAATGTTGGAGATAAATCATAATCGGAGCTTTTTTATAAGTGTTTCCGGTTTGTGCCGCGTGTAGCGCGTCACGCGGTCACCGGAACAATGGCGGCATCGGATTCGCCAATTGAGAAATTGACTGACAGGGATTATTAAATTATAATGGTGATAGTTATTGTAGCAATATTTACTGTAGGTACCTTATTCTGGTTCTTTCCTAATTTCTTTTTTTTTGTTTTTTATTCTGTCTTCCTTTTAATTTTATTAATTTTTTATCCTTAATTTATTGTACTCGCGGAACATCGATGAGATTATAATTTTCGTTTAGTTGCAGGTAACTAATTGTTATTTATCCACTATGCGTCTTTTTACTTTAAAAACTCGACATTGGCAGAACTAATGTGCAGAGTCAGTGCCGATAAAATGGCATTGATTCTGGGGGCACGGCAGTACCCCCGCCGAGTCTCGCAAAAAAAAAACGCGGAACGGCCGTACCATCCTTTTCTCGAAGCAACTCACGGCACTTTCAACCCCCCTGTATCTTCGTTGTGGGTAAAGCTAGAAGTCTGAAATTGCAGTACCCAAGAGTACTTACTGATCCTACTTTTGACCCCAAATTACAACTTTGTACCTATATTTGATTACGAAATATCTCAAGTCAAAGTTTCCTTATTTTCTCACTGACTGACTGACTGATCATCAAAAGTCTAAAGGTGTTCTAGCAGGCCTACAAACTGAAAATTTTGCATGCGGTTATTGTTAAGTGTACATTGCAACAAAAAAATATAAAAATTTTATTTGCGGTTGGTAATTTAATATTTCCATACAAAGTCTATACAAAAAGGTAAGTTTCCAACTGCATTTATAAATTTGTATGACACTAGATGACGTTGGTGGTATGCTGCTTTGCATTAAAGACATCTATCACGAAAAATTCTACCTCGTGACGCTAGATGGTAAAAAGTGTAAAAAAATGTATACCTTTATTTCCGAAAATAGAGCAAGTAGTAAAAATCAAAAATAAAACCGGTAAAGTGCGAATCGGACTCGCGCGTAAAGGGTTCCGTACCCCTCCACAATATGGGTACGGAACCCTAAAAGTAAATAATAACAATATAGATGCCATAGCAACATTAAGGCGACAAAAAACAAAGCGATAAAACGGTAACGCCTGACAAACAATTCGGTACCTTTTTAGTACGGAACCCTCATTTTTAACCGACTTCAAAAAGGAGGCGGTTCTCAATTCGACTGTATGTTTTTTTTTTTGGCGTTGTTACTCCATAACTCCGTCATTTCCCAACCGATTTGAACAATTCTTTTTTTTTTTGAAAGAGTGTACTTCTAGGTAGGTCCCATTTTGGGTTTGGTCATGATCTGATGAAGGTCTTCAGAGATAGGCAGTGGAACTTCTCAGAAAATGACAACATATCTCTTGAAATTGAGGCAATCGCCATGTACTTGGGTGCTGATTACAAGGTATTACTTGAAAATCGACATTCTTCCACCAGACCTTCGATCCTGGCTTCATCAACATATTCACCATAGAACTCTTCAACGGATCAGAGCACATAACTCGAGATTGCGGCAATCACTGCGTTAGGGTGCTGATTCAAGGGTATTACTTGGAGATTATCAGAATACCCACCTGACCTTCGATCCTGGCTTCATCACCATAGAACTCCTCAACGGATGACAGCACAAAACTTTAGATTGCGGCAACCAGTTTGTGTTAGGGTGCTCATTGCAGGGCATTGCTGAAAATTGCCAGTGTACCCACCTGAATTTCGATCTTGGCTTCATCACCGTAGAACTCTTCAACGGATGACAGCACATAACTCGAGATTGCGGTAATCATGTTGTGTTAGGGTGCTGATAGCAGGAAGCTACTCAAACATGGCTACTTATACTCACTTGAACTTCGTTTCATATTAACACCACGTTTGCAAGGACTACCTATACCTCACAATTTAACCCAGCAACACTAAAAAATGTGAAATAAAATAAACTTTTAACAAAAAAATAGCAACCGACTTCAATAGAACAGCAGTCATTCACTAAAAAGTTAATAATAATTCTACAAAGACCGATGGTACCGAAGCAACACTTTTGCCGACTTCTTTCTTCCTAAAACATTATGTTATCTAGAAGTCGGCGTATTTCCTACGATATAGCAACATAGAAACCAATATAAGAACGCCGACTTCTAGATAACATAACGTTTCAGGAAGAAAGAAGTCGGCAAAAGTGTTGCTTCGGTACCATCGGTCTTTGTAGAATTATTATTAACTTTTTAGTGAATGACTGCTGTTCTATTGAAGTCGGTTGCTATTTTTTTGTTAAAAGTTTATTATTATTTGTTATTTTACTTTAAAGTACTTGTTAATACAAAGTTACAAAGTAGTTTGTGCACAGCTCCATATGTTTTTACAAAACTGCTTAAGCCTGTCATGGCATTATTAAGAACCTTTTAATAATTTATTTAGATAACGTAATGTTGTTTTAGAAAAACTTACCACATATCCCTGAAAAATGTTCAGAAGACAACATTAATTATTGAGTCCTTGGGGTTTGATTTGATAATAACAATAACAATATTCAGATAACAAGATACATTACATTACAGAACCATAGATAAACTTTATTAATATAAGTACCTAATTACTTTAATAACATTATCCGTCTAAAATTCTAAACAACTTAAAAATTTTAAACTTAAAACATAAGTGAAACTAAAACTACCATAAGATTAAAATGCCTAAAAAACCTAATTAAGAAAATTGTACAATTATAATAAAAGTTTTTATTATTATTATTATTATTCAGTTTATGAATAAAATTTCAGGTAAGTTTGTTATTTTTATGATTATGTAGGTACTAATCTATATATTTTTTACTGGTATAACAGCGAAAATTACATACTAATTAAAAATATCTTAAATTAAATGAAAAATTTTATTTAGATCGTTGCCGCTGGGGAGAGTACCCAAGAGACTGGCAGCGTTACCTCGTTGAATCGATAGACTAATCCTCTGGCCGAGGTATGCTCTTGGATCACCAGAGGCGTCGACCAGACGCGACGATAGTTCTTGAAACAGTCGTCGCGCACTTGGGCCCCATGGTCCCAGAGTTTCAACTCCGAACGGCGCAAATATGTAGCCCTCGCTAAGGGCGACATACCCGCGCCGCTTTCGGGACTCCGCTGCCTCTGCAGCCGCGCCAGCACCGACCGAGGTAGCCTGTAGGTAGGACGGGGCAAGTGTGTCTGCACATGTGGCGTCCCACACAAGCGGCTTGCCATGCTTCCGTGCAAGGAGCATCATTCCATCGGGCCGCTTACCATCGTCCCGGGTTAACCCTGGTGGTTCGAGAATGCTCGGTACATTGGCACTGACAAGGGCCCGACGGATGACGTCATTGAGGTTAGCGTGGCGGGCTGAACGTCCGGCGCTTAGCTGGCATGATAGACCATGGTGCCCGAACTGGCCGACGTGCACTCCACAACGGCAACGGTGTGGTTCATTGATCTTCGTGCCTAAGCGAAGACCGCAAGCCAAAGTACACTTTTCAGTCACGGGCCCATAGGGACCCGGTCATTTGAAAGGCATTCATGGGGCCGAAGCCAACATTGAAGAGGCCTTTGGTACCATTTAATCTAAATGTGAGATGGCTGCATCCATGGATGCCTCTTCCTCAATGTATCGTTGTGATACACTAACGGACAGTCCCCTACAGTTACCAAACTATTGCCAGGAAGGAAGCGACTTGGAGTGGGCTATGAGAATGGGATGTTAAATGGGCCGGATAACAGGGCTATGGAGTGAGATAACGATCATCTGCCTCGAAAATGTCTCACAAATTTAAGTATGGCAGATGGTGACTTGCTGCTTGATAACTATCTAACAGGATAGCCGTTGTGGGCCCCCTATCTAGCCACCATGGGGCGGCGAGGGGGCAACACTATATACAACGTGTAACAAAAAGTTGCAACCACACTTGAAGAGCCCGTTCAATCAATGTTATATAACAACCTTTATCATGGAACAAACACTGTATCTCGAAAAAAAAAATTTACTGTTGTACAATTTTATTAATAAGATAACAAGATTAGTTATTGAGTCCTTGGGATTTGATAATAACAATAAAAAAAGTCCATTGATTCCAGAAACAAGCTGTAAATATCTAGGTTTTATTATTGAAACAAAGCTAATTCACGTTAGATTAACTGATGACAAAAAGACACACATTACTAATGAAATCAGAGATTTTATGGTTCAATAGCAATGCAAGATTAGATGTTTCTTGCTAGCGCAGTGGGTCTGCTTGTATTTGCATGTTCAGCCATTCAATATGGCAGGGTGTATACAAAAGGTCTGCTTGTATTTGCATGTTCAGCCATTCAATATGACAGGATGTATACAAAAGGTCTGCTTGTATTTGCATGTTCAGCCATTCAATATGACAGGATGTATACAAAAGGTCTGCTTGTATTTGCATGTTCAGCCATTCAATATGACAGGATGTATACAAAAGGTCTGCTTGTATTTGCATGTTCAGCCATTCAATATGACAGGATGTATACAAAAGGTCTGCTTGTATTTGCATGTTCAGCCATTCAATATGGCAGGATGTATACAAAAGGTCTGCTTGTATTTGCTTGTCCAGCCATTCAATATGGCAGGGTGTATACAAAAGGTCTGCTTGTATTTGCTTGTCCAGCCATTCAATATGGCAGGGTGTATACAAAAGGTCTGCTTGTATTTGCATGTTCAACCATTCAATATGGCAGGATGTAAACAAAAGGTCTGCTTGTATTTGCATGTTCAGCAATTCAATATGGCAGGGTGTATACAAAAGGTCTGCTTGTATTTGCATGTTCAACCATTCAATATGGCAGGATGTAAACAAAAGGTCTGCTTGTATTTTTCATGTTCAGCAATTCAATATGGCAGGGTGTATACAAAAGGTCTGCTTGTATTTGCTTGTCCAGCCATTCAATATGGCAGGGTGTATACAAAAGGTCTGCTTGTATTTGCATGTTCAACCATTCAATATGGCAGGATGTAAACAAAAGGTCTGCTTGTATTTGCATGTTCAGCAATTCAATATGGCAGGGTGTATACAAAAGGTCTGCTTGTATTTGCATGTTCAACCATTCAATATGGCAGGATGTAAACAAAAGGTCTGCTTGTATTTGCATGTTCAGCAATTCAATATGGCAGGGTGTATACAAAAGGTCTGCTTGTATTTGCATGTCCAGCCATTCAATATGGCAGGATGTATACAAAAGGTCTGCTTGTATCTGTATGTCTGCATTTTAATACTTATAGTTTTCTAAAAAGTTTAAAGTTACACAAAGATCAGATTGGCAAACTAAATGTGTTAAAGACTTGTGAATACAAATTCAAATAGGTAATAAATTGCTTAGTTTGTGTCTTGTATATTTATCATCATACTTACCTGTTGAAGTATATTCAAATTTCCTAACCAACTGTGAAGAAGTCATCTTGGCAGATAACGCTGATAATCAATTGATTATCGGGGAATTTTACTTATCTGACATCACATGGTCTCAAATTGATAAACATTTATTAATTTGTAGATATATATTAATAATTTGAAATATTCCGCTAAACACTCTTACCATGCTATTCAAAATGCAGACTCAAGCACCGCCCGCCCTCCCGCATAAAACATGCACAAACAAAGCAAGCAGTACGAGCACAAAATAAAGCAATCTTAAATAACAAGCAGGAAAACTTATCGACACGTGTTTCGCCTCTAAACGAGGCATCCTCGGGATGTGTAGTCCGCCCGACCGCTCGACAGCAAAATAAAAAAGGGGCCTACCTCGGACAGCGGATTAGCCTCGCAATCCAACGAGGTAACGCCACCAGCCTGCTGGGGACCCTCCCCTGCGGCAGCGATTTAAACAATATTTTTTATTTAATTTAGTCTATTTTTAATTTTATATTCTTTGTAGTTAGTGTATATTTAAAGTATTATTTATAATTTAGTATTATTTATGTTATTTAAGTTTTTTATGGTAAGAGTATTTAGCGGAATATTGCAAAATATTAATATATCCACAAATTCATGATGGACTTCCGCAAAGTAACGCCTTTTTCAATAGATTTTCAAACATTTATTTCCAATAGGAGTTACTAACACTAAAGAAATTAACTTACATGAACTAATTAGCACTTGTAATGTTCATCAAATGAATCACATAACAAATAATAATAACAGAATTCTTGATCTGATCTTAGCAAGTCACAATGTTGAATTGGAAATCTTTGAATCAGACCCTATTAGTACTATTGATCTTCATCACACACCATTGCAAACACTCACCTTCAATCACTTACCCCAGACACAACAACTCCCAGATATCAATTTTATAAAACTAATTATGAGGCATGTTTGTCTCAACTATACAGTTTAAACAGTATATTAAGCAGGGCCTACTGAAAAAGGCATATTATAAAATAAATGAATATTTGGATGATGGTGAAGCATGGTGTTACAGTGATAATGATAGTAACTTATAATTTAATTAAATAGTATAATTTCTTAACTTATGATTTCTCTAAGGTGTAAACATTATTTGATTACAGACTGTAAAAGGAAAAGGACTATATGAGACAGGTAGACAAAGATATATATTTATGTTTTTCTTTTTTTCATTAACCTGAATTCCTGCTGTCTTGTATTTTCTTATCCCTTGGTTAAAGTAGATATAAGTCATATATTGTATAGTATAAGTTTTATGTTGAAAAAAAAAGAAATGATCTTGCTAAGTTTCTTGCCCTTCTTCTTAGCAAGACTAATCGAATGGGCGGAGGTAGGCATGTATTTATATATGTAACCTATAAGTATGTAGTATATAGGATGGGATTTGGTCGGCCGCCTGGATTCGTGCTGGGGGCTCGGTTGGTGATCATTGAACCTTGTTCCTGGTCCCTGGCCGGGTCTCCGGTATGGGTTCGGGCGGCTGATTGGATTTTACCTTGTATAATATATATTTTACCTATCATTTTAATCGTAAATATATTGCTACATAAATTAAATAAACCTTTAATTTAGTTCATGTACATTTATTATTTTATTACATATATTTTCTTTATTAGATTAAATTTGACGTGTAAAAAGTGTATATATCTATACCTGCTTTGCAAAATAAACTATTTGAATTTGAATTTGACTCAATTCTATTGATTGGAAATCGTATGATTCATTGAACTGTATTGACTTTGTACTTGAATTGTATAACATTATTTGGCAAATAATTGATAAAAAGACACCAAAATCTAAACCTAAACAGTCATGCTACCCTTCGTGGTTTAGCGCCCCTCTTATAAAGATATTGAAGCAGAAAAATAAATTTCACCATCGTTATAAAAAGATCGGTAATCGTAGAGATTTTGATACCTTCTCCCTGCTTAGATCAAGAGCTAAAACTTCTTTAAAAGATTGCTTTACTAAATTTATATACAATATCGAATGTGATCTTCTTCATACTCATTCAAAAATAAACTTGACAATTTCATGAAAACTAAAGTGCAGTGATATACATAAAATCAGCTTTTAGCTGCCTGTGTATCAATAATAATAATAATAATAAATTTATAGACCAAAAGACCCCATATTATAAATACAAATTAGCCTCTTAAAGTCCAACCCTACGTCCGAGCCGAACAGCAGGCCACGTGAGAGGCGGACAACGTGTACAAAACTTACACGGCTAACAGGGCAATGGCAAACTCTAAATGATGGTAAATAATGGAATACGTATAGGGCCGCTACCTGGGGGTGATCGCCAGGGCGCGTCTGGGGCTGGCGCTGGACGTGGCAGCATGCGAGCCGCCAGCACAAACCGTAGACTGGTCCAACCATCTGACCAGTCCACCAATCCACCATCACCACCAGTTGGCTTGGTGTCGGCAGGGTCTTCACAGACCCAGCATTCGGCACTCGCCGCTGGTGAGAGAGTACGGCGCATGAGATGGTCTAGCGAAATGAATGCCAATGCCATGCGCGCGTACTTCAGAGCAACGGGGGGCAATACCGGTGCAACGGGATATCGAGCAGTAATGTTCCGCGAATTTCTGTTACTGGAGCCCTCGATAACTGTCACGGAACAAAACCTGGCGGACAGAGTTCGGTATATACAGCGCTCTAACGTATTTAGCGCTGCCGAACTCGAACAACTGAGACGCGAGACTGTTCCTGTAATGGATAATGCACCACATGTGGAAGATGTCTCTACCCAACCAAATGGCAATGAAGAGACAGAACTTAATCCACAAAATGTCGCAGAAGATAACATTGCAGAAACAGTCTCCCAGGATTTAGAGCAAATGAGGAGCATATTAGAAGAGACGATTATAGAATATCGCCAAGTGCTTATGGAACTAAGGCCTCGGCTTCCCCGAGTGCCTCTGAGCATCAAGGTTCGGGATGTCGTTGGGGTCATTAATCAGATGCTGCCTCCATTTCTGGAAAGCAGCATCGACCTCTGGGATACGGATACGGTTCTATTCAGCGCCGCTATGGCAGTTTGCCGGATAGTTGGCGTTCGTATGCCAGGTACTGGATCAACCACTCCCAGAAGTGATCAGATACCAGCCTGGCAACGCAGAATTAACCGCCGTATCACCAGAGCAAGGATCCTTATCGGCAAACTAACCAGCTTCAGGTCAGGCAACACGAGGCCTAGAGTGATGCGCTTTGTTACGGAGGCATTTGCTGGGCAACACATTGATATATCGCACCCAGACTTTAACCAAAACCTAACAGAGCGCATCGACTACCTGAAGCAGAAGATTGCTGCTTGGGGTAAACGATTAAGGCGATACTCCGAAACGGTAAAGAGGCACCAACATAATCGTCTCTTCGAGAGTGACCAAAAGAAGTTTTACAGAACTCTGGAGCGTCCGGAAATGAGATCGATAGGCGCTCGACCGGAGCAGGCTGATGTAGTCGCCTTCTGGCGAAGCCTATGGTCACAGCCTGTCACTCATCAGGAGGGTCCGTGGTTCGAAGCTGTCGAGGGAGCATGTGCGTCTATCACGCCAATGAACCCAGTCAGAATCTCGGAGGAGGACGTAACTGCTGCGGTCCGTAAAGCCCCGAACTGGAAAAGTCCAGGACCAGACGGACTGCAGCATTACTGGCTGAAAGGATTCTGGCGTTCCCATGCTACCCTCGCAAGGCAGTTCCAACAGGCCCTTGACGATGGTACGCTCCCGAACTTCTTAACTACCGGAATCACTCACTTAGCTCCAAAAAGCGAAGATACCGCGGATCCATCGAAATACCGCCCCATCACGTGTCTTTGTACTCTATACAAGACGCTTACTTCCGTTCTGAACTCCAAGATTTCTCAACACATTGTTGAAAATCACATCATCTCGGATGCTCAGAACGGATGTAGGGGTGGTAGCCGCGGTAGCAAGGAGCTGCTCCTCATTGACGCGGTCGCTGGCAAACTGGTCAGACGCAACCGTCGGAACTTCTCCGCCGCCTGGATAGACTACAAAAAGGCTTTCGACTCGGTCCCCCACTCATGGCTCCTAAGGGTCCTTGAGCTGTACAAAGTCGACAATACAGTTCGACACTTCTTTGAAGCATGTATGGGGCAATGGAGTACTATCCTTAGTCTCGCAGGCGAGAAAATGACGGATGCCGATGACCAAATACGGATAAAAAGGGGTATTTTCCAGGGTGATTGTCTGAGCCCGCTTTGGTTTTGCTTGTCGCTGAACCCTTTGAGTCAACTTTTGGAGAAATCAGCGGCGGGCTTTCAGTTTCGGAGGGGAGGAATGCGGATATCGCACCTTCTCTACATGGATGACCTGAAGCTTTTTGGCCCCACAGCTCAGAAACTGGAGGAGTTGTTGAAGATCACTGATGATTTCAGCAACTCCATCAGAATGGAGCTAGGGGTCGAAAAGTGTGCGGTCTTGCATGTGGAGAGGGGTCATGTTGTTCGCTCCGATGGAGTCGATGTCGGCTCCAATCGATTGAAATCCCTTTCTGAGACTGAAACATACCGGTATCTGGGCATGTCCCAAACTATCGGTGTGAATGAAGCAGACATGAAACAAGCCGTTTGTGGGGTATTTTATAATCGCCTGACAAAAGTGCTTGAGAGCTTTTTGTCGGGCGGAAATAAGGTACGAGCTTATAATGCTTGGGTCATGCCTGTTCTCATGTACACATTCGGAATGCTCAGATGGACTCAGACCAAACTAGATGCTCTGGACAGAAAAGTCCGCACAATCCTGACCTTTCATAGGATGCATCAACCGAGATCGTCGGTCATGAGACTGTATCTCCCACGGAAATGTGGTGGTCGAGGCCTTTTAAACGCCAAGGCTATGCACAACCGTGAAATATGCAGTCTCAGGGATTATTTCCTGTCGAAAACGGATGATGCAATCCACAAAGAAGTCGTGGCATGTGATAAAGGACTTACCCCTTTGTCCTTAGCCAGCGAAGAATGGCGCGACCCGGTTGTACTTAGCACCGCTGAACGAGAATCTGTGTGGCGAGGAAAGGAATTGCACGGGAGGTTTCACAAGGCGCTTCACGAGCCTCACGTTGACAAAAAAACCTCCATGCATTGGCTGCGCTTTGGTGACCTCTTCGGGGAAACTGAGGGTTTTATCTGTGCAATACAAGATCAGGTGATCAAGACACGTAACTACCGGAAATACATTATCAAGGATGGGACCCAGGACATCTGCCGGGCATGTGCCCATCCTGGAGAATCTCTCCGACACGTTATTTCCGGGTGTTCCGCTCTTGCCAACACTGAGTATCTGCACAGACACAACCAAGTGGCCAAAATCCTTCATCAAGAACTCGCCCACAAGTTCGACCTCGTAAATCAGAAGGTGCCATATTACAAGTACTCACCGGCGCCAGTACTAGAAAACGGCCGCGCCAAGCTCTATTGGGATCGATCTGTCATCACGGATAGGACTATTCTCACGAATAAACCTGATATCGTGTTGATGGACCGGGCGCAGTCTCGGGTGTTTTTGGTGGATATCACAATCCCACACGATGAAAACCTCGTGAAAGCCGAAACCGAGAAGAGGAGGAAGTATCTCGACCTGGCTCACGAGGTTACCGATATGTGGGGCGTGGCATCCACCGAAATAATCCCAGTTGTTTTATCCGCGAACGGGTTAATACCAACCACTCTCGAAACCAACCTGAGACGGTTGGGATTCCGCGGCAGTTCGCTTCCAGCGCGGATGCAGAAGGCGGTTCTGCTCGATACTGCTCGCATCGTTCGCCGGTTTCTTTCCCTGGGGCTCTGAACCTCGGTCGACTGTGCTTCTGCCGAGGGATGTACCGTTTCTCTCTCTTTAAATTCTTTTGGCCAAGAGGGAGAGACGAGATCAAAAATTCTCAAAATAATAATAAATTTATAGACCAAAAGACCCCATATTATAAATACAAACCTGAAAAAATTCTCGAAAATAACCTTTTGGAAATATACTGGGACCGCACAACCATAACATTTTAACCGACCGGACATCATCATCACCATTCACGACAAACAAAAGAACATTGTTTACTTGATAGATATAGCGATACCCAATACTCACAATATGCAATCGACACACACGGAAAAAATAAGCAAGTACAAAGATCTGGCTATGGAAATTAAAACACAATGGCGTGTAAACACTGTTAAAATAGTCCCTATCGTAATATCAACTACAGGCGTTATTCCTAAAAATATTGTGACTAGTTTAAATACTTTGGATATCCCGACTCATACAATTCATCTTCTGCAAAAAGCTGTAATTCTGAACACCTGTCGTATCACAAGAAAATTCCTTCAGTCTAACTCATCCCAGAACACATACCTATTCATGTAAACTACTCTGCACTTGGCTTCGGTCCGTGCCACTTTTACCTCTTAGAAAAAGAGAGAAATTAAGAATAAAACAGAATAATAAAAATAATAATAATCTTAAAGCCTTTTGGAGATACACCCAAATGAAGAAAACTACAAATAACATTCCTGCCTCTGTCTTTTACAATTACGTAACCGCTGATACTGGTCAAGACATCACTAATCTGTTTGCCGAATACTTGCCGAATTGTTGCCGAATAGTCTATTTTTCAGTCTTGTTACTGTACCATTTAATAGTAGTTTATGCTACAAGGGCGCAAAGGAATAAATTACGAGGACGATTTAAAACACGAGCGTAGCGAGTGTTTTAAACGTAACCGAGTAATTTATTGCTCTTACGCCCGTGTATCATACTACGTTTTTCAATGCATAGTGTGAGGAAATAAAACAAATATAATTTTGTGAACTTTAAATTGTAATTGGCTCAAAAGGACTGTATCCAGAGCCGTTAAACAGTGGAAAAAAAGTATAACGTCTATGGTACACAGGAAAGGCTGCAGGTTAGCCAACCATTGCAAATGAATTAAAAAAAAAATAATAATAATGCCCTAGGGCAAAATAATCGACTTTCTGTTCGGTTTTGATGCATAAAAAGTGGGCCTTTACGAGCACATGCATTGAAAATAAAATAAAATACCCATTTTGTATTTTTAGTTTTTTTTTTTCTCTTTTGTACTGAAAATATTTACTTAATTAAAACAATTTAATTTAAAAAAAAACTCTATTTTATGTGGGCAAATTACTCTTATTGCTATTTTTGTGCCAAATTTCAAGTCTTTATCTTTAACGGTGCTAAATTTATGATGCTGTGACATAGACGGACAAGAGTCTCACCATAACGATTCCATTTAGCATCTCTCCAGAACTGCCAGTCGACCTGCTTTGCTTGCTTCTCTGTGTGCTTTGCTCTGTAAGTAGTGGTTGCTGACTGGTCTACAGACATCCCACAAATCTCTTCTCTGTGTGCTTTGCTCTGTAAGTAGTGGTTGCTGACTGGTCTACAGACATCCCACAAATCTCTTCTCTGTGTGCTTTGCTCTGTAAGTAGTGGTTGCTGACTGGTCTACAGACATCCCACAAATCTCTTCTCTGTGTGCTTTGCTCTGTAAGTAGTGGTTGCTGACTGGTCTACAGACATCCCACAAATCTCTTCTCTGTGTGCTTTGCTCTGTAAGTAGTGGTTGCTGACTGGTCTACAGACATCCCACAAATCTCTTCTCTGTGTGCTTTGCTCTGTAAGTAGTGGTTGCTGACTGGTCTACAGACATCCCACAAATCTCTTCTCTGTGTGCTTTGCTCTGTAAGTAGTGGTTGCTGACTGGTCTACAGACATCCCACAAATCTCTTCTCTGTGTGCTTTGCTCTGTAAGTAGTGGTTGCTGACTGGTCTACAGACATCCCACAAATCTCTTCACCAGTGGCTCCAAGAAGCTGTCACACCCCGGTAAACCGCGTCGACCCGCGGGCTAAACCTAGTGAAGGTGACTGTACGCACAAATTAGTGTATGCAGTTCTCAAGTCGGGTGATCCCCCGCACTGTACATGAAGACTGAATCGGTATGGAAGGTGGACCCGGCAGTATGACAAATGTTCCGGCAACTGTGGCGGTACAGCAAGGTACCTGTAATGTGCCTCAAGGGCACACGTCTGGATCCGCATAGAGACCTGTGGCCATATACTGCATCCCTGAATTTCGGTCAGTTGTATCGGTCTTCCGCTCCACTGACACACAGGATAAGGGACGAGGGAGGGGGGGGGTGTGGCTGCGAAAACGTGGCGTGAGTATATTATAGTAACCCACTATAATATACTCACGCGCCGTTGACCCTTGCGAGGATCTGTGGTGCATGGTGCAAGTCATAAAATTTAAAAAATTACAAAGATGCAAGGAGGTTTTGCTGTCCAAAAAAAAAAATTATTTATGCGCGCTCTAGCAATAATTGAATGATGATAAACACCATAACGCATAAGATTCTTGATTTACTCATTTAAAAATACGTGTTTTGTTTCCGCAAACAAAAATATTTTTGTTGTATTTCCTCGCAAAATGCATTGAAAAATGTTGTAAGATACTTGAGCGTAAAAGGTTTTTATCCGAATGCGTGCCAATGAAAACACTCGCTGCGCTCGTGTTTTCAATTTGGCACTTATTCGTATAAAACCTTACTTTCCGCACGTGTATCTTAAATAACTATTTTCGGCTTTGCCGGATGGTCACTAAATACAATCACACACCCAAATTGATCGCGTAGATTATTATCATCCAGAGCATTACCGAACTCACAAAACGTCGAAAGCTTTTTCAACTACGCCACATATTGCTTGATGTATTTCCCACCAGCTTGCTGTCTAAGATGAAAGCGAAACATCTCAGCAAGTTGGGAATGTTCAGGTTGTGGAACATTATGTTCTTTCATAACCGCCAGTTACTGTAGACTGTCTATTGTAAACTCTCAAACTTTTCTTCCGTCGAAAACTTCTGATTGATCAGGTTCACCGTTAGCTCGTATGATCAGGTTCACCGTTAGCTCGTATGATCAGGTTCACCGTTAGCTCGTATGATCAGGTTCACCGTTAGCTCGTATGATCAGGTTCACCGTTAGCTCGTATGATCAGGTTCACCGTTAGCTCGTATGATCAGGTTCACCGTTAGCTCGAATGATCAGGTTCACCGTAAGCTCGTATGATCAGGTTCACCGTTAGCTCGTATGATCAGGTTCACCGTTAGCTCGTATGATCAGGTTCACCGTTAGCTCGTATGATCAGGTTCACCGTTAGCTCGTATGATCAGGTTCAATGTTAGCTCGTATGATCAGGTTCACCGTTAGCTCGTATGATCAGGTTCAATGTTAGTTCGTATGATCAGGTTCACCGTTAGCTCGTATGATCAGATTCACCGTTAGCTCGTATGATCAGGTTCACCGTTAGCTCGTATGATCAGGTTCAATGTTAGTTCGTATGATCAGGTTCACCGTTAGCTCGTATGATCAGATTCACCGTTAGCTCGTATGATCAGGTTCACCGTTAGCTCGTATGATCAGGTTCATCGTTAGCTCGTATGATCAGGTTCACCGTTAGCTCGTATGATCAGGTTCAATGTTAGCTCGTATGATCAGGTTCACCGTTAGCTCGTATGATCTGGTTCACCGTTAGCTTGTATGATCAGGTTCAATGTTAGCTCGTATGATCAGGTTCACTGTTAGCTCGTACGATCAGGTTCACCGTTAGCTCGTATGATCAGGTTCACCGTTAGCTCGTATGATCAGGTTCAATGTTAGCTCGTATGATCAGGTTCACCGTTAGCTCGTATGATCAGGTTCAATGTTAGTTCGTATGATCAGGTTCACCGTTAGCTCGTATGATCAGATTCACCGTTAGCTCGTATGATCAGGTTCACCGTTAGCTCGTATGATCAGGTTCATCGTTAGCTCGTATGATCAGGTTCACCGTTAGCTCGTATGATCAGGTTCACCGTTAGCTCGTACGATCAGGTTCACCGTTAGCTCGTACGATCAGGTTCACCGTTAGCTCGTTTGATCAGGTTCACCGTTAGCTCGTATGATCAGGTTCAATGTTAGCTCGTATGATCAGGTTCACCGTTAGCTCGTATGATCAGATTCACCGTTAGCTCGTATGATCAGGTTCATCGTTAGCTCGTATGATCAGGTTCACCGTTAGCTCGTATGATCAGGTTCACCGTTAGCTCGTATGATCAGGTTCATCGTTAGCTCGTATGATCAGGTTCACCGTTAGCTCGTATGATCAGGTTCACCGTTAGCTCGTATGATCAGGTTCACCGTTAGCTTGTATGATCTGGTTCACCGTTAGCTCGTATGATCAGGTTCATCGTTAGCTCGTATGATCAGGTTCACCGTTAGCTCGTATGTGTTATCACCTACAGCAGCAATTAAGAGGATGGCATACCCTAGCAACTTTTTTGTTACCCGTCCAGCACAATAATTCTAATGGCAAAGACCTTATTTGCTTTCATAGGCGTTTATAATGTTGGCTCTTTGGCCTCTTGCTCTTGGACGCGTATTACTAGTGATCACGCAGCGAAACAACAAATTGGTGTGTTTTTAGCTAATACTGAAATATTTTGTAGGGGATAAAATATTGGATTTAGGTAACATTCCTTCATACTTCTATTGCCTATTTTATAAAAAAAAACAAGTTGATCTCTTAACCACGTTTTTGAAACGAACTTTTGAAGACCAAAAAAAGAGGGTAGAAAACATTATTTTTATTGACAAAAATATTAATCTCGAAACATTGTTTATAGGTGGAATCCCTATATATCCCTAGATAAATCAAATATATTTTCTTCAATATGAGGAGAGACCTAGTTTCTTCTAATGAACCCTTGAACACCTGGTGTTGTTGATGTTCTAGCGTCAGGTGTCCCGTTAACGTGGATGTCTTTAAGAGGTCCTCGATCTTATTAGCCTTGAAATAGGTATTCAAATTCCTCAATTTTTCCCCAATGACATTTTCACCAAAAAAACGTATTGTGGCCTACACAACACACCAAAATTGAATACTTGTCGCCAAATAGTCTATATACGCTATATACGGGAAATAAGAAGGTAACACAGGAGGTTGTTCAACGGTACAATGTCGACTGCTTGATGAACAGACAAAATTAATGTACCTGCATATAGCAAAACAATATTCATTAAAAAAACGAAATTTGACTTGAACCCAAACTCATAAAAAGTTCTAAGACACATACGTCTGGAATTCTTTCAGGTGGGTTATTTTACGGTTATACTACCTGGATTGTTCTATGTCCCAAAAACCATATTGTTGATACGAGCAAAACATTTTTTTTTTTAAAAAGCCTGAACCTGACCTGAACACCATTTCACAAAAAGTTCAAAGACACAGACGTCTGAATTCAATCCAGGCAGTTCTTACGCTTTTTTTAATCACCTTTGCTCTATGTCCCAAAAACCTGTAATTTTTTATCGAATGAAACAATTCTCATTTAAGAGAAACTTCAACCTGACCTGAACCGAAACTCGCAAAAAGTTCAAAGACACAGACATCTGAATTCCTTCAAGATAGGTCTCATGTTATACCTGGCTTAGGAGCGATTTTGCAGGTGGATTGTGAGAAACCCGCCATTTCTAAATATTTGAAAAAGAACATTTAAATTCTAAATTCACAATAGTTATTCAACACAAAAAATTCAAGGGCCCTGGAGGGAAACTACCGTAAATCATAATCAATGCGCATGATAAAGTAAAATCTACCTGGAAACTAATAAATAGTCACATAAAAGAGACAAAATCAGTAGAGCAAAATAGTTTTAGTGGATTAACGGATGGTTCAAACATAGCAAAATCGGACATTGAAGCAGCTAATCTCTTAAATAACTTTTTTACTGGTTCAAATAGTAATCCGATTACTGCACGTGATAATTTGAATGACATGTTGCCTCCGTACCATGTAAATTCAATGTTTTTAGGTGATATTGACAAGAATGATCTTTATAAAGTAGTAAAATCTTTAAACAATAAAAAATCCAGTGGTTACGATGGAATTTCAACATTTGTACTAAGAAATATTTTCGAGGTCATTGCTGATCCTCTACTTTTTGTAATAAACAAATCTATCGGTGATGGTGTGTTTCCATCGGAATTAAAAAAGGCAAATGTAAAGCCTGTGTACAAAAAAGGTGATAAACTGGATTGCAATAACTACAGGCCAATCTCGTTGCTGCCAGCCTTGTCAAAAATATTTGAAAAGATAATGGAGTGTAAATTACGCTCTTTTTTAGTGTTTAACAAAGTCCTATCTAAGGAACAATTTGGATTTCAAAAGGGATTATCTACAATCGATGCAATTTTTGACTTTACTGAGTATATAGCAGAGGCATTAAATGGTAAGGACAATGTCATTACAGTTCTATTAGATTTGTGCAAAGCCTTCGACAACGTTGACCATATGATCATGCTTGATATACTTAATAGATATGGAATAAGAGGTAAAGTTAATAACTGGTTTGAATCTTATCTCAAAGAAAGGCAGCAAAGTGTAGTCATTCCTACTCTTGTTGATAACAAAATTTTAACTCAAGTTGAATCAACGACTAATTACATTCAAAAAGGAGTTCCACAGGGTAGCATACTAGGACCGCTTCTCTTTCTATTGTATATAAATCACTTACCCTATCTTGTTCAAAATTAGGTTGTTATGTTTGCTGATGACGTTTCAGTGTTTTTCAGGTTTGAACGAACTAATAAAACTGATCTTTCTAGGTTGATAATAAACACCATCAGTACGGTTATAAATTGGTTTAAGTCACTAAATCTTAGCACCAACGTGACTAAAACGAAAATCATACATTTCAAAAATTATAATACTGGGAACTTAGATATAAATGTTAAGATCAATAACGAAACCATTGAATTTGTATCAAACGCTAAATTTCTCGGTGTCCATATGGATGAAACTTTATATTGGAAAAGCCACATTGAATACTTAGCAAACAAAATGAGCAGTTTTTGCTACGCTTTAAGATATTTACGCAACATTTCAACAATGAAGGCGTCTATGCAAGCATATTACGCTTTTTTTCAATCAAGGACCCTATATGGGTTAGCCATCTGGGGGAGTAGCACTGACATTCATAGAATATTCTTGCTCCAAAAAAGATGTATTAGGATACTTGGTGGTCTCAAATCAAATCGAGACTCATGCAGGAAAATGTTTGTTGATTTGCAGATTCACACCATCACTGCACTTTATGTCATTGAGCTGTGTAATTTGGTCAAAAGATATCCTGACAAGTTTCCGTGTAGAAAGACCGCGAGTAAGAGGCGTATTGAAAAGTACAAATTTGACTTAGCTATTCCATCGGCTAGAACCGCTGCATATACACGGTCAACTAAATTCATGGCTATAAAAGTGTTTAATAGCCTACCTGGTGAAATAAAATCACTCACAGGGAGTAAATTTCAAATAAAATTGAAGAGGTACCTAGTTGCAATGTGTCCCTACAGCCTAACAGAATTTTATAATTACAGTAAGCAAATTTAATGACATGAATGTTTTACGTATTCAATTTTATTAAATATTTCTTAAAATTATTTGACATTGAATAAACTGTATAATAACAATTAAAATTCAGTGCTTAAAAATATTTGTGAGTGTAATTACTATCTATAATTATAATTGTGAATGGAATTTAATATAATATGTTATTTAAGCTTAGTTAGTGTTATCATGAATCGATGTATAGTGATTAATTTAAAAAAAGAAATGTTTTTGTTTTTAAAATCTAATTGAATTACAATGTTATTTAGTTAATAATTGCTACACCAGTTGGTAAAATCACACGGGCACAACTTACTATTTACAAATATTTTATTATTTTGTATTATTTAAGATCTTTAAAACCTGTGATTTATTGCAATAAATAAATTAATGAATGAATGAAATGAAATCCTTTAGTTAGCTCATTTTACTGAAAGGAAACATTCCTTTATTTTTTAAAAGAAACAAAACTGCATTCAAATATATTTTGAAATTCGCTTGTCTCACCCGGGAATCGAACCAACTAAAAATAAAAAATAAACCCTCGCTATTGTATTATACGAATCGGTAGGATTATTGTTCAGGATAAAATTTGTCTAATAAATATTTGGTCTTACACTCATCTGTTGTACGAGATACCCAGGAAATTAAATATTTATTACAAGTTCTTTATTAACAATACCTAGTACTGTTCATTTATAAAGTAATAATTATTACACAATGACAGC